>VZQC01003167.1:42813-95893 GCA_009823505.1 Rhizomys pruinosus
TATATAAAAGATGACATCATGAACTTTGCAGGTAAATGGATGGGACTTGAGGCCATTAAGCTAAGTGAAGTAATACAGTACCTAAAAAACAAATGGGGAATGGTTTTCCTCATTTGTGGATGCTAGTACCAAATCCCCCAATTAAAGTACAAGCTGAGCAATGTTATTGTTATATTTATTTCTATCTGAAAGCAACTGTGATGTTATAACATGAATCTCTTAATGAGCACTAGAATTAATTTCCCACACACTTTCAGACCTGGTAATTAGTATATATGGGGAAGGTGTATATCCATATTTTTGAGTAATATAAAATAAAAGGGAAAAATGTGAACTCCTAAACTTACATCGGAGTTAACATACAGCTTATTCCCAGAGGACATAATTCTGGTACATATATGATGTTTATATAGGCAATACAATTGGGAGGGAATCACAACAACATAAGGACTGGGTCAAAGAACAGACTGATAGAGTTAAATTCTGCCCAAATCAATAAACTTTTACAGAGAAAAACTTTAAAAAGAGTGAGAGAAAGATGCAGGACAAGTATGGCAGAATGCATGATCTCAGGTGGGTTATGGGGAAGGGAAAGGGGAATATGTCTAAATCAAACTGAAAAATGATGTCTGAAATACACAAAACATCAGTAAAATATTATATTAAAAAAGAAACACCAAAATCAGATGAAAATATATATAATCTTTTAAAAAGTATTATTCACAATTCAGTGCTTAGAACAATGAAAACTTTTCAATACCAAGGTTTTTTTTTTTTCAGGCCAAGTAGTCAGAATAGGAATCAACTGTGTTGATTTAGGCATAGATTTTGTAATGTTGTAATGGAGATGTCAGCTGAGGATGTAGTATGAAAGCTTTCCCTGGAGCTACTGGATTCATTTCCAAGTTTCCATACCAGGCTTCTGCAAGAGATGTCGTCGTTCTTTCCCTGGCTATCAGCTGTAGTTACCAGGTTTTTCTTTTTTAACCACACAAGTCTTTCTATATTGGCTAGCCCCAGGGTGTGTGATCCAATTAAAAGCATTCCCAAAATCATGGGTGTCATTTCTGGTTGTTCCAATCTGTTAGAGACATGCCATTAAGTTAAACCTATATTAAAAGGGAGGAAAATTTGTCTATATCCTTTCAAGGAAATAGCAAAGAATTTTTTTAATTTTTAATTTTATTTATTTTTGTATGTGTATGAGTGTACTGTCTGCATGTAGGTCTGTGCACCTGTGTCGTGCAATGCAGCGGAGGTCAGAAGAGGGTCTCGGATTCCCCTGGAACTGGAGTTCTCCTGGAATTGGAGTTATAGACGGTTCTTAGCCACTATGTGGGTGCTGGTGATAGAATCCGGGTCCTCTGCAAGAGTAGTTGGTGCTTTTAACTGCTAGGCTATCTCTCTAGCCCAGCAAAGAATTTTTTATTGTATTTTAGACCACCACATATCTCAGTAATATAAAGATATCAGTTGTATGCCAATTGATCTAAAGTAAAATAGCTAACATATTCCAGACAGTCTTCCTTAAAGTACAAGAAAAGAGAACGTTTTTTTTCTAGAAATTCATAATGTTATAAAGTTCTAATGGTTCAAATTGAAATAGACCTAGAAACGAAGAAGCTGACTAGTATAACACAAAGAAAGTTAATAAACAGAGCCACACTTACAAAAATCTGACTTTACTGGGAAAAAAGGCAGGTGAGATACAAGTTCTGATGCTAGAAAAGGAGAAGGACCATAGGAGTTTGGGAGGTTGAAGCAATTCTAAGGAACTATAGGCAAGTAAGACATACTTTATTCCCTCTGGGCAAAGGTCACTACACAGACTGTTAGGCAGGCAGCTGCAAACAGGCATCCAGGCACATTTGTAAACAGCTCTCTGTTTTCAAAAAAGGTGGCATTGAAAATGAATAGGGGAAAAAATGCACTTAAACATAGTCTGGGACATTTTGTTAGAGGAGTAAAATAACTGGAGAGATAGTTGAGTAGTTAAGAGCACCTGCGGTTCTTCCAGAGGACCCAAGTTCAGTTCCCAGTATCCATACTGGGTGGGTCACAACTACCTGTAACTACAGCTCCAGAGGATCAAAATTCTGGCTTCTGTGGGCTTCCTCCAACAGAATACAAACACACATACAGAGAGAGTGGGGTAGAGAATTGTTTGAATATGTATTAAATCTGAAGGGGCATGAGAGGCGACAGCACCTAAAGGAAGTAAGGTAGACAGGCCAGGCTTGTTTACAACTGAGGGGCCCTTGTCAGCTGGTCTTAAGTAAACAAGACAGCACCCAAAGTAAGGTAGGCGTGACCAGGCTTGTTTTGAAACTTTTCTGATTGGCTCTAGCTATTTGCCCTTTAAGAAGATTGGCTGCCTGTTTCATGCTGTGGGTGGTCCCTTGTGGTTTTTGCCTTTATAAGCTGCTGTGGACTTGCAATAAACCAGATCCGGTGACTGACTCCCCATCTGTCTGAGTGTCTTCAGGAAATGTGAGGCTGCTAGGTGGGGCAGACTGCACGCCTGTCTTTCCCCTTGTATCTGGTTGCTGTGGGAGGCAGGACCCTGCAAAATCGATTACAGATTAGAAAATTTTAGTCTGCAATGCAGAAGGAATGATTTTATTCTTTTGGTCTTCTTTTGAGACAGGGTTTCCCTGTAGTCCCAGCTGTCCTAGAACTCTGTATGTAGACCAGGCTGGCCTTGAACTCATAGAAATCGGCCTGCCTCTGCCCCCCAAGTGCTAAGATTAAAGGCATGTGCAACCACACCCGGCAGGAATGATTTCTTAAAGAAATGAAAGTACAAATCGTGACAAAGGTAAATACAAATACCTTAAGCAACTGCAACCTCAGCAAAACAGATAAAAATAACTATATTATGCAAAATAGCAAACCCTGAAAGAAGGGAAATAAACAGTCTGGACTCCATGATTGCCCTGGCTTTCCACCTGGATGCTTGTTCTGGAATCCCACTGGAAATCAAGCTTAACCCTGAAGTTTATATCAATTGTGGAGACAAGGATCAGAGTTCATAGGAGAATAACTGCTTGAATTTGGAGAGTGGAGCAGTGGAGAAGAGAGAACCATACAGAAAAGGAGTACTGGAATTCTTCTCAGAGGTTTTGGCTAAAGACCAAACTGCTTACCCATGACATGAGATTCCATAAAACTTAAAAGAACCTCTACTGCAGAGTTGTAAGCTAAACAATTCTCAGAGTTCACAGGAGGCTAGGCTGATCATACTCAGTGGAGACAACTTTCTACATTTGTTCCTTCAGGAGATATCCATAAAGGCCTCATCTGAGTAATTGATATAAACTAGGTCTAGCTAAAACTCCAAACCCAGCATAACAAAAATTAAAAACTAACCTCTAAGCCTTGAACATATTCTCAAGTAATTGCTTCTGAATCAAGATTCAACTTTCTTCTGAAAGAAGGCAACAAAATTCAGGAAAAAAAACACATAAAATTCACATTGCAACAAATGTCAAGGAATTTAAGTGTGACTCATATTCAGGAGACTACTCAGTATATATAAATAACTCCCAAAATGATAGAGATGATACAATAAACAGGACACAAGCACTCCCTTGTAGCCCAGGCTGGCCTCGATCTCTCAGGGATCCAGCTGCCTCTGCCTCCCACAGCTGGGAACAAAGGAGTACACCACCACTGCTAGCCTGATATCATGTTTCTTGTCTTGAAAAACATATTTTAGACTTTCTTATAAAACAGCCTCCTTAGCGATACATTCTCTCAGCTTTTGTTTGTCTGGAGAGGTCATTATTTCTCATTTTATTTTTGAAGCTTTGCTTTGTTAAAGTATGTTATTTATTTTTATTTTTTCTTAAATTTTTATTGACCTTTTGTGCATTTCATACAACCTTTCCCAATCCCTGTTTATTATATCATCTCTATCATTTGGGCAGTTATTTAGTTTCATTCTTTTTAAATTTTTTTTTTTAATTTTATTTATTTCTGTATGTGTACGAATGTTCTGTCTGCATGCAAGTCTGTGCATCCGTGTCGTGCAATGCCGCGGAGGTCAGAAGAGGGTGTCGGACTCCCCTGGAACTGAAGTTCTCCTGGAATTTGAGTTTCAGACGGTTCTCGGCCGCCATGTGGGTGCTGGGGATCGAACCCGTGTCCTCTGCAAGAGCGGTCGGCACTCTTAACCGCCAGGCCATCTCTCCAGCCCTTAGTTTCATTCTTCTACAAGTGGTGATCCAGTTTTGCCAGCACCATTTGCTGAAGATACTTTATTTCTTCCATTGAGTCTTCTTGGCCCCTTTGTCAAATATGAGGTGGCTGAAATTGCATGTACTCAAGTTTGGGTCTTCAATTGTGGTCCATTGATCTATGGGTCTGTTTTTATGCCAGTATCATGCTGGTTTTATGACTATAGCCCTATAATATAGTTTGAAGTCTGGTACAGTAATCAACCTCCCTTACATTATTCTTTTTGCTCAGGGTTGTTGTGGCTATCTGTTTTTCTAAGTTCTAAGATTTATGAGAAACAATAAACCTCTTCCTTAAAAGTACATTAAAACACATCAACTTGCTACGAAATTTAGGAATGTAAATTTATACTTCTTTTTACCTGCATCCAACTTTACTGTCAAAATGTGAACCCCAAACATGTTTTGGAATTAACCTATAGTTTATTTTCAGACTTTGTAATTTTGGTATATGTGTGGAGTGTATATATGCATATTTTGGAATAATATATAATTAAAGGGAACAATAACAACAAAAGACTTGTTCAAAGAACTGAACAAAATAAAAAGACCAAGAAAAAGATGCAAGACAGGGCTTAACATGTATGGCAGAATGCATGAGCTCTGGTTGGAGGGACATGGATGGAGGAACAGGTCTCAAATTGATTAGTAAAGGTTGTACAAAAATGCACAAAAGCTCAATAAAAATTTTAAGAAAAAATAACATGTTTTGTTTTTGTTTTTGTTTTGAGACAGTGTCTCCCTATAGTCCCAACTGGCCTGGAACTCACTCCGTGGACCAGGCTGGCCTTGAACTCACAGAGATCCGCCTGCCTCTGCCTCCCGAGTGCAAGGATCAAAGGTGTGCGCCACTACGCCAGGCTTAAAGACAGTTCTTAACCTCAATTTGGGTGCTGGGAATCAAACCCGGGTCCTCTGCAAAAACAGTTGATGCTCTTAACCACCGAGCCATCTCTCCAGCTCCAAAGAAAAGATAAAAATAAATAAAATAAAAATACTCTAAAAAACGAAACCAAACAAAATGACTTCAATGTAGATCGAGAAATAATGACATCTCTAGACAAACAAAAGCTGAGAGAATTTATTGCTAAGGAGGCTGTTTTATAAGAAATGATAAATGATGTTTTTCAGTACAAGAAAGATATCTGGCTGTGCATGATGGCGTGCACCTTTGATTCCAGGTGTGGGAAGTGGAGGCAGGCAGATCCCTGAGAGATTGAGGCAGGCTGTGACTAGGGAGAACCTGTCAGAAAAAGGAAACAAAAACAAAAACAAAACAAAACAGAAAACAAGAAAGATGATATCAGATGGAAAGTCATATCTATGTAAATAAATGAATAGCAGAAGATATAATAAAAGTCAGGGTAAATATAAAATGCATTTTTTTCATTTAAAATATTTTCGTTACACATGACTATTTAAAACAAACATTATGTACTATATTTCAAGTGATTCTCATACGTAAGATAAAAGTATGTAGTGGTATTGAAGAGAAGAAATGGCAGAGCAGGTCAGTTTATGTTTAAAGAATGTGGTGCTGATATAGATATCTGGCATGTACCAAGTTGGTAATACTCAACGTCCAGAGAGTTGTTAGTCAACAATAATTGACTGGCATCCTATGTCAAAAATGATGTTATCTGCCATATAATAAGTTGGAAAAATGCCACTTTCATGTGATTCTGTATAAATATGGCCCAGAGGTCATAGACATGTGCTTTTGCCTTTGCCTGCCTGAACAAATGTGGGTGCATACGTGTGTGTGTGTGTGTGTGTGTGTGTGTGTGTGTGTATGCTTTCATTCTATGTCTCAGTCTCTATGTGTGCATATGTTCACCTGTGTTCGGCTCATGTTCAGCCTATGTGTATGCCAGCATCTTCCCTAGGGGCCTATATGCCAGTGAACCAAGTTGGTCTTATCTGCCTATAACTCCTCACACTCTCTTCAACCTCCTTACATTCTGAAGCCTTCCTCCTTCCCTTGTTTCAGAATTTGGTCTTCACAGGCATCAGCATCACAAAGATAGCAGGAAGGAGATATACCTGGGAGTCTGCTTAAATGCCAATCTGTGTAGTGTGATCACAAGTTAAAGATACACACCGCAAGCCCTCGAGTAACTAGGAAAATAGAAAGCCAAATTTATGTTTAAGAAAGTCTGTGGAGATAAAGAAGACAGGAATAAAATAAAGAAACAAATATCAGATAAGTAGAAAATAGTTGTTTCATAGAGTTAAATCCAATGGTATTTATGACACCATTCAGTGAAAGGTTCTAAAACATGATCAAGAGATTCAGTAAAGTGTCAGGATACAAAATTAACTTAGAAAAATCAGTAGCCTTTCTTTACACCAACAACAAGCAACTGAAGAAGGAATATAAGGAGACCTTCCCAATCAAAACAATAAAATACCTAGGAAAAAACCTAACCAAAGATACCAAAGATCTCTACAACAAAAAATTTTAAAGCCCTGAAGAAGGAAATTGAGGAAGACATTAAGACATCAGAAGATGGAAAGACCTCCCATGCTCATGGATTAGAAAAATTAATATAGTAAAAATGTCCATTCTACCCAAATTAATATACAGATTCAATGCAATCCCAATTAAAATCCCTTAGAGTTTATTCACAGGCTTGGGAAAAAAAAATCCTTAAATTCATATGGAAAAACAAAAGACCCCAAATAGCCAAAACAACCCTGAGTGGAAAGAGCAATATAGGGGGTGTGATGGTTAATCCTGGGTGTCAACTTGACTGGACTAAGGAACAAATAAAAGAAAAAGGGTCTTCTGATTGGACCACCTCAACCCAGATGGCCCACCCCAAATGGGTGGGCATTACCTTCTGCCAGCAGGCAGTATTAAAGGCCACGACAGCGGGAGCTGGTCTCTCTTTCTCCCACAGCTTGCTTCTCTCATCTGGTGAGTTAGTCTTGCTGCTGTGATCAACCTTTCGGATCCCAGCCTGTACTGAGACCGGCAGATCTCCTGGAATCCATTCGGGCCTTCAGCACTAGACTGGGACTACTGAGACATCCAGCCTTGAGGACTGAGCAGTTCCCTGGATTCCCGGCCTCTCCAGTTCAGCGCTACTGATGAGCTCCGTCATGTGAGCAAATCAATAAATTGTATATAGTTATATATTCGTCCTGTTGCTTCTGTTTCTTTTGAGAACCCTGACTAATACAGATTTTGGTACCAGGAGTGGTTCTAGAGAAACAGAATTGAAAGGATGAATTTCTTTAGCCGGCTTGGTAGTCTCTGGAGCCAGCTCTCCAACCCAATGAAGCCTAGAGTTACTGAAGGCTCTCCTGGTGGCATGAGAGGATGGGAAATAAATCCAACTAAAATTCAAGGGCCGTCTACCTCAGCAAAGTTTCTAGGAGTTCAGTGGTGTGGAGCATGCAGAGACATTCCTTCTAAGGTAAAGAATAAGTTGTTGCACCTGGCCCCTCCCTCTACCAAGAAAGAAGCACAACGTTTGGTGGGCCTTTTTGGATTCTGGAGGCAGCACATTCCTCATCTGTGTGTGTTACTATGACCCATATATCAGGTGACTCATAAGGCAGCAAACTTTGAGTGGGGCTTGGAACAGGAAAAGGCTCTTCAACAGGTCCAGGCTGCAGTTGAGGCTGCTCTGCCCATAGGGCCATATGACCAGCAGACCCAATGGTGCTTGAAGTATCAGAGGCAGATAGAGATGCTGTCTGGAGTCTGTGGCAGGCTCCCATAGGGGAATCACAGCAGAGGCCCTTGGGATTTTTGGAGCAAGGCTCTACCTTCATCTGCAAACAACTATTCTCCTTTTGAACACATGCTCTTAGCCTGCTATTGGGCCTTAGTGGAAACTGAAGTTTGACAATGGGCCACCAAGTCACCATGTGACCTGAGCTGCCCATTATGAGCTGGGTGTTATCTGACCCACCAGACCATAAAGTAGGACGAGCACAGCAACAGTCCATTATCAAATGGAAGTGGTACATATGTGACAGGGCCCCAGGCGGCCTGAGGGCACAGCAAGACATGAAGAAGTTCCCCAATGCCTATGGTTCCCACTCACTGTTTACAATGCCTCCTGTGCTTAGCATGCACCTTGGCTTACATGGTGGTTTGCCCCTATGAGTCAGTTGAGACTGAGGAAGAGAAGGACTAGGGCCTGGTTTACTGATAGGTTCTGCATGCTATGCAGGGCAACCCACCCAGAAGGTGGACCAGCTTCAGCATTACAGCCCTATTTCTGAGACAACTCCGAAAGGACACTGGTGAAGAAAGTCTTCACAGTGGGCATAACTTCAGGCAGTGGACATGGTTGTACATTTTGCCTCGAATGGAGGAAGATGGCCAGAGGTTCGATTTATACTGATTCATGGGCTGTAGCCAATTGTTTGGCTGGATGGCAGGGACTGGGAAGGAGCATGACTGGAAAATTGGTGAGAAAGACATTTGGGAGAAGAGTATGTGGTAGACTCTCTGAATGGCAAAGGATGTGAAGATACTTGTGTCTCTGTAAATGCTCATCAAAAGGTGATCTCAGCAGAGGATGAGTTTAATAATCAAGTAGATGATGATCTTCTGTGGATAGTCAGCCCTTTCTCCAGCTATCCCTGTGTTGCTCAATGGGCCCATGAACAAAGTGGTCATGGTGGCAGAGATGGAGGTTATGCATGGTCTCGACAGCATGGACTTCCACTCAACCAAGGCTATCTGGCTACAGCTGCTGTTGAGTGTCAGATTTGCCAACAAGCAGAGACAAACATTGAGCCCCGATATGGTGTTATTCCCCGGGGGGACCAGCCAGCAACCTGGTGGCAGGTTGACTACATTGGACAACTTCCATCATGGGGGGACAGCGTTTTGTCCTTACAGGAATAGATACTTATTCTGGTTATGGATTTGCCTTTCCTGCACTTAATGCTTCTGCCAAAACTACATCCAGGGACACACAGAATGCCTTATCCCCCATCTGGTATTCCTCACAGCATTGCTTCTGACCAAGAACTCACTTCACAGCCAAAAAGAATGCGACGTGCCCCATGGTCATGGTATCCACTGGTCTACCATGTTCCCCACCACCAGAAGCACCTGGCTTGATAGAAAAGATGGAATGCCTCTTGAAGACACAGTTACAGGCCATTAGGTAGCAATACCCTGGAGGGCTGGGGCAAGGTTTCCAGCGCAAGCAGTAAATGCTTTGAATCAGCACCACGTATATGGTACTGTTTCTCCTCTTAGCAGAATTCATGGGTCCAGGAACCAAGGGGTGGAAGTGGAATGATTCCACTCACTATAACCGCAGTGACCCATTAGGAAATTTTTGCTTCTGTACCCACGACCTTGCGTTTTGTGGTCTAGATGTTTTGGCTCCATGGGGGGAGTGCTTTTGCCAGGAGATACAGAAACATTCCATTGAACTGAATGCTAAACTTCCCCTGGCCACTTTGGGTTCTACTTCCTTTAAGCCAACAGGCTAAGGAAGGAATAACAGTAGGAGGAGAAGTGATTGTCCAGATACCATGGAAATTGGACTTTTTCTCACAATGGGGGCAAGGAGATTTTGTCTGGAAGTCAGGAGATCTGTAGGGGCTTCTGGTCCTACCATGTCCTATGATTAAGGTCAAGGGAACTCCAACAACCAAACCAGACAGGACAAAAATGGCCAACCCTCAGGGATGAAGGTATGGTTCACTTCTCCAGGGAAAGAGCCAAGACCTGCAGAGGTGCTTGCTGATGTGAGGAAATACAGAATGGGTATAGAATAAGGTAGTGGTATCATAAAATAGCAGAGGGAGGCCACGGACCAGTTCAGAAACGTGGATTTAATAGATATTAAATTTTTGTCCTATTGGTGTAGAGTGGCTTGTTCATATAATAAATATATATATATATATATATATTTATGTATATAAGTGGATACTTGTGTTTTCCCTTTTGAATGTGTAACTGAGATAAGTGTTAAGTGTTGTCATATTTAGGTTATTAGATTCTGAAGGACTAAGTTCTTCTCAAGGACATTACCACCTACTCTAAGATATAATGCTTTGCTCTTGCACATGAGATACTTATAACATGTTAGGTGGAATTATGACCCTGCCATTGTTTGCAATTGACATTAAAGCATAACATAAGGAGAGGCTATTTATTGGGTGTCAAGTTGACAAGGAGTGGACTTGTGATGGTTAATCCTGGGTGTCGACTGGACTAAGGAACAAATAAGAGAAAAAGCGTCTTCTGATTGGACCACCTCAACCAGGATGGCCAACCCCAAATGTGGGCATTACCTTCTGCTGGCAGGCAGTATTTAAGGCCATGGCAGCGGGAGCTGGTCTCTCTTTCTCCCGCGGCTTGCTTCTCTCATCTGGTGAGTTTGTCTTGCTGCTGTGATCAACCTTTCGGATCCCAGCCTGTACTGAGACCGGCAGATCTCCTGGAATCCATTCGGGCCTTCAGCACTAGACTGGGACTACTGAGACATTCAGCCTTGCGGACTGAGCAGTTCCCTGGATTCCCGGCCTCTCCAGTTCGGCGCTACTGTTGAGCTCCATCACGTGAGCAAATCAATAAATTGTATATAGTTATATATTTGTCCTGTTGCTTCTGTTTCTTTAGAGAACCCTGACTAATACAGGGGGGAATCTCCATTCCAAACTTCAAACTATATTACAGGACTATAGTATAAAAACAGCCTGGTACTGGCACAAAAACAGACCTGTAGACCAATGGAACAAAACTGAAGATCCAAACTTGAGCACATACAATTTCAGCCACCTCATATTTGACAAGGGTGCCAAAAAGACTCGATGGAAGAAAGACTGCATCTTCATCAAATGGTGTCGGCAAAACAGGATCACCACTTGTAGAAGAATAAAATTAAACCCCTACCTCTCGCCTTGTACAAAAATCAACTCCAAATCGATCAAAGACCTCAATGTGAAACACGAAACTCTGAAGATGACAAAAGAAAAAGTTGGCAGCAACCTACAAGACATAGTCATAGGAAAAGACTTTCTAAGTCAGACAGCAGCTGCACAGGAAATAAGGTTGACAATTGACAATTGGGACCTATTAAACTCAAAAGTTTCTGGACAGCAAAAGAAACAATCAGAGAGGTGAAGAGAAAACCCACAGAGTGGGAGAGAACATTTACTCCTGATACATCTGACAGAGCATTAACTTCCAGAATATATAAACTACTCAAAAAACAAAGAAGAAAACAACTCACTCAATAGAAGGAGTAAAGAGCTGAACAAACTTCACAAGTGAGGAAATAGAGATGGCTGAAAAACATCTTAAAAAGTGTTCAACATCACTAATAATTAAGGAAATGCAAATTAAAACCACTTTAAGATATCATCTCACCCCAATAAGGCTTGCTAGGATGAAGAAAACAAATGATACCAAATGCTGAAGAGGCTGTGGAGGAAGGGGAATACTCATCCACTACTGGTGGGAATGCAAACTCGGAACAACCATTACAGAAAGCAGTGCTGAGATCCCTTAAAAGACTCAAAATGAGCCTACTACCTGACTCAGCCATACAACTTCTGGATATATACCCACAAGACTCATCCTACCACAGGCATACATGTCAGCCATGTTTATTGCAGCTCTCTTCACAATAGTGAAGAGCTGGAACCAAATCAACTGCCCCTCAACCAACGAGTGGATAGAGAAAATGTGGTACATGTACACAATGCAGCCATAAAGAAAGATGACATCACGAAATTTGCAGGTAAATGGATGGAAGTAGAAGATATTATGTTAAGTGAAGTAACACAGTCCCAGAAAAACAAAAGATGAATGGTATCCCTCATCTGTGGATGCTAGCACCAAGTACCTAGTTATAAGGCAAACTGAGCAACATTAATGTTATATTCCTCGTGATCTGAAAACAACTGTGCTCTGTGCTCTTATATTGTGAATCCCTAGACAGATTCTAGAATTAACCTACCATTTATTTTCAGACTTTGGATTTTTGGTATATGATGGTGAGTATGTGTTCATATTTTAGAGTGACATAAAATAAAAATGGAAAATGTGAATCAGGAAATATGATATGGAAATAACATATAGTTTGTTTTCAGACAACATAATTTTAGTATAGGTGCAATGTATCAGGCTGGTATTACTTAGCCTTTCTTGGTGCTTAACGACCATACTTAACGCCCATACCAATTTGGTCAAGGGACGTAAAGGGATAACTTTTTTCCTTGCCCTCAGAGGTCAACTAAGTCTCAGGAGACTATGCATGGAGACATCTCTTGAAATGTCCTGAAAATATGAGTCACTAGTTTTCCTGTGCAGGGAGGTCTTGGAGACCCACTGATGGGACTTCAGCCAGTGTCTAGTCTATAAAGAGAAAAGTCTGCTCATGCCTCAAAAGGGGAAGCCTGGTCTAACAAGAAGTGATTTTGTCCTAGAGTGGATGAACTGGTAAGTGAAAAGCTAAAAGTATCCAGGGGCTCCCAGCCTCCCCAAAAAAGAACCTGAGTGACCCCTGAAGACCAGATCCTCAACTGACCTTAAGAAAACAAAAACCTTGGTTAATCTGGGCTAACTGTGTGGCCTTAAGCATCCAAAAGGAAAGTATAACCAGAAATAATCAGTAAGGCATGAGAAATTGTACTTCAGATATAAAACTTGAGATCTTAGTAAAAAGACAAAAAGAGAGAGAGAGAGCACTGTTATTTTGCCTGTCCTCAATTCTTTTTTTTCTTTCAAAAATTTGCTGTTTTTTTCTTTTTTTATTGATATATATATATATTATATATATATATTACAAGATTATGTTACAGATCAAATCTAGACCCATGTCCCCCCTAGCCTCCCCACCCCACCAAGCTCATGCATTCTTACAAACATTTTTCTCATTTTTCCAGTCTTTCTACAATTCTCATATATAAGTTGATTGTTTGAGCAAAATTCACCATTTCGTCAGTTCTTTTGACACAGTCTTTTCTGTTGTTGTTTGTTGTGTCATCGTTGTGTTCTTTCCAATATGTCTTCAATTCTTATGGAAGTGTGTACTTCTGTGGCTGCACTGCTTTTGCCATCTTCAAAGAATGAGGCACAGCTTTTTAACCCTCAATATGGCTGAAGCTCATGTCTCCAGAATCCTCCAAACCTTAAATGCCAGATAGAGCTGCTGAGATATTCAGTTTGTTGGACTGAGCACTACTGTGGTTTTAACCTCTTCGGAGTATAGGCTGCCATTGTTGTACTGACTACCCAAGCTGTATGACAGAGGTCAGTACAGGGAATCAAGAAGAGCAGTGCTTACTGGACCTCATTTGGGGGACCATGGGAGGAAAGACCCCAGTGTGGAGCACAAGGGCAAGATTGATGGTGTTTGGACTTGCCAAGAAGGTACTTCAAACACGTTTAGGAAAACATGATATACTTTTAGCCAAGAAAAGAAGAGAAAAGAAAAAAAAAAAAAAAAAAATTATATTATATATATATAGATATATTATATAATATATATATAATTATATATATTATATGTGTGTGTGCAATACAAGTTGGAGAGAACAACAACAATAATCCTCTGCTTTGGGGGAAAAATAAAGAAAAAAAACCCTCTGGAAAGACTCAGAAAAAGATGCAAGACATGTATGGCAGGATGCATGAACTCAGGTGGGGTGGGGGGCATGGAAAGGGAAGTGCCTCTAAATTCAATTGAGAAATGATCTATGATGTATGGAAAAAGTTTAATAACAATAAAAAAGCTGGAAAAATAGATATTCCATTTAAAAGGTAGACGTAGTTCAATTACATAGGAGATGCACATGTTTAAAGATAGAATAAAAGGTGAAGAAGTTGCCTTATACAATGTGAAACAAAATATGGAAGCTGAAGAACATGTTTGCAACTCAAAGAATTGAGGAAGGGGTCCTAGAGAAATGGCTTAGGGATTAAGATAACTTGCTCTGGCATAGGATCCAGGTTTGGTTCCTAGCATCTACATGGAGGCTAGTAACTGTCTGAAACCCCACTTTCAGGGAGTTCATTTCCCTTTTATGGCTTCTGAGGGCACTGCACACATGAACTCAAATGCAGAAAAAACACTCATACACATAAAGTAAAAATGTAAGATATTTCAGACAGGATTATTAACTGGTATAAATAACTTATTCAAATGAATAATAAATGGTAAATAATCCAATAAAAGTGACTTTGTGGTGCACACCTTTAATCCCAGCACTTGGGAGGCAGAGGCAGGTAGATCTCTGTGAGTTCAAGGCCTGCATTGTCTACATAGAGAGTTCCAGACCAACTGGGGATACAGGGAAATCCATTATCAAAAAAAAAAAAAAAGAAAGAAAAAAAAGATATATTTTCTTTTTTCTTTTATGAAACAATGCTTCATTCTGTAGCACAGGCTTTCCTGGAACTTAACTGTTGTTGTTGTTTTTTTTTTTTTTTTTAGTTCATACTTGTGCATCTGCATACACATGAATGTGCACATATAAATTTCTCTCATTTATGGTTTGCATGCAAATACAAATGGTCCCAGGCATGATGGTTTAAGTATTGATTTGCCCTGGGGCATACTGTACATTGTAGCATTCTCATTAACATCACTGGCATTTACCTAATCTGCAGTCATATTAGAGCAACAGGCATTCTGTAAGCTATACTTTAAAGGTTGAATTTTACTCTTTTGTTTGGGCTATTTGTGGGCTGACATTCGCGGCTGATGCTTGCAGGTCACAAAGGGAAAGAACATCTCTTTTTTCTTTTATTTATTTATTTTCTATTGATGATTTGTGTATTTCATACGTTATCTTTCAGTCCAATTTAGACACATTCGCCTCTCCCTTCCCCCCACCTCACCCCAGTTCATGCCTTCTGCCATACATGTTTTGCATCTTTCTCTCAGTCTTTCCAAAGTTTTTCACTGCAGAGGCTTGTTGTTTGGGGCAGAATTTAACTGCCTCAGTCCTATTGTGGTGCTAAATTGAGATTTTAGGTGGATTAGGTATATTAAAAACTTGCAAGTTCAAGGCCAGCCTGGTCTACAGAGTGAGCTCCAGGCCAGCTGGTACTTAAAGGGAGACCCTGTCTCAAAAATATCAAAAAAAAAAAAAAAAGCGAACTTGCACGTTTTCATTGTATGAATATTTAGCCTCATTGTACATTGAGGAAAATCTTGTAAAATGAATATGTATGTAAAATCATGTAAAATGAATCTAAAAATGTTGACAAAAGAGAGAACTAGCAGGGTGTTAAAACTCTTTCAAAGAGCATTTGAAAAAGAGGATATGANTCATATCCTCTTTTTCAAATGCTCTTTGAAAGAGTTTTAACACCCTGCTAGTTCTCTCTTTTGTCAACATTTTTAGATTCATTTTACATGATTTTACATACATATTCATTTTACAAGATTTTCCTCAATGTACAATGAGGCTAAATATTCATACAATGAAAACGTTGCAAGTTCGCTTTTTTTAAAAAAAAAAAAAAAGCGAACTTGCAACGTTTTCATTGTATGAATATTTAGCCTCATTGTACATTGAGGAAAATCTTGTAAAATGAATATGTATGTAAAATCATGTAAAATGAATCTAAAAATGTTGACAAAAGAGAGAACTAGCAGGGTGTTAAAACTCTTTCAAAGAGCATTTGAAAAAGAGAGATATATGTCTGTAGTTAGCAAAATGCTGGAATGCATTTGCAAGTTAAATTGATTATGTCCCCCATGGCAATAAAACCATAAACTTCGGGGTTATCTTTTCTGCCCAGCAAAAATAAATTTCATATTTACTGAGCAAAGTATGCAAGTTAACCTGTAATGTTCCCAAGTTTAGGCTTTGGCCATTAGTATAGAAAGTGAAATCAAATTACATCCTCCTGAAGAATGTAGTCCACCTTGGGTGGGCTGGATGGATAATGTTATGGTATGACATTGACAGGACAGGAGATTAATTCCAAGTATTTTTCCTAACAATTAGGTTTATTTGAATTTCAAAAGACCGAAGTGAAACTATTTATTCACATATAGGGGATTAGAAGGTATACTAAGCCAAATGTAGGGTAAAATTTACTAGAGTAGTGGTTCTTAATTTGGAATAATCTGGGGATATTTGGTGACATTTATGGCTTTCTATTCTGGGAATGATACTATTGGTATCTTGTGGGTAGAGGCCACGTATCTTGATGGACGTTCTACAATGCACAGTAGGCCCCAAAGTCAGAGAATTAATGTGGTGCCAAACTATTGATATTGCTGAAATTGATAAATCTTAGGCAAGAGAGTGGGATCGGGGTGGGGCATGTAGGAAGGAAATAATGGTGATACTCTTCAATTCTCTTTAGTTGCCTCAGTAATACAAACATAGGAAAATATTTTATAATAATTTAAAAACATATAGCATAAATACTTTGCATGTATTTATATATAATAATTACAACAAAAATATTGAATCAATAGAACTTTGTACTCAGACATGGAAGGCAGGGATCAACATTCTGCTTTGAATAACTGCATATCATTTAATAACACTCCTTTACATTTATCTAAAAGAAAGTCTGCTAAGTAGCTATCTCTAGACAGTATTTTACTGAGATGGAGAACAGTTATTTTCCATACTATTTTGTGAATGACCTTAGAAGTAGGCTGCAGTTGTAAGTTATGACAAAACTATTAGCTGTGTTTTATGAGCTCTTGTTTGTCATTTCCATTCCTGGTGGCCATAAGATGTTGTTTTATATTCTCTCAGAGAAGGTGGAAAGAGTAATACCAGGAGTGAGACTGGGATCTTTCAGCAATGGAAATATCATGTGGGCAGAGGCTTCCAACATGCCACAGCTCAGGCACCTCATTAGTTGGCTTCAGTGACCTCCCAGAGCTGGCTGGCTGCATGAGTGACTATCAGCCAGAAAACTCTAGGCAGGTGAAAGCAATTCATTGTAAACCCAAAGCCCAGACCAATCAGATTCTCTAGGGGGTGGGCTCGGGGCATCTCCAGCTCATTCTGAACTCTCACATAAGTTCGTGGTTACCCTGGACTTTCAATGAATGAACATCAAGTTTCCATGATTAAAAGCAAATGCTCTACTTGGTGCCCCAGTTACAGAGAGATGAAGGTCTGCTGTGTGTATTTTATGCCAGAGTCAACTAGAGGAGACAGAATGAAAGATGAAATTTACGGAAACATGTGATCTTCTTTACTTTTGGATTACACTCTGATTTCTCCCCTTAACCATGTAGTTGAATTTTCACAGGTGAAAACAATATTTTTTCCATGCAGCAGATGCGGACTTTCATGATAGAGGTTTTGCACCTTATTTTGTCTTTCATGAGTCTAAAAATTATACTTAAAAACACAAAATTTGAGTAATTCACCTAAACTTTGCCAAACCTTTGTGTTTTCAAGCAGCCAACCAGGAAGCAGTGAGGTTGTTCAAGCCTTTAAAATGTGTAATGACTCCTATTACTGAATTTGAAATGCTGTCCAAACTCAGAGTATGCAATTTTTCTTGGAGGCAAAAAGTGCCGGGTGCTGGTTTGGGGCACAGAAGGATGAAATGGTATGAGTCAAAGGAAGAGCTTAAAACAGCTCCGAGTAAGTGAATGTCCACCGTGTTACTCTCATTTTAAATATCTGCCATTTTGAAGTTGTTTTAAGACACAATCCTTACCTGAGCGAATTCTTCTGATAAAATCAGCAGCTGTGGCTTTCATCTAATGAGATCTCACTCAGATTTCAGCAGAGTTTTCTTAATGTAAATGTGTAAACTGTTGTCGTAAAGAGAGAAAGATTCCTTTTAGAAGCAGCTATAATGCTTGGAAAAATTATTGGGTTTTAAAATAGTAGTGATTGAAGAGGTCTCTTCCTGTATTTGAAGGACAAACTGTGTGGAACAAAAGACTGGTTGTTAGAAGAATTCTTTACCATTATTTAACTCTCTTTTGCCTCTTAAATTTAAGGAAAAATTTCAATCATAATCTCAAGGGTTCCTTCTATCACAAGCCAATATTATTCTCATAGCTAATGAAGTTTCTTTGACTAGTATACTCTTTCTCAGACTTGCCTTACATGTTAATGTCTGAACAAAACTGTAAAACTGTGTCTATAGGGCTGGAGAGATAGCCTAGCGGTTAAGAGCACCGACTGCTCTTGCAGAGGACCCGGGTTCAATCCCCAGCACCCACATGGTGGCTAAGAACCGTCTGTAACTCCAATTCCAGGAGAACTCCAGTTCCAGGGAAATCCAAGACCATCTTCTGACCTCCACGGCATTGCACGACATGGGTGCACAAACCTACATGCAGACAGTACATTCATACACATACAAAAATTAAAAAAATAAAAAACTGTCTATAAAAGCTTACACTTTCTGTACTGTGAGACAATGCATGTAAAATTGGGTACATTTTGAGATGGGTGATTGGATCTTAGAGATGAGTAGTGGTAATAGACATGAAAGAATTAAGGAAGAATTAATTAATCCTGCTTTGATTTTTTTTAAAGATCAATCAGTACACACAGAAAGTGGTAGGTGGATAGGCTACATCTTCCCCAGGCATTTCTGAATGAAAAAAGACAGAGTGTGCTTGTGAGTCTGGACACAGGACAGTAAGGCCACTCCATGGCTCTTTTGGTTCATGTCCAGGAGTCTCAAAAAGATTCACTATTGCCAAAGTGAATTCTTTATCTCCTGTGTAACAACATTAACACAAAAGTGGTGGCTAAAACAAAGCACATTCCTGTCTCGCAGCACAGCTTAACTGGGTCTTCTGTAAGGCTGCAATCAGTGTTGGCAGGGAGGTCATGTCATCTGGAGCACTGGGTCCTCTTCCAGCTCCCTGAGGTTGTTGGCAGCATTTGACTCCTGACAGGTTGTCAAAGGAGGACTCCAGTTTCTCCCTGGCAGCTGGCCACCCAGCCAAGTGCTCTTCTCCACGGGCAGCTCACAACATGGCAGCTTGCTTTGCAGAGAGCTCAGATTTTCACTCCAAAGGTCTGAATTGTGCATGCTGAAATGAGCAGACATTCGAATAACAGGAGAAAATGTACCAGTATCCACAAGCATGGAAACAACACAAAATGTCAATGAAGACAAAAAGCCAGACAGTTCAAGTTTAATAGCCTGATCAGAAGGGAGAGGGAAATGTGAAATATGGGCAACTGAAAGCAGTAGATTGTTTGAGGGACGATGAAAGGATCTGCATCCCAGAAATCAGCTTGTAATGTATTTCCTTGGAAGTAGAATGAGCTTGAGAGACAGACACCATCTTGTTACAAAGTTCACACCGGTGTGGTTCTATTGCTGAGTCGTATTTTTCTCTTGCAATAGATCATCACATTTTGAAGAAGGAATGGAAGGCTTCCTTGATGAATCTTCTTAGCAATAGGGTAGAGCCCTTTTCAATGCTTTCTGATCTTCAGTGATGTTTAACTTAATCAGGCCACTACAACATTTTAGGGTATCATCTTCTGAGCCCCAATACTTCCTCAGAAAGAGGAGAATGCCACATACAGTAAGATGGCTGCTAAAGCTGAAAGTGGCTGATGTTGACCACCTGCAGCTAATTTGCCGGTTCCACACTTACTCCATTCCTTGAACTCTGAGAACCTTTCCAACAGTCCATCGAGCTGCTTGCTCAATGTTCTTTTTGTTTTTTTTTTCTTTTTTTTTGGCTTTTTGAAACAGGGTCTCTCTATAGCCCCAGCTGTCCTGGAACTCACTCTGTAGACCAGGCTGGCCTTGACCTCACAAAGATCCACCTGCCTCCCAAGCACTAGGATTAAAGGCGTGCACCACCATGCCCAGCTATCAATGTTCGTTTATTGTTATTATTATTATTATTATTATTATTATACATATGAGTGTACTGTCTGCATGTAGGTTAGTGCACCTGTGTCATGCAATGCCGCGGAGGTCAGAAGAGGGTGTTGGATTCCCCTGGAACTGGAGTCAAAGATGGTTCTTAGCAGCCATGTGGGTGCTGGGAATCAAACCCAGATCCTCTGCAAGAGCAGTCAGTCCTCTTAACCGCTGAGCCATCTCTCCAGCCCCTCAATGTTCTTATTTCAGAATCTCTAGTGGCATGGTGACCCAGTCTAAGGACAGGGGATTTTTCACTCCTTCTCAAGGTTTCTCTCAACCCAGTACAAACATGTCCTGGATTAAGGTCTCAGGAATGAAATCTGAGATGAGGATTCATGTGATAGTAATTTTGAGGAAAGATTTGTAGGGTGGAGGAGACATGAATAAGGCTGAGAGACTGGCGAGGATGTTCCCTGGTGAGGATGGCAAGGTAAGTGCTATGAAAAGATGCTTTGGACCATGTCTAAGATGCGTTATGTTCAGGGCAAGGGACTTAGTTGGTGTGTCTTTTATTCCTGCACCCATCAGTTGTTGGCTTCCTTTCTCCAGGTTTGTCAAACTCTAGCAGCCTTGACACAGTGTTGTAGGTACACATAGGTAGGTGGTACTTGTAAGTGAAAAGTATTGAGAATCTTGTGTGCATAAACCATAGCACTGAAATTTCAGGAAGTGTAACATAATGTGATAACGTTTCACTGATGAAAAGCTGTTTGAGTGTTGTCATTGTGGCATCATTGGTAAAAGTGCTAGCACTGGCAAGCCTGATGACCTGAGTTCAATAATATTTTTTTTCCATGCAGCAGAAGCAGGCTTTCATGATAGAGGTTTTGCACCATATTTTGTCTGTCATGAGTCTAAATAAAACATTATACTTAAAAACACAAAATTTGAGCAATTCACCTAAACTTTGCCAAACTTTTGTGTTTTCTTTTTTTGTTGTTGTTGTTTTTGGTCTTTTTGAGACAAGGTCTCCCTGTAGCCCCAGCTGTCCTGGAACTCACTCTGTAGACCAGGCTGGCCTTGAGCTCACAAAGATCTGCCTGTCTCTGCCTCCTGAGTGCTAAACCTTTGTGTTTTCAAGCAGCCAGGAGGCAGTGAGGTTATTCAAGCCTTTAAAATGTGTACAACACGGGTACACAAACCTACATGCAGACAGTACATTCATACGCATAAAAAAATAAATAAAATTTAAAAAATGTGTATTGACTCCCATTACAGAACTCACATGAAAAGATGGATGTGGGGCTGGAGAGATGGCTTAGAGGTTAAGAGCACGAGCTTCTCTTACAGAAGATCAGGTTTGCATGGTAGGAAACCACCGTCTATAATTATTGTTTCAGGGAATCCAATGCCCTCTTCTCACCTCTATGCACATTGTCCTACAGGGATGTACCTACCTACCTGCATGCATGTAGTATACTTATACACATAAAATAAAATGAATAAAATATGTAGGGGGAAAAAAAGCTATACATATGTACTCTCAAGGCAAGTTGGGAGGTGAGACAGGATAATTGTCCTGAAGTTTGTGGATTGGATAGCTTGGAGTACCCGGAGTGAGAAAAACAAAGAAGACCCTGCCTCAACTTGGTGGAAGGAATAAGTCAACTGCTGAAATTTGTCCTCTGCCCTCTAAACAGGTGCCGAGAAAACAGATACCCACACTATCATTGTTCACATACCATTCACATACACAGACACACACAGACACAGCACACACACACACAAATAATAAATAAAATTAAAATAAAAAACAAATATCTTTTAATTTTAGTATTTTAGTCAACCTGTTTCTTACCTGGCTCCTGACTAATAGAAGCCTAGAAATTAATTGTCCGACTTCACATCTCTTAAAAACTGTTTGAGAGCCAGGCATGGTGGTGCACACCTTTAATCCTAGCACTCAGGAGGCAGAGGCAGGTGGATTTTTGTGAGTTCAAGGTCAGCCAGGTCTACAGAGTGAATTCCAGGACAGCTGGGGCTACAGGAAGACCCTGTCTTGAAAAAAACAACAACAAAAAAACAGTTTGAGACAGGAAAGTTAAAATAATGCCTACCTAGTGTAAAAAAAAAAACAAAAATAATGAGAATCACATTATTCCAAAAACTTACTGAACACTAACACATAAAATAACTCTACATAAGTCCATGTGTATAGCTGAAAGCTACATAAAAAGTAACAGTGTCTGACAAGAGAAAGCTTTCTTTGAGCTATAGCTAGGATAGTCCAAGAGAGTCACAAGATTACACAAGCTATTGCCACAGACCTTGCCTCCCAGAACTTATAGGTAACATCCTATTGCTGAAGACAGGACATACTTAAGAGACTGGATTTGGAGCACTGGAGCTGGAACTCACCTAGAAACTTCTTCCCCTGAAAGCTAGCTCTTATAGATTGGGAGAACACTGCACAAGCAGCTAAGGGAGAATGCCAATAGATGGTGCAATCCTAGCTTTAAAGCCCAATAGCCACAACAATGACCAGTGCAGCAAACAACATTGGGGCTGTGGTGGCACTTTTATCTTGGGGAGGAATCAACAGCTATCTAATTGGACTTAAATCCCACTCAATGGAAGGAAATTCATGTGAGGTACTGTAAATATCATAATGAAATACACATGGCTGGAGATGTCACAGATCTTAGAGAAAACCCCAAGACTGTCACATCCCTAGACAAATGTAATTTCTTACTGTTTGCAAAATACGAATCATTTTATTTATAGACAAGTCACCACTTACCTAAGAATCTTCTTTTGCAACAGAGATTATTAGTGAGTTCCACATCTGGTCATGCAGTTTGTCTGTTGATTTTCCAAGCTGAAGTGACACATCTAAAAAGCAACCTCTACACCTAAGGCTCACACAGAACATAGTGAAACAATGGGTAAAGAGAACACTAATGCATCTCTCAACTCTCATCAATTAAGCTTCGTCATGAAACAGAGAACCATGAACACAAAATGACCCAAATGCCGGAAGCATAAAGAATAAGAGTACTTGGACAGGACTCTTATATTAAACTCCACCCCCTCAGGGCTCAGGAATAATTGTTGAAGATGGGGCAGAAAGATTATAAGAGCCAGGGAGGAGGAACATGACCATATGGAAATAAAGTCCTATAGGCACTTGGGACTGTGCTCATATGAACTTACAACAATGGTGACAGCATGCACTCAAGCAAACAAAACCACAGGATAGAACTGTAGAAATGAGCAGCAGGGCCCAATCTTAAGAACTATTGGCTGCTGGGTAAGAGCTGGTCTTCTTAAAGGGAGGGACTCTAGACAGGCTAACGAGCCCTCAGTGGATGAACTTGCACTGGAGGACATCTCAGGACATAATTTGATATTGATAAGCCTTAACACAAATTATAGAATGTATGACTTCCAGTGATGGGGCTATAGGAGGCTGCTAATGGGGAAGGGAATATAAAGATGATTAAGATATTCTGTATGAAATACACAATATTTCAATAAAATAACAAACTTTCAATTTCCCACATGCCTGAGTTTTAACTTATTCTTCAGAATTAATGTTGGGAATTGGTAATTCAAGCTCAGCACTATGGACATTTGGGATTGAGCATTCCCTGTTCTGGGCTGTCCTATGTATACTAGATGTCAGTATCACTTGTGTCCTTTCTTGTTTTAACAACCCAAAGTATTCTAGACATTTTCTCTCCTGAGACAAGCTCCTCCTTGGACAAGAATCACTGCTTCAGGCTCAAAACTAACCAAATCTCAATTCCATATGTCTTTCATATTTGTTGCAAGATATTAGAAAGGAAGCAACAGTCCTGCCTTTACCCCAACTCTACCACTGAGACAGAAAAGATCTAGATGTACATTTTATGTGTCTCAATTAGTCAATTAGTGACTATATTGTTTTGAAACAAATAAAAGATAAAAGACTGCTACCCACCAAATCAAGTACAATTCTAATTATAATCATCTATTAAGTCTTGATATACATTTCGATACTTTGTAGATGCTTGTTGCTGAGCACCAGCTTCTGCAATAAAGAGGGACATGGCTCCAAATTGCACATCTCTGATAGTTACTAAAAGGTGACAGTACACTGCCTATCTTCAGAAACAGTGAATTTATGAGACCTTTAAAGGAGGTAATTGATGCCTCTATATTCTCAACCTGACAAAAATTCCATGAATTTAATGGCAACACATCAAGAACATTCACAACTACCATCTACAAATATTAGGATTTTATTATTACATATTATGTATTATGTACATTTCTTACAAGTAGAAAAAGACAGAATGAAACCTGCTCACATTTAATCCTCATAAGCTATATATTACAGGAGAGACCACTCCACCAACAAACAACATAGCTGAGATTTATGCCTTTATTTGATAAAATATTGTAGAATGCAAACTTTCACATGCACTATAATCTTCAAATGCTATGCTATATTCTTTTGGCAGTAGAGATATGTTTTAAATCAGCCTCTAAATTCTGTGGCTTCATAAATCACAGCAATTCCCTTAATAATATATACTTCCCACAATTGTGCTTCCTGTGAATAAAAATGGATGAAAAATTTACCTCTTTCCTCTTTTATTCCTTTGCATTACCTCATTGGATTTCTATCTCTCTGTTTCTCCCTCTTTTCCTCTGTCTTTCTGTCTCTGTTTCTCTCTCTCTCTCTCTCTCTCTCTCTCTCTCTCTCTCTCTCTCTCTTTCTCCTTTCCCCCCTTATTCCCTACTTTTTTTTTTGTCTTTTTGAGACAGGGTCTCCCTGTAGCCCTAGCCCCAGCTGGCCTGGAACTTGCTCTATAGACTAGGCTGGCCTTAAACTCACAGAGAACCACCTGTGTCTGCCTCCCAAGTGCTGGGGTTAAAGGTGTGCACCACCAAGCCTGGCCCTTATGGCCTATTTTTGTTATTCCTTCCTTGATGTTTCTGAACTCTATATAGCTATTTCCATTTTCTCATAGATTGCATAGATCACAGATTGATTCAGCAAACTGGAACAAAATAAATCTTTGTCCATGGGATAAGGGTGGCATCATGGAGGAAAGAATCCACAATTAGTCAAGCACCTATGTAATAGAAATGATTTGATTTTATCCCAAGACACTCAACTTTGGCAATGTTTCTGTTGCTGGAGAGTTTTTATGGGATGAATTATTAGGGAATGGGAGTGGAGATTCTTTAAGGTTAATCTTAGTTTTGTTATCTTTAAGATATCTACATTAAAGAAAATGAAAGGCTGGACGAAGCAAAATGGCTTTGGAGCCCAGTGTATTCCTATTAATAATGTTACTAGGCAAAAAGCACAGAAGCAACATGGTGAGTGGGCCATGAACATTGGCCTGCAGACCTGCTGTAGCATCCTCACATTCATGTGTACTCTGAGCTTCCAGCTCCCCCTGAAGCATAGGTCCAAGTTGCCTCTCCTCTATGTTTGCCAGGTTGTCTTCTTTTTCCACGTCTTCAGCAGCCATTTCAGAACAAGACAGTTAGGGAACTTCCATTCTGTATTTCTGATATCATTGTTCATAAAGCCATTGTCTGTTTCCAATAAAAATATGGTTTGATGAAATTCTAATTTTGTCAAATTTGGTGTTGCATTAGGTGACTTTAGTTTATTCTACTAGAAAAATGTATATATATTCACAGATGATATTGATAAAATATGTAATAATTGTTCCCTAGAGAAACTAAATGGTCAAAAGCTCAGTTTCTATGCTGTTTCACTTGACACTGAGTTATAACAAATGATATTTTTATTCATTCCTTCAGAAAGTCTTTGAAAATTTGAAAAGCCGTTGGAAAAATATGTCAAGCTTTTTTGTTCTAAGGCAAGTCATACACCCAAAACTGTGGGCCTAAGCCTTCTGCTCTATAACATTTTACCATCTAGTCTAGAAGTACTAAAAGTAGCATAACACAGGCTACTACTGCCAGAGCCTTCGTTTATCTCCCAGAACTCAAAGGTAGACCCTTCTGCTGAAGACAGGACATGCTTCAGAGAAGGACTTGGAGTGATGGAGCAGCAACTGACCTGGAAGCCTTCTCCCTCAAGACTAGCTCTCATAGTTCTAGAAGATACTATGTAAGTTGGTAAGGGAGAAAAAAATCAACCAATATTCCAATTCAGACCTAAAGCCAAATAACCACAATGACTGGCACAGCAGACTATCTCTACTCGTGCAGTAGTGACACTGTTATCTGGGGTAGGGGGTGTAATCAACAGCTATTTAATTGGACGTGAAGCCCTCTCAGTGGGATGAACTTATGGGTGGTAATGTCAACACAGCCAAATACACATGGCTGGAGTGGTCATAGATCTTAGTGGAAACCCTATCTCTGTCGTATCTCCAGACAAATGAAATTTCTTACCATATGCTGAATATGGATCCTTATATTTACAGACAAAATATACTGTACACCAATCATCAAAGAAGCTTCTTTTTGCAACGGATGGAAGCCACTGCAGAGTTCCATGAGTGGTCACACACGGAATATATGATTGAGAGATGCACAGTCCTAGGTGACACATCTACAATGGAACCTCTACAATTATGGCCCATGGAACATAGAATAAGAGTGGATGGAGAGAAAAACTAGTGCAACTCTCACTAGTAAAGATTCCTTATACAACAAAGTACAATGCACACAGAAATCCACACTGGCTAAGTTTTAGAGAATAAGAGACTGCAGAGTGTGTGGCTAGGACTCCTGAATTAAGCTTCACATGCCTGTGGCTCAGGGATAATTTAGAAAGAGGTGACAGAAAGATTGAAAGAGTCAGGGTTGGTCCATGAACATAAGGAAGCAGGGAAGCAGCATTTCAGGCTACTGAAAGCTTGCTCTTGTTAACTTGAAGCAATGGTGTCAATCACAAGATCCATGTCAACTCAATCAGACATGGGCCCAGAGTGGATCAAGAGAAGTGGGTCACCAGCTGGCCCTAGCCTGGGAACTGTTCAGAGACTGGTTGCTGCTGGATGAGGGAGAGTAGACCTTCCTTAATATCTCTGGATAGGTCAGCTAGATTCCAGTGGATGAACTTGCACTGAAGGATATCTGGATACAAATGCTTGACCAGATGGGACTTAACATGTATGGAGGAACACATGAGGTCCAGTATGAGGGAAGGTGGGGACATAGGTGGGGAAGGGAATCTAAATTTGATTTAGAATGATTGTATGAAATGTACCAAAGCTCCATAAAATATGAAAAAACAAAAACAGAAAAAGAAACTAAAGGGCAGGGTCTAGGACATTAAAAGCTGAAGAAACATCTGTGAAATACCAGTCGATGAATTTCAAAAATCAATATTGAGTAGCCAAAATTACCAACTACAGAGAAATTACCAAAAACGATAGCACAGACATTGATTAGACTTGATGAAACATTAAGGAGATTAAAATTAAGATTTTTTGAAAATTCTTAAATATCACTTCATTGAAGTTACACTTTAAGGGGTGGTGTAGTTCTCACAATTCTCTTGGCATCTCTAGTTGGCAGTTAAATTATCTAATGTATGATTCTAATCATTTTTATTTGGGGTGGTGGCTCATGCCTGTAATTACAACGTTGTGGAGGCTGAGGCAGGTGAGTTCTTAGAAGTTTGAGTCCAGTGTGGTAAACATTATGAGTTCCAGGAGAGACTGGGATACTGATTTAGACTGTCTCAAAAAGCAAAACAAAAGCAATAATAATATTCAATTTGTTCATTTGTGATGAATTAGTAGCATCGACTGTGAAGGTATTGGAACCCCTTGGTCTCTAATTGCTGCATTCACAATAACTCAGCTTAGAATGCCCTTGTGAAAGTAAAGAGAATTCATTTCCACTCTACAGATCAGTTTGATAATAGTAATGCCAAGTCTAAATTAGCTATTCTATTCAAGGAGTGGAGGTGTGCCTTAGGGGAAGAGCACTTGTCAAGCATGGGAAAAGCCTTGGGTTTGATACCAAGAGCCAGGAAATACAAAGCAAAACAATGTTAGAAAACAAATTGCCCACTTCTTCCCATTGCTATTTTGGTATTTACTTGTATTAGTCACTTTTCTGTTGCTGTGATAAAACCACCATGAGCAAGGGAACTTATAAAAGGAAGAGTTTATTTGAGCTTACGATTGACGGTTCCAGGGAATCAGAGTCCATTGTGGCAGGAAGCATGGTGGCTGGGGCTGAAGCAGCAAGCCGAGGGTCACAGTTCGCAATGAGCACAGGAAGCAGAGAGAGAGACTGGAGACCACAAGACTTGTTAAACTCACTAAGCTTTCCCCCAATGACGTACTTCCTCCAGCACTATCACACATTCTAAGACTTCCAAGAACAGTGCCACCAACTGGAGACAAAATGTCTGAATACTTAAAGCCTATGGGGGACACTCATCCAAACCACCACAATACTCTTTCATTATATGATGAAATTAATAGAGTATTCATAGCCAACCACTGTGTTGAAAGTCATAGTTTTTGTAGTTTATTTCCAGAAAGTTGTCATCACCACAACTCTAGCCTCAAATTGGTATTGTTTCTAGCACATTATTTTGTATATACTCTAGGAAGGCAGAACATTTATTTCAAAGATTTGAATCCCTAACTTTGTAAGCAAATATAAACCATTTTCTTAAAGTTCAAGAAAAGTAAGGCCCCCCCCCCTTTTTTTTCTCTTTCCTGAAGCTTTGTACCTTTATAAAAGGCTTGGCCAGATGCCCTTTAAATTAATAGCATACTGAGGAAAATCTTTTCTATGGAAGAAAATGCCATCATCCTAAGTGACTAGAGTTTTGTTTCTTTTTTTTCTGAAGTATGCATATCTGAATGTGTAAAGACTTGGTCTGTGGGGTGAAGGGTGGGGTCTGAGTTCCCTTTGGCATGGCTCTGAGATGGAATTCTGGAAGGGTCTTCCTTCTGCAGAGCTAATGCTAGAGAACCAATCTAACGTCCAGTCCATCTTACATTTCCCCTGGCTGGTTCCTGCAGTTGGTTTACTTTCCATTCAAATGCCTTTCCTCTCAGTCCTGGGAGAGCAATTGTACTTGTCTCTTCCAGGTAATCTTTGAGGTAAACACCTGGCATTTTATTTGAAGAGCTAGAACCTGAGCCCTCTTAATCGGCCTCTACATTTGGGCTTTGCAGCTGGAAAGCATGTTCACTCATGTTGCATTTTTACCACACAGGAAATCCTCAAGGGAGGGCTGGGTGTATGTGGTACGTTTGAAGTACCACAGCAATTTTCTCTTTCCTACTTTTCCTCAGTGTTTCATTACATTATTTTAATTGATGTATTTTGTCTGATGTGCTGTATTAGGAGAGCTTGAAAGATGATGTGTTTAGTATACAATGTCTACTATGATTAACTTTCTTTATGGAAACATGAAGCCTCTGTTCTGTTATGAGTCTGTTCACTACCCCTGATGCTAGGTTGTAAGAACACAAGCCGATGCTTTGAACAAAGGCAGGGAAAGTCCTCAGACATTATCCCTCATGTGCCTACACCCAATCAGAAAATTCATAACTTTGTTGCATATTTAAAAATTCTAGGGTTTTTTTTTTTTTTTGGTCTTTTTGAGACATGGTCTCCCTATAGCCCCACCTGGCCTGGAACTCACTTTGTAGACCAGGGTGACCTTGAACTCACAGAGATCCGCCTGCCTTTGTCTCTCCAGTGTTGAGATTACAGGCGGGCACCATGTGCCTGTTTTTATAGCATACATTTTCTCCACTTTGGGGTCATTTATAAGAAATGAAGCCATTTTGGGCATATATTTCTGTGTATGTTCGTATACAAATGTAGTCTATGGGTAGAAATGGATTTCTTATTATTATTTAATGATGAGAGGGCTCATGATAAATGCCAGCACTTCTCATGTGTATGTTTATGCTCATTTAAAGTTCATTTAATGTTAATTCCTTGAAATAAACAAATGTACTGCTATCTCTTTTCTTTTTTATATTTCCATCATACACATGGAAAGAAGAAATATCCATAAGTAATAGAGTCTCTCTCCCTTGCTCCTTGCTCCAGAGAAGAAAAATGACAACAGACAAACCAAAACAACACCACCACAACAATGAAAATACACCCCCATTCATTTGGCATTAATATTTATGTTTAATTCGTTCACAAAAATATCAAGAAGAAATCCTAAGAAAAAAAATAATTTTTTTAAATCACCATCTTCAAATACTGTTTCATAAATAATACCAGCATATGGGAATAATAATATATTTTTTGAATTTATAGACATTTGGATCCCTTGTGAAATTTCTGAGATTTACTTTTTTTGCAAAATGAAACATTGCCCTTTAAAAATGTCTCCCACATCCTTTTTCCACTTTATATTTAAATTTCGCTGAAAAATGGTTTTCCCAAAAGAAGCACCAAATAAATTTCAGATGATTTTTCTCTCTGCTTAAGTGATCAGGGAATCTCTGACCTTTGAAAAGCTGAAATAGTTTTGCTGTATTAAGCACAGTATAAGCAAGAAGCCTCAAAAAGCCAGTCTATCTCATTCTACCTCAAGCATGTCAGAGTGGATTCATTCAACCTAGATCAGGGTGAGAGATGGACAGAGTATTACTGTAATTGGAGCAACGATGAATTTTCCTTCTCCATAGTACACAAATTCCATAAAGAAATTATATATACTTTCAGTGTGATGGAAGTGATTCAGGAATTTAGTTCCACAGTGTAGTGCAGCTTAGACTACATAATAGAAGAGGCTCCAGAATTCACAAGGTGAATGGACATGTGTATCTTTACACTTATTGAGATCAAAACTTACCATTTCCTAGTTTGTGTTCTAATAAAAGTTCTATCTGGCTCTATGTTCTTAGGTTTTAAATCTACACACTTCATGGGAATGCCAGCCCTGTTGAAAAATGAAAAGGTCTTTGATTTCTCTGCTGCACTTCTTATGTGGAATCTCAGTCATTTGGCATTACTTCTGTGTTCGAGCTCTCCCCTGTATAAAAATAATTATTTATCATCTGTCTGTATGTTTGTATGATGTGTGTGAGAATGCACACACAGAGGTCAGAGGACAACTTTGTAAAATAAGTTGTCTCCTTTCAGCTTTACACACATTCCAGGAATCAAACTTACTTTGTTGGTGTCATTCAACAAGCACTTTACTTTCTGAGCCTTCATCTAGTGTCTCTTTAAAGATTTTCCAGAATCAAGTATTTCACTCAAAATCAGTATTGTTAAAATACAGTCCATCTACATACACTGCATTACTCACTTTTCTCATGACTGTGACAAAATACCTGACAGAAACAACTTGAGTGAAGAAGGTTTATTATAACTCAGTTTCAGGATGATTTCACTATGCACAGCAAGAAGGCAGGATGGCAACAGTGACTCCACCCCCAGTGTCAGGAATATGCAGCAGTGGCTTGTTCACATGGTGTGAACCAAGAAGTCTTGAAAGCTAGACCAGACCCAATGGTAGGAATTAGCTTCAAATCCCACCTACTTACCTGCTTGTATCAGATAGACCCCACATCCCAAAGGTTCCAAAGACCTTTGAAAACTGTGCCACCTGCTTTGAGCCAAATGCTCAGACACATAGCATCCTCATTGAAATTTTGTTGACAATGTAGTTGTCCCAGAAGGTGAGGTATTTAACAGGGCTTAAAGTCTTTATTGCAGAACTGGATTAGTTTTCACAGTAATAGGTTAATTTTCATGAAACCGGGCTATTATGAAGAGTCTGGCTCACCTCAACTTGCTCTCTCTCTTTCTGTGTGTCTGTTTCTATCTTCTGACAGTGAGAACCTCATTACAAGTCAATTAAATGTAGCCACCCACTTGGGGGATTTTTCAGCCTTCTGAACCATGAGCAAAAATAAGATTCTTTTCTATAGTAAGTGTCCATTCATAGGCGCTCTCTTGTAGCAACAAAAAATGGAGAGAGGCAGGGAATATCTTCAGCAGTCCAGAATTTTGGTCTTCTCTTTTGTCTCACTTGCCCTCCTAGTGTCTCATGCCCTTGAAACTTAAACTGTCTTTCTATAGAGTGATCAGGAAGCAGGATCATTTGATGGACACCCATGACCATAAACTCTTCAAATTTTTAGCTGTAGTTCTGACTATCCAGAAACTCTCCCAAGAGCCAAATATGGAACCAGGATTGAGGGTCTGGACAGGAATGCCAGAGGGAAGCTTACAGCTGTTGTTCTGTACATTTTTCCTGAATCATGAATGTGACCAGTTTACTATGATGGAGAGGTAGCATCACAAAAGTTGTAAGTTAATGGGATTCCAAGTACACTTGTAAATTTTTTTATATATTTTTGAGACAGGGTCTCCTTTTAGTTCAAGCTGGCCTGGAGCTCGCTCTGCAGACCAGGCTGGCCTTGAACTCACAGAGATCTGCCTGCCTCTACCTCCCAAGTGCTGGGAGTGGACCACCATGCCCCACTTCACTTGTTAATTTTTAATGAGTAAGTTTGTCTCTGTCCAAAACCATTGCAATGGTTTAAAAGATTTGTTTGTTAATGAAATGCAAATCTATCCTTGATTTCACCAAGGAAGTTTCAATTTCCAATGAGTTTAGTTTAAAAAAAAATAAAACTATTTTTAAGGGATAGCAGAGATGGTTCAGCAGGTAATATTACTTGCTAAGCAGCACCTAGGAACAAGCCATGTGTGAGCATGTGTGTACCTATAACACCAATGCCATGTATGCGTGGGGTGGGGAGTGAGACTGGAGGACCACTGGAGCTTACTGGCTGCTATTCTAGTTCCAGATTTAGCAAGAGGCACTGTCTTAAAGGAATATAGAAGATAATGACATACTAAAACATTAGTATAGATCTCTTCTGCTCTCCACCCACACATGCATTGGCAGGCACACCGAAACTCACACATGCATGCATACATCACCCACATACATTCAGACAGATACATATACACAAAACATCTGATTATTAAATACCTGAGATGTTAGCTTTTATTGAAACTTTAATCCAGTTTCTACAACCAATAACTTAGTCAAATTAGTTTTCACAGGAATAAGTTAATTTTCATGAAACTGAGCTATGTGGCAAAATTCTTTTATCTATTTCTTCTAGTAGAATTTAAAGTCTATGAAAGGTCCATTTCTGCAGCAGTGTAATGGAGAAAACGCAGAAGATAATTGGTTCCATTCATTTCAAAATTCTTTATAATACCATGAGGAATTAATTGTTATTCAAAGAGAACTGAACAAAGCTTCAGTCAAACCCACTGTCTTCCTCAGTCTTTTTTCTATGGGGGGGGTGGTAACCTTTTGGCAATGGTGGATAGACTTTTTTCGTAGGAAGTTCATTCATCATAATTTCACATGTCACATGAGAGTCTCCAAGCCTGGAGAAAGGTCCTCATTTCAGCAATCACATATTTTGTCTTGTGAATACAGCCCACACAAACATGTGTAGATATATCATGTTTGAAATCTTTATATCCATGATTTCAATCATGGTTTAATGAGTCAGAATCATTTCTGGAAGCAACTAAGTTTGAGTGGGATTTGTGATGCTACAGCAATAAATGGTCCTGAAATTTATTAGTTAAGTACAGTAAACTTACTTTGGGCTCACTATGTGTATTTTGAGGGTTACTCGTGGCTCTAACTTATCTTATGTGTAATATCAGGGTATAATATCAGAGTAGCCAAAACACTGCTGTTGCCATGGCAGACAGCAAAGAGAGTCTGGAAGACTGCTAGCTGCCCCCTGCTCCCATTACTGAATCACATTGGCCAGATGAACTCACATAGCACGACTTAATGGTAGGTTTGAGAAGTATAGTTCTTTCTCTCAGACAACCATATATCTTTTGAATAATACTATTATCTCTCATAGGGAAATTTAAGTAATGCAAATGGTTTGGTTGACTTCTTTTTCCATTTTTTTATTTTTTAATTTTTATATTATGTGTATAAATATTATGTCTGTATGTGTGGAAATGCACTTGTCTCATACAGTGCCTGAGGAAAACAGAAGAGGATACTGGATCCCCTGGAACTGTAGTTACAGACAGTCATTAGGCGCTATGTGTGTACTGGGATTCAAACCTGGGACTTCTGCAAGAACAACCAGTGGTCTTAACCAAGGAGTCATCTCTCTAGCCCCTCGGCTAGCTTCTTAATAAGGAACAATCCTGAGATTACATTTGCAAAACTGTGTATCTTAAAAACATACCACTCTACTTTGTCTATATGAGGAAATTACAAATATTGATAGGGTAATTACCAGCCACCTATACTGGCTTGTGGAATGGTGGAGGAAGGGACATTTACCTCAGAAGAGTGAAGAAGAGGGAGCACTACTAGGAACTCTTATTTTTAAAGATTCTTCAGCAAGTATGTAAAATGAATAGGCAAGAGTGAAAAATAATGGCTTGAACTAGAAAACTCTATCAGGCCATTGAAGTATAGTTGTAAAATTTTGCATTGGTATAATATCAGACCAATGTGTATCTTTTCTTATAATGTTATATGGCTAAATAATTAGGAAAATAAAGATCTTAGAATTTAAATTAAGTTGCAAGTATTTGTTTCTGGGAACAATCTTAATTTATGTTTATAAAATAGTCTTCACATTAATATTCGTTGTTTATTTAAAGATGTGAACAGTTTCTGGTTATAAAGCTTGACCAATCCACAGATAATAGATGAGATTGGTATATACATTTTTGGGGGGTGGGGGTTGAAACAGGGTCTCCCTGTAGCCCCAGCAGGCCTGGAACTCACTCTGTAGACCAAGCTGGACTTGAACTCACAGAGATCTGTCTGCCTCTGCCTCCCGAGTGCTAGGATTAAAGGCGTGTGCCACCACACCTGGCTGAGATTGGTATCTAAATTTAAAAACTGTAATTGATCAGCTTTCTGCTTGAGAGGCAAGTGGCCCTTACCTTCTAAATGTGTCTGGGCTTGGTTAAACATTATAGGAGTGCTTGTCTTATGCATGTGGATGAAGTAAGCCAGTCATACTTGCTCATAGAATTCTAAGTATTGAAATGTTGAGTATTGTGAGGAATACACAGATATATGCCATTAGAATTTTCACTGCAGGCACACAATTATGTGAACCACACTAATATTGTGGTATAAAACATGGGATTCAAACTAAAAATATATGCTATAGATAAATTCTGAATAGTAATGATACACTTTATGATTTCTCAACAGACAGATATAGATATTTATTTTTATAAATATTATGCAGTACAGTGGTAGATTTTCTAGTATTTACAATACACTTTTCCATATTGTGGGAGCTATTTATTTTGCTGCATTGACTCTACTCAAGCTTCAGTGTGGGTTTCTGACTGGTATGTACTAATCCCAACATCAACCATAGTTTTGGTTAAGGTAGAACATTAATAAGCTGATCAGATTACAACAGTCTATAACCCCAGAGACTGATTCATGAGTCGGTCCCATCAAAATGAACCTGAAGGCTTTCTTAATAATCCTGGTATTCAATCTCTCTCTCTCTCTCTCTCTCTCTCTCTCTCTCTCTCTCTCTCTCTCTCTTCATGAAACCTGTGGACATATTTCATGAGGTAGAATATGGGCCTAAAAATTCTGACATTTCAGAAAGAACAGTGAAGGGGTTGAAAGAAATCAGATGCTACTGTGTCACCCTCTAGCACAGGATAATTCTCTATCTAGAGGCAAATTCAATAGTAAAGTCTTTATAAGCTGTGTAATTAAGCAAAATATATTACTACAGGAAAGCTCTGACATCAGCAATGAATTATTCTGCCTAGGAGATGTTGGCTAGGGGATTCAAACTCCCCTCCCCCAAATTACAAAGGGCTTTTGCCTATAAGTGGGATATATGCAAGGAAAAAGGCAGTAAGTCCCTGTTGTCGAAGACCTGGTGTGAGCATGAAAAAATGTTATGAGACGTCACTTGCTAGCATACAACTGGCCTCTGAAATGCCAGAGAGCGTTACCAAAGGCCACTAAAGCAATACAGCAAAATATTGGTTTCCCTGAGACCAGCAGGACTCCTCCGTCAATATCGCCTACACCTCAACAGCCGGGAGATGCTGTGCAACAGTGGCAGCCAAGTGTCTGTATATATCCCAAATCTAATTGGCTATTAGCTCTCTCCTTGGAGGAATAACTCACAGTAGATGCCACAAGCTTATGTCCTCTAGTGGTTAGGAGATGTTATAAGCCACAATAAGAACTTGTAACCCTTTATAGAGAAACCACAGTTTGCGGATTAGCATAAAATCCAAGCATCTGTGTCTATGCTCACAGCTTAGCTTGACATAATAATTAGTACTGCTTAAATGCCTGTACATCCAATTGCTTGTGCTTCGTTAGTATGACTAAAAAGGTATCACTGGAAAAGCTGTCAACCCATGAAGGGAAACAACCTGAACAGACTAGAGTCCAAAATGACAACTCCAAAGAAAGTAGACTGTTTTCTTCTCACCCACTTGTGCCCCTTTCCCAAAGCCCAGGGAACAAATTGCGGAAGAGGAGGCATGGTAGAATGTAAGGGCTGCGGAGAAATAGGGGTGAATCATGAGACTACAGCAATATAGTCTGGACTCCTAATTGATCAACATGCCTGTGCATACAAGCTTCTCCAACTGGACTATGGGAACCTTGGGTTGTTCAAAATTTGGACATAGATACTTGCAAAATGCACCAATTACCTAATTGTACGGCAAACTGAGCAACATCAATGTTATCTGAAAACAAATGCGTTATTATATTGTAGAATCCCTTAAAAATAAACAAATAATAAAAAAAGAAAAAAAAAAGAAATCAGATGCTACTGTGTCACCCTCTAGCACATGCTAACTCTGGAGTTCAAAGAAACATGACTTCATAAATGTTTTTATTTTCTAAAGTACATTATGGTATTTTTCTTGTCACTTGATGCCACAGAGACAAAAAGTCATATACTATTAGCTCCTTGAGCATAAGCTAAGAGGATGTTGATCTGTGATTTCTTATACTAACACTGATATAACATGTACATTTGTATCCAAGGGGAGATTACTGAAAAAATATCCAAAATCATATATTTGATAACAATGAAGATTATCCAATTGCTAGATTGAATGGTTGTGCCTTCTCTGTTATTAGACAAGTCCTCTTGGAAGATGGCTTATTGAGTTTTGGTAGGCTTATACCACATTATCTAATCTAATCTAATCTAATCTAATCTAATCAGTGTCTAAGCTTATGATTGTTTGAGAACATCCATGTTCTATGCCAAATAGAGTGGTAGTTCCTGACTTGAGATGACTCTGTTTCCTATGACATTTTCAATCTGAAGATATATTTTATTGTGACAAGCAGGTGAGATAATACTTCTTTCCAATATGCAGAGGCCAAAGATAATGCTAAACATGTTATAATGTACTAGGCAGGCATCCACAATAGCTCAAAATGTCAATTGTCCTGAAGTCTATGAACCTATGATTTTTGTGTTGATAGACTGTAGCAAAACATTAAGATGTTATCTTGTGTCCTGGTGCCATCAATGGAAATAAATTGAATTTTTTAGTTTGGTTAGGATCTCAGCAGGAAGAGAGAATGACAGAAAGAAGAAAATAGAGAGGCATTTCAATTCACAGAAGAGAAAGTTTGGATATTTCAATGACATTACTACCTGGAAATTTAAGCAATCAGTTGCTCAGTTGCTGAAGGAAGCTACTTCTGGGAGAGAGAAGGAGATTACTGCAAATAGCACTGGGCTTGGGATTTTCAGTTTCTCTGGAGCTAAAAATGGCCACAATCAAATGTGGCCTTAAATTCAATGAGAAGAAAAATCTCAAGTCAAATATGCCATATCAGAAAATAAGGGCATTCTGTAAGAAAACATCTCTTCAATATTTTATTTTCAAAGTCCCTATGACTTACATGTGGAGCAAATATAACCATTATTTGAGATTTTCCTGAAATACAGTGAGTTGTGGTTGCTCTCTAAATGTTTTTGCATGGAAATTTATGGTCTAAAAGAAGAGAAATTATACATGTGGCTCCCCTCCATAGATACAAACAAAAGAAACGTGAAAAGAATCAAAGGGAAAGAAAGATACAAACATGGGTAGACATCAATATGAAGAGCTATCACTATCCTATGTAGAAGACAAAAGTACGACACTGTAACAGGATTCTGCTGTGAGTTCCCCAAAAGGAACAAATGATGGCATTGGGGAAGATCAGTGATACCAGAAGTCATAAAGTGGAAGAGCCAGCAGTCAAGACAGGACTCAGTCTGGTAGGAGGTTCCAGGGCAAACTCAGGCCAGCCTTTGGCAGCTCTGTGCAAGTCAGTGTGGCCTTTTTTTCCCATTTTTTTTATTGATGCTTTGTGTATTTCATCCATCATTTTCCAATTCGATTCAGGCATATTTCCCTTTCCCTTCCCCCCACCCCACCCCACCCCATCCCAGATCATGCATTCTGCCATAACTGTCCTGTATCTTTCTCTCAGTTTTTTTTTTCATTTTTTAACAATAAGTGATAATTTATGAGTACAAGCATCCTTCATGTAAAACCAATTTGCAAGCAGTTGTGCCCAAACCCATGCTTTAACGAAGGGAAAGTAATTGAGGAGTTTCTTCAGTAGACCTGGGGCCATGGGAGTGTATTCTTAAGGATTGGAGTTCTTACTCTCTTGCAGACATTCAGTAGGACATTGTTACAAATGCTAAGAGCCCAGGGAACTTAGTGCACCAGCTCAGCCTACCACCACCAACAGAAATACTTGGCCTTTTGAAATTTCTTTCTTTCATGTTCTGCAATTTTTATTTCTTCCCTTATAATGTGAAGATTTTTAATTAAAGGTCCAAAATCCTCATTCTAAATCCATTTATATTCCACTGCTTAGTGATGGCCTCTTTCAATCTTTATCCCTAGCAGAGTTCTTTGATGTGTGAGAGATAAGAGGTGCCTGTTAAGTGTTATGTGAAATAAAGCTCATGATTGTCCATTAACACATTCTCAGTCAGCAACCTACACCCACCACATCTTGCCAAATCTGGGATTAGTGGAACAGTAAAATCAGGGCATAGGACACATCAGATGGGGGTAAGGTGTTGAATATAAAAAGATCAATCTCAAAGGCTCTGCAATCCACAATCTGGCAGAAGTCAGCAAGTTTAAAATGTATTTATTTGCATGACATAGCTTGGTAGTGAGGGATTTGGCATTCTTATTTTGTTCATTGGCCTCTCGAGAACCAAAAAGACATTCTAGAATTTCTAATTGTGTTGAAGTGTAAATTTAAACTAGTTTAAAATATGGCTAGAATGTGTGAATGGGCCTGGAGGCTTTATTTTTCTCACAACATCTGCTGTTATTCTTGTGATGTGATAAAATAGTTTGTGTCTTCAAACAGTCATTCTCACCATGAATCAGCACAGAAACTGCAACAGACTTTAGCGAGGACAATTTGGCGGCAGTATCAGAAACTTTAAGAGCATGCTCATCATCTGAACCAATGACTACTCATCTAGGAATTTGGGCCAAAAGACCCAGACATGTACTTACACAAAGCTATGTCTTCCAAGCATTGAGAACTTAGAAGAGGCAATCCAATGATCTAGGAAATGCACTTCATTAGATATATAAAGTATGGACCTTTCCTAGATGAAATGGCAGGCCATCAAATTAGACATGTTTTCAACAATGATTCAATGGTCTGGGACACTTTCCGTCGTACTGTATTATATTTACAGCTTATGAAATACTATGCTTCATAAAGTCATTTCTGTGTATAAAAATCAGAGGCCACTGCACATATAAATGAGACATTATTGGTGCTTCCCAGGGGAATCAGATGTCACTTTTTCTCATGCCCTTGTACAATGTATGTTTGTTTGCGTTTTTGTTTTGTTTAGTTTTCAGTACAGAACTCATGTTTTTTATTAATATGAATTACATAGAATAAAATTGTTTCATAGCTAAATCTGTCTCTTTGTTAGTGGCTGTATGTTTCCCCTGTTAGAACAGCCTCTCTATGTGGTGGATCACGCCCATAATTCTAACACTTGGGAGGTGGAGTCAGGAAGATCAGAAATTTAAAGCCAAACACAGCTGTATAGTGAGTTGAAGCCTAGCTTGCAGTACATGAGAACTTGTCTCAAATAAAACCAAATAACAAAAACCCAGCCATCCCCAAGGCTGTGTGATTAAGTACAGGATTCTACAAGGCATCATTTAGTGTCCTGGTAACTAAGTCATAGGAACTACCATTGTCTGTATTTTATAGCCACTAGTACTGAACAGAGAGAAAATATGTCACTTTCCCACCACACACTGCATTAAGAGGGGGCCATAAGTATTCAAACACTTGTCTCTGAGCTGAGTCCACAAAGTCAGGTACGAGCTACTAAACCCAAAAGGGATTTCTTAATATGAAAATTCAAGATTTTATTGAATTTTTGTGTATTTTATACAATGAATTTTGATCATATTTATATCCTCTCACCTATATGTTCACTCCCCTTACTATCTCCTGCTAAATTCTATGTACTATTCTTATTTATATATGTATATATACACATATATGTGTGTGGATGTCTGTATGCATTAATGCCTATGGAGTCAAATTTGAGTCCCCAAATGATCTCAGTTTCGGCTCATCCACTGGTATCTGGTCAGCTATTCAAGACTTTCATCTTTAAATAAGAATGATTCTTCCCTTCGTAGCAGCCATCAGTGGCCAATAGTTTATCAGGCAGGGCTGGGGTTTCTTAGCCACTTCTGCACATCTATGCCTGGATTTTGTCTGGCTTGAGCTTATGTGAGACTTGTGCATACTGTTATCATTGCTGTGAGATCATATGAGTAACTTTAAAAGAAAGGAGTATGGCATGTGTCTTAATAAGTGAAGCAAAGGGATATTCACTATGAAAACAAACTTTTGAATTTGAGGACAGGCCTTCATAAGTTAGTTAATTCTGCCTTGTAGTAAAATATGCAATGCATCCTGCTGCTTGAAGGAGTTTTCTTGCAATATGAAAAGTGCTGTGGTTTTCTATATCTAGGCACAGGCTAGTTCCTTGATTTGATCCTGTCAACCTTCACAGGCTGTCAAAACAAAGCCTTGGCATTGTACCAAGTGACATAGCATTGACTAAATTTGTAGCTTTTAAAATACAAACAAAAATCTTTATGTATTATCATATTTCAGGGGTTTATTTTAACAAATGCTCTTTTATTATAAATTTGCTAAAAAGATACTATTTGAAGCTGGGCGTGGTGGCACACGCATTTGGGAGGCAGAGGCAGGTGGATCTTTGTGAGTTCAAGTCCAGCCTGGTCTACAGACTGAGTTCCAGGACAGCTGGGGCTACAGGGAGACCCTGTCTCAAAAAAAACCAAAGGAAAAAAGATACAATTTGAGATAATCCTCAGTTTTGATATTACACAAAACAAAGGATCATAGTAAACTCTTTTTCAATGTGTATTTTCTTGACATTTTTGTGTATTTCAAACAGTACATCTTAATCATATTTAGACCCCTCCTCTATCTGCACCCCTTATCTGAGGAACAATTGGCAGCTGATCACTGCCAGGAGATAGCGAGTTGGTCTTTTTTAAGGAAGTTTTACTAGATAGGGTAAACAAAGTAAATTCTTGAAAGCAGGATAAAATTGTTGCTTAGCTAGTGAACCTTCTAGCACAGAGAGTGAATTCATTCATGAAGTCTTACCTTTAACTGATAAATTATTAATAGTTGACTGCTTATTGGGGGGTGGGCAGACAATAATTTTCATTATTAAGGGGATGGGTCCCAGTAGGTTGACAGTGCTTTAGTGGAGGATCCAATGTTCATGGGTATATAGGCAGCATAAATTGCAGTGGATGGGTCTCAAAATAAAAAAAGACAAAAAGATGAGGTGGGGAAATAGGAGGAGTTATGAAATTCTCAAGTAATACTTTTAAAAATGATGCTCAACCCAAATGCCCTTCAACAGAAGAGTGGATGACAAAAATTTGGTACATCTACACAATGGAGTACTATTCAGTGGTAAAGAAAGATGAAATCATGAACTTTGCAGGTAAATGGATGGAACTTGAAGTCATTATGCTAAGTGAAGTAACACAATTCCAGAAAAACAAGGGGCAAATGGTCTCCCTCATTTGTGGATGCTAACACCAAATCTCCAGTTGAAAGGCAAGCTGAACAAAATTATTGCTATATTTCTGTTTATCTGAAAGCAACTATGTTGTTATAATGTAAATCTCTTAACGGGCTCTAGAATTGACCCACCACTTATTTTCAGACTCTGTAATTACTGTATAGAGGTGGAAGGTATGTAGTCATATTTCAGAGTAATATAAAATTAAAGTAGGAAAATGTGAATTCCTAAATATAAAAAAAAGACTGAGAGAAAGATTCAGGACAGTTATATCAGAATGCATGATCTGGGGAGGGTGGAGGGAAGGGAAAGGGGGATATATCCAAAAAAATTGAACAATTTGAAAAAAATGTTGCTCAATGTTCATGTATAGAGTTACTGTTACTCATGAAATTTTATGAAAATAAAATAAAGAACTGCATGGAGAATACTTAAAAAATTTAAATTAAACCTGCCACCTGACCCAGTCATACCACTCCTGGGTATACACCCACAAGACTCAACCTGTCCCAGAGAAACATGCAAAACCATGTTTATTTCAGCTCTCTTTACAATATTGAAGAGCTGGAAGCAACCCTAGTGTCCCTCAACCGATGAGTAGATAAACAAAATGTGGTACATCTACACAATGGAGTTCTATGCAGTGGTAAAAAAAAAAAAAAAAGATGATGTCATGAACTTTGCAGGTAAATGGATGGAACTAGAAGCCATTATGCTAAGTGAAGTAACTCAATCCCAGGAAAACAAATGATGGAATGGTATCCTTCATTTGTGGATTCTGGCACCAAATCCCTAGCTGTATGACAAAGGGAGCAACATTAACGTTACATTTCTTTTTATCTGAAAGCAACTGTGCTGTTAAAATGTGAAGCTCTTAACAGAATCTAGACATAACCTACCACTTATTTTCAGGCATTGTAATTTTGGTATATGGGTAGAGGGTATGTATGCATATTTTAGAGTAATATAAAATTAAAGGGAAAATGTGAATTCCTAAGCATGCTTTGAAATTAACTTATAGTTTATTTTCTGACATCATAATTGTGGTATATGTGTGATGTATAAATATGCATATTTTGGAGCAATACAAATTGGAGGGAACGACAACAACAAAAAGATTGTGTCAAAGAACTGACTGCAACAGTAAACTTCTGCCCAAAACAATAAACCTCTGCATAGAAATTTGTTTTTTGGTCTTTTCAAAACAGGGTCTCCCTGTAGCCCCAGATGTCCTGGAACTCACTCTGTAGACCGGGCTCGCCTTGAACTCACAAAGATCCGCCTGCCTCTGCTTCCCAAATCATAGAAAGTGTTTAAAAAAAACTGAGAAAAAGATGGAAGACATGTATGGCAGAATGCATGAACTTGGGCGAGGTGGGGAGCATTTAGACTCATTTAGAATAAGTCTAAATTGGATTGAGAAATGTATAAAATACACAAAACTTCAATAAAAATATTTTAAAAGGATGAATGTGTTGCATGATGGTTCTGGAATATCATGTGTAGAACCTTTCAAGCATGCAAAAGATCTTTCTATATTGTTTATGAATGTGTACCTATGCTGATATCATGAAGCATGCATGAGAAGAATAAACCCAATTCTCTATGGCACTTAGTTATCTATCAGGAGCATTGGAAGCAGATGGGATGCAGTAGGGAGGACACAGGGACCTTGAGCAGCATCAAAATTACTTTGTTTTTAGAGTAGTTATCTGATGCAAATATGCTAGATGCTTCTGACTTGAAAAGAATTCCTTTTAAAATATACTCTGTACTTTTCTCTATGTCTGAACCATTTAATACTAAAACTTAAAAAAAGCAAAAACATAAGAAATAATGGAACTTTTTGTACCCTCTTACCACACTTTGGGAAACAAAATTATCCAATTGAGTAGTAGAATTTCATTTTTATTTCTGCAATGGAATTTCTGTCTGAACTTTGTCATTTAAATTTTGATTTTTCCAGTATTCAATTTTTAACAATTTAATTGTGTATGCTGTATGATAGGATAGAGTTAAAATTCAATGGGCTCATTTCTGCTCTCAGATTATTGGAACATGGAGTTCACTGAGATTATCATCTGGGAGTGTGTGCAGTCGAAGCTGTCGGCCAGTAGCGCCAAACATAAAACATGGGTCTAAGCAAAGGAAGGAGAAAGAAGTGCTGCCTTTTAAAGACTTTAATTCTGGTACTTTGTATGTTTGACTGTGCACTGAATTCCTGTCAAAACACAACCATCTGTGACATTCCAAATTTCTGGGTGAAAAGCAATAACAAAGAGCAGGTCGTTCCTTATTACTTATCTACTGAGGTTAGGGGGCAACTCATGTGGCTGATAAATCAGCACTAACTCACCCAGTCTTTTTTGAACAACCTGGCTTCCAGATTTTTCCTGACTCCTTTAGAGTGAGAACGGCCTTAGGCAAAACCAAAAAGAAAGCAAAGTTTGACTTTGGCCCACCTTCTTCAACACTTCCTTGTAAGGCAGACCACAAGAATGACAAACTTTTAAAAATAGACATTATATTCACACGATCCAGTTCAAAAAGTAGAGTTTGCATTGATAAGTTTCTCTCACATTCCTTCTCTAAGCACCCATATCTTCAACTTAGTGGCAGCCAACACTGACAGATGTTTTATGTATGTTCCAAAACTATGTTAAGGCTATGCATACAAATATGTATATGTTAATATATATGTATATGCATATACATTTTTAAGCAGAAAATAATATGTACACATTTCTATACCTTACATTTTTCATTTAATATATGTCATGAATATTGCATCATACCAGTATATTAAAACTTCTCATTTGCAAAACTAAAGCATAATATTCTATTGTATATATGTAATTTATTTAAATAGTTTCCTCTTAATAGGCATATAAGTTATTTCAAATATTTGACTATTAGGAGTAATGTGGCAATAAATAATCATCACATGTGTTAGTGTTTATAAAAGAAATTCCCCAAAGTAGAATTTCTAAGTCAAAAAGTGTATGTTTTTGTAATTATGACCAAAACGGCTAGATTGTCCTTCATAAAAGTGGTACCAGTTTATACTGACATAAGAAAAGTATGGGAGTACTTATTTCCCACACTTTTCCCTCAGATATCATCAATATTCTGTTATCAAGCTTATTTTTATATTTTCCTAGTTCAAACATATTAAATGATATTGTTATCTACATTTCTCTCATGACTCTTATTGATTCTTTAAATATTTTCTTGATATGAGCGTTTCATACACTGTATCTTGATAATAGTCAGATACCCTCCCTTCTCTCTACCCCACCCTATTACCTGCTACCTCATGCCCTGTATTATTGTATATCTTTTTAAAAATGCCATTTGAGTCTGATCTGTGTTTCCAAAGAGCTTGTGGGTGTGGATCTATCTCTTTGAATCTGGTTAATTTAACAGAATGCAATCAGTAAGGAAAATTGACTCTCCCTCTCCCTGCATCCATCGGTTGTCAATAGATCCTCAACTAGGGCTGGGCTTCCAGCTCACCTTCCCCCATCCAGGCTGAGTCTCTGTCTCTGTTGGGTTTGCACAGAGCTTGTGCATGCTATCATAAGTGTTGTGTGTTCTTATGTGCAACTATTTCCTGTGGTGTCCAGACAGCAAAATTTCCTTGTATTCATCTACCCACTCTGGCTCTCACAGTCTTTCTGCCCACTATTCTGCAAAGATCCCTAAACCTTGGGAAGAGAGGGTGCAATATAGATGTCATATTTAAGGCTGAGCACTCTGCATCTCCATTTTTAATTCATTACAAGTCATATTATATATATATATATATATATATATATATATATATAGAGAGAGAGAGAGAGAGAGAGAGAGAGAGAGAGAAATGTTCAACTTATGCAGTGGTTCCCAATCAAAGCCAATCCTCCCATGCTCCAATCCCCCCATCAGAACTCATGTATTACAACATCCAAGCTAAGCCCTATCCAGTGAAGCTCCCAAACCCACAGGTTCTTTTGTGCAAATAGATCCGCTGGAGTCTAGTCAGCATATCTAGGAATCCTAGGAAGGGCAGACTTTTCCTCGCCCTACAGTACTCAGTCTTTTGTAGTTCTCAGTCCATGATCAGTCCCCCACACATTTCTCTTGCTCCACTTTGCAACCTTGTCCCAGTTGGCATGAGTCCCATGCCTGATGCTGATATGGCCATGGGAGGTCTCCTTTCTATGGTACATGAAGCACTAAGAAGTTGTAATGCCATATCCAGATTCTGGATAAATTATGACATACTTTTTAATGCAATGATGTATCCCCCATAAAGGGAAGGAAAATCGTAAAACAGAATAGCTATAATAAAATATAATAAAATATAATAAAATAGAAATGACAATACAATAAGAAAAATGATCAGACCAGGAATACAGGGATGAAATAATCATCATTTAAAATGAAACAATCATTTTAGCACTGAGTTGAATTGAAGACCATTACTTTGTCAAGCAAAGCTGGATAGGGATAAAAAAAGGTGGGTAGCAATCAGGGTGCTTCTGAAATGTCAGGATGCTGCTCTTCAAGCTCTGGTATTAAACGAGGCCCCTGGTGAAGGACTTTGGGGGAAATAGCATTATTAATAATAAAGATAGCAATAATGGCTATAATGATACCTTCTTTGTTACTGTGCAGTCACAGACACCTCAATAGAACTTAGATTCTGTTGTTCAAATTTGTGCAAATACTGGATGAGGTTACATTAAGTTGAAATATTCCAGATAAGTGGCTTCTAGATTCCATCAGAAGTTAAGCAAGTAGGGATTTGTGGTGTATCCCTGTATTGAGGTAGGAGGAGTCCAAGTTTGAAGCCAGCTTGAGCTTCATAGTGAGACCCTATCTCAAGGGTGAAAAAAAGACTGGAAAGACAGACCAAGACTGGCTGGTCTTGCAGAGGACCAGAATTCTGTTTCCAGTACCCACATGGAGACTAATGATCTTCCATAACTCTAGTTTTAGAGGATCTGATGCCCCTTCTGGCCTCTAAGACAGCCCACATCTTGTTCCCTTACATAAATGCAGGCAAAACACTCATGCACATAAAATATCAAAAAAGAAAACAGGGTTCATCTAATACCTTAAAAAAGAGTAGTAACTCACTTTGAAAAATCTAATACATGGGAAAACAGAACAACGTGTGTCAGCAAAATAACAGAATTAACCAAGACTCTACAATGACAATGGGTCTATGAAATGTTTCAGGATGGAATACCAAAGGGCAAAGAGCAGTAGATAATAAAAAAGTTTATTAGAATAAAAAGCAAAACTGAATATTCAACAATCAAAGAAAACTTGAAATTAAAAAAAAATACTTTATCCAAGGATACCTAAGTAGTAAATGCATAAAGAAAATGTAAAGAAGAATTTCCAGGACACAGAAGGGAAATGGTTCCTGTAGTGGGGAGTGAGCAGAAATATGACTTACAAGTGTTAGAGAATTTTGGAATAGGAGATCAAGATGGTGACTCGTGGGCCAGCATGTGCATTGCTAGCAGCTGAGACAATGACTGATGAGGAGGACTTACCCCCTACCCAGTCCTCCAAGGATTGGGAAGTACAGGAGGTAGTCCGAGAGCATTTGGACCTTTAGTGACTACAGTTTGGTGCAGAGACAGCAGAGACAACCTAAGCGGGGCTGGGCCTCTCTCCCATTGAACCCAGGTACAGACCTTTGCAGCTGGCCCTGGAGGGCTGGTGGGTGGACAATGAGTGGTGTGGTGGTTCTGTGAGTGCATATCTCTGGGTGGGTGACTGGGACTCACCCCACTTTGGCGAGGGGGATTCCAGATGCACAACAGCAAAGGTGTTGTAATCTTCTCCCCGCCACCCCCCACACACAAGCCCAGAAGAGCCTGAGGTACTCGTGGTACAGTTCCATTGGCCTCAGGGGTTCAGGCTGGCTTGGGTGTTGCGTGGTTCTGGCCACCTGGGGAGATATCTGCTTGCTGGATGACTGGTGCTGGTCTGTCCAGTGCTAGGCTTGAGGCAAGAGTTTAGAAACAAGGCTAGCCTCACCTGTATGACAAATAAGACAATGAAAACACCCAAAGAATATAAGCAAAACCAGTCTTCAATTCATCCAAGATTCACACTAGAATCACAACCAATGAAAGAAATTGAAATGCCAAAAACACAATGAAAAAAAACAATATAAATAACCCAAATGATAAACCTCCACCAAATACTACAAATCCTACTGAAGAATCCTATACTGAGGACCCCCTAGATGTAACTCAGGATATCGATCTTAAAAGAACTATTATAAACATGATCAAAGAACTCAAAGAATTGAAAGAATTTAAAGAACACATATACTGGGACTGGAGAGATGGCCTAGTGGTTGAGAGCACCTACTGCTCTTGCAGAAGACCCGGGTGGGTTTGATCCCCAGCACCTACATGGTGGCTGAGAACCATCTTTAACTCCAGTTCCAGGGAATCCAACACCCTCTTCTTACCTCCGTGGCATTGCACGACATGGGTGCACTAACTTACAGGCAGACAGCACATTCATAAACATAAAAAATAAATAAAATTTAAAAAAAGAACACATATACAAATAAATCAAAGACCTAAAAGAAGACAGGGATAAATTAAAAGAAGATAATGATAAACTGCAGAATGAAATTACAAAAGACATAGAAACATTGAAGAAAATGCAAGTTGAAATGAAAAAAGAAGTGCAATACTCCACAAACCACTAGAAAAGGATGGGAGAAAATGTCAGTAACAGAATGGATGAAATAGAAAATAGAATATCAAGACTAGAAGACAATATGGAAGAACTGGATCAATCAAGTAAAGATTGTGAAAAATTAAAAAAAAAAACACAAGAATGGAATAACCTGGAACTGTGGGATACTATGAAAACACGAAATTTACATATCATATGTATAGAAAAGGAAGAAAATTCTCAAGATAATGGCATTGCTCAGATCTTCAAAAGAATCGTAGAGGAAAATTTTCCCAAATTAAAGAGAGAAATACCTCTACAAATACAAGAAACATATAGACCAGCATGTAGACAGAACCAGAAAAAAAAAATTCCCCATGCCAAATCATAGTAAAAACATTAGATATTCAAAGCAAAGAGAGGATATTGAAGGCAACAAAAGAAAAAACAACAAGTCACTTATAAGGGAAATTACAGATGAATTTATCATTGCAAACAATGTATGCCTGAAGAGCTTGGTCTAATTTATTCACAGCTCTAAATGACTATGGATGTCAACCCAGAATACTTTTTAAAAATTTTTATTGAGCACATTTCATACAACATTTCTTAATCAAATTTAGACTCATTCCTCCATCCATGCCCACCTCTCATGCCCCCCACCCCCATCAGAGCTCATGGATTCTGTCATACGCAAGTCCTGTCTTGCATTTTTTTTCTGTCTTTTATAACCTTTTCGGTGCACAAGTTCACAGTTTTGGTCAGTTTTTTGAATAGGTTTCTCTCTCTCTCTCTTTTTGTTCCCATTTGATTTTATATTATTCCAAAATATGCATATATACACTCCACACATAAATCAAAATTACAAAATCTGAAAATAAACTATAATTTAATTCCAAAGCACATTTAGAGATTCACATTTTAACAGTAAAGTTGCATGCAGGTAAAAAGATATAACTTTACATTCTTTTTTTAGAATATGAATATTAATATTCCTATATGATAGAACACACCATATGATTACATAAGGATAAATTATGAATGGTTGTAGCATGTATCAATAAAAAGAGAAAATATTATTTTACAAAATATTTTAACTGTTAAATATAATTAATTTTTACCAAAATATGTCATGTTTTCCCCAAGGAAGTGCTTGAAGGTTCCTCCTTGGCAAACCCAAACAACCATCAATCTTTTTTTTTTTTTTTTTTTTTTATTTTTGAGACAAGATTTCCCTTTTAGTCCCAGATGGCTTGGAGCTTGCTCTGTAGACCAGGCTGGCCTTGAACTCACAGAGATCCGTCTGCCCCGTCTCCCAAGTGCTGGGATTAAAGGCGTGCACCACCACACCCAGCTAAACCTAGAATACTTTATCCAACAAAGACGTCCATTATAATTGAAGGAGAAAGGAAAATGTCCAATGACGTAAATAAGATGAAAGAATTCTTGCTCATCCCTTCAGAAAATATTTGAAGCAATGCAAAGAATGGAGGGTAGGATCTACTATAACAAACCAGCAACAGAAAATACTTAACGAAACTACTATTATGGAAATAAAAACCTAGGGTAAGAATGCACCAGAAACCAAAAAGATCAGAAGTAATATAAATCTCTCAATAATAACTTTAAATGTCAGTGGACTGAATCTCCAATTAAGAAACTTAGACTAGTAAAATAGATTAAGAATCAAAACTCATTTTTTTTAAGTGTATGAGTGTCTGCATGTGGGTTGGTACACCCGTGTCATGCAGTGCCGTGGAGGTCACAAGAGGGCGTCAAATTCCCCTGGAACTGGAGTTAAAGATGGTTCTTGGCCGCCATGTGGGTGCTGGGAATCGAACCTGAGTCCTCTGTAAGAACAGTCGGTACTCTTAACCTCTGAGCCATCTCTCCAGCCCCCAAACCCATCTTTTTGTTGTCTGCAAGAAACTCATCTCACCTTTAAAGACAGGCATTATCTCAAGGTGAAAGGATGGAAAAAAATATTACAAGCAAATGGCACTAAGAAACAAGCAAGATAAGCTGTTCTAATATCAGATAAAATAGACTTCAAACTAAAACTAATCATTTCATACTTATCAAAGGAACAATTAATCATGAATATATCACAATCATTCATTTATATGCACCGCACTCAGGTGCACTGAACTTCATAAACACTATTTTACAGGACTTTAAGGTACACTAGTAGTAGGGGACTTCAATACCCCACTGTGTCCATTAGACAGGTCAACTGGGTGAAGAATAAGCAGAGAGACAACTGAACTGAACAATATGATAAACAAAATGGACCTAACAGACATCTACCAAGTATTCCACCTAAACACCAAAGAATATGCATTCTATTCAGCACCCTATAGAACCTTCTCCAAAATCGACCACATACTGGGACATAGAACAAATCTCAACAAAAACAAAAACAAAAATTGAAATAATTCCATGTATTCTAACAGACCATAATCAATAAAGCTTAATATCAACACCAAAAGAAGCCCTATTGAATACAATAACTCATGGAGATTAAACAATACACTCCTAAACAGTGAATGGGTCAAGGGAGAAATTAAGAAAGAAATAAAAGTATTCCTGGAATTAAACAAAATATACAACACAGCAAACCTCTGGGACACCTTAAAAGCAGCCTTAAGAGGGAAATTTATAGCTATAAGTGCCTACATTAATAAGACAGAAAGAGCACAAATAAATGACTTAATGTTGCAACTCAAAACACCTGAAAGACAACAAATGACTCTCAAACCTAAAAGTCAGGGAGAATTTTGGAGTACTTGTGATATCTTCACTCCTTGACATAGGTATGTTTATATGGATGTTTGACTTATGGTTATCTAATTTGCTGAATGTTGTGTTTTATATATGTATTTTACAAGGAAAATACTTAATATATATTACAAGTTGGGCAGAGATAAGGAGTTATTAAAATTAAATAAATATCACATGAAATTACCCAGAATGAAGGAAAAATGAGAAACATCTTCAAAATATGAAAAAGAGTAATGAAACAGGGAAGACAGAAAGTCTAGATTGCATGTAACTGGAGATTCATGTGGCAAAAACAAATAGAATGGAGGAAGGGAAGTATTTAAGTGATAATACCTGAGACTAGCCAGAACAGATGAGAATCGTGAAGAAAAGAAACACAATGTTTACTAGGAATAATTAATACAGACAAATCACATCTAGATATATAGTCATAAACTAGAGCCACTAAGATGTTATCATCCTCATAGGAATAAGTGAAACTATGCTTCTAGAACAATCATGAGTGATAGAAACCTTCCAAAGCTTTATTTTGTGGTGAAGGAAGACCCTCCCCCAGCAAAATTAATGATAGAGCTAAAATGCTCCAGAAAAGAAGAGCAAAAAGAGTAACTACAGTTAACAAATCTGTTTTTGATTTTAAAAAAAGAAGTTAGGGCCAGGCGTGGTGGCACATAGTTTTAATCCCAGCACTTGGGAGGCAGAGGCAGGCAGATCTCTGTGAGTTCAAGGCCAGCCTGGTCTACAAAGAGTGCTCCAGGCCAGCTGGAACTAAAGGGAGACCCTGTCTCAAAAAAAACAAAAACAGAAGAAGAAGCAGCTAACGTGCTGTCTGAATTTTTATCTTGTTGAATATTTATGGTAAATTTTTAAGACAGTAATTTTTTTAATTTTCATTTTTTATTGATGCTTTGTGTATTTCATATGTCATTTTCCAATTCAGTTCAGGCATATATCCCTTTCGCCTCCCCCCACCCCACCCCAGCCTATCCCAGATGATGCATTCTGCCATAACTTTCCTGCATCTTTCTCTGTTTTTTTCCTCATTTTTTAACAATAAGTGATAATTTATGAGTACAAGCATCCCTCATGTAAAACCAATTTGCAAGCAGTTGTGCCCGAACCCACACAGCTCATGGGTCCCACCATCCAGCAGGGGGGTGGGGCTTGTATGTTCAATCAAGTTGATCAAAGGAGTGTCCAGACTATATTGTTGTAGTTTCACCATTCACCCCAATCACAACCCTTACATTCTACCATGCCCCCTCTTCCACAGATTGTTCCCTAGGCTTAGAAAAGGGGCACAGGTGGATGAGAAGCAAAACAGTCTACTTTCTCTGGAGCTGTTGTCTTGGTCTCTGGTCAATTCTGGCTGTTTCCTTTCATGGGCTGACAGTTTGTCCAGGAATAACCTTTCGATCCTACTAATGAAGCAC
>VZQC01003167.1:98680-119213 GCA_009823505.1 Rhizomys pruinosus
CCCAGAGTTGCTTTGGCTATTTGGAGTCTTTTGTTTTTCCAAATGAAATTGAGGATTTTTTTTCCAAACCTGTGAAGAAGCTCTTGGGGATTTTGATTGGGATTGCATTAAATCTGTATACGATTTTAGGTAGAATGGACATTTTTACTATATTTATTTTCCCAATCCATGAGCATAGGAGGTTTGTCCATCTTCTGATGTCTTCTTCAATTTCCTTCTTCAGAGGTTTAAAATTTTTGTTGTAGAGATCCTTGGTGTCTTTGGTTAGGTTTGTTCCTAGGTATTTTATTGTTTTTGAGGCCATTGTGAGTGGGAAGATCTCCTTGTATTCCTTTTTCAGTTGCCTATTGTTGGTGTAGAGAAAGGCTACTGATTTTTCTAGATTTATTTTATGTCCTGCCACTTTGCTGAAGTTCTTAGTCACTTCTAGGAGTTTTCTGGTGGAGTTCTTAGCATCCCTGAAGTAGACAATCATATCATCAGCAAAAAGGGATAGCTTGACTTCCTCTTTTCCGATTAGACAGTAACTTCTAATCCAGCAGAAGGAAAAGTATCACATATTAATTGACCCAAAGGATAGCAAAAAAGAGAAAAAACAAAATTAAAGAAAATATACATTGAAACTACAGGATCAGAGTATGTACTAAAAAAGACAAAAGCTCGGGAGACAGAGGCAAGCGGATCTCTATGAGTTCAAGGCTAGCCTGGTCTACAGAGCGAGTTCCACACCAGCTGGGACTGTAGGGAGACACTGTCTCAAAAAGACCAAAAAAAAAAAAAAAAAGACAAAAGCATAAGAACATAGAAGAGGAAAAAAATGGCAAATATTCAAGGCAACTAGCAATCCAAAGAAAGCCGAGATATATTAATAACTGATGTTAATATTTGGAAAAGTACATAATATGAAAAATGTCTAATACATAATGACACATGATTTAATTAACAGAAGTACATACCAATTGTGAATAATATGATTTTTCTTTCACATTTTGAAAAGCCAGTCATTCTAGGACCTCAATATTACCAGATGCTGAAATTCACTGATATTGTATATTTACATAATCTCCCCCACCTAAAATATTGTGGTTTTATAATGTGTTTTAATATGTCTTAAGGCTGGTCTGCCTTTATTCTACTTTTTAAAAACTTTCCAGTTTTTCTTATTTAGTTTTCCACATCAGCTTTAACTCTTCTATTAAAAATTATTGGTGGGTTTATTGGATAGTTTTATATTTTTGGCTTAATCTGTAACAACAGACAACTTCAGGAATCTGCTTAATAATTGTTCATTGTGCATTTACTGTGCTTCTGGAGTGTTTTGAGCACAGGGATAGAACATGAACAAAACAACAAAAAATACTGCTCTGAAGACCTAACATTTCTAGTGGAAAAGAAGAAATACATAATTCAAAATAAAGCATAGAGTGTCTTAGATGATAACAGGAGCTAAGGAAAAAAGTGAAGTCAAGGTAGGTTAGAAGGACTGGGGGGCGGGAAGGGATGTCATTTTCAAAAAAGTAACCAATGATGTCTTCCTCATGAAAGTGTATTAAAGGGAAACATGACTGAATTAATAAGCCATGTGTGTATTTGGAAGGAGAACTCAGGCAGAGGAAACAGTTAATGCACAGGTCTTCAGCCCTTGTTTCCCTAATGTACTCACCCCCAAAAGGCAATGTAGTTACATAAACACAAGCAAGAGCAAGAGAAACAGAATGGCTTTTGAATGTTAAAAATCCGTTCACCAAAATATCCTGATGTATAGCCTTTTACAGTTTCAACAAGGTACAGACTTCCTCCATGGCAGCTTTCAAGCTACCAATATTGTCCTCCAAAAAAGAATTGGAAAGATTCACGTAACTAACTTCTATAAGCTTATGTGAGTCACATGTAATACAATGGGGTGCCATAGTTTGGATATGGTTTGACTGTGCCTCCCACCTCAGGGGTGTGTTGAACTGTAATCCCCTTTGTGAGTTATTAACAGAGCAGGTACTTAATCTGTTCATGGTCTTTAGATAAGATCGTTAGGGTAGAATATCCCCTGATTAAAACCTCGTGCCCTTTAAGGAAGAATGATAGAGGGCACACACACACACACACACACACACACACACACACACACACACACGTGTGAGCGCGTACCTTGCACACAAGCATGAGCTGTTTGTCTCACTATGCAATGTCCCAAACTCTTCTCAGAGTTCTTCCAGCAAGAAAGCAAGAAGTTCACCACTATTTGCAGACTTTAAACCTTGGACTTCTAGAGGAGTGAACCCCAAAGTATCTTTTTCAAAAACTTCCCCAGTTTGTATTCTTATGTCATTTGCAACAGAAAATAGACCAGTACACCGAGTATTAGGTAGCTTACAAAAACTAGAGGGCAGAAGATGCTTTAGCTGCATACCCAATGCAATACAAGGAGACAGGAATCATCAATCTGGTAATGTTCTAGAAGAAGCTCCCATTCTTCTGTCATAACCCATCAACACTCATGTTACTAAGTCTCAAATGGAACAATATCATAAAAGTTGCCCAAGAAGAAAAAGATTTAGTTCCCTGCACATGTCAACTGAATCTTGTGGCAAATGATCTCTTTACCAGAATCCTAAGAAATTCCCTTCAAGCCGGGTGTGGTGGCGCACACCTTTAATCCTAGCATTTGGGAGGCAGAGGCAGGTGGATCTTTGTGAGTTCAAGGCCAGCCTGGTCTACAGAGTGAGTTCCAGGACAGCCGGGGCTACAGGGAGACCCTGTCTCGAAAGACCAAAAAAAAAAAAAAAATGAAATTCCCTTCAAAATCCTAGCTACAAAGGAATCTAAAAATTGTTTTTGGCTTTTCTGGTTCTATATTACAGAAAACCATATTGCAAGGAAAATAGAAAGAGTGTTGAACAGACAGTTTGGGTTCCATCATGTTGATGAGGAATGAAGAGAGGAGGCAAATCGGCATTATGAAGGGAAAATGAGCAGTATCAAACTGAGAACTAGCTCAGTGTATGTGTGAGTTGGCAGGGGGTGGTGGGCAACAAATGTCACTTATGATCCAATTTCCAACTGTCGGGTAGACATATATGCTACAAAAAGGCAAAATACAACTAAGCAACTATGAAAAGTAACAAACTATGGTATATAAATTGAGATAGGATGAAGACTGTAGAAAGGGAGACTGATGGGATTCATCATAAATGAGGTCATGTAGCCAAATGATCAGTTTGATCACTAATAATAATTCTTTAAATGTCTGTTTTCATTAATGTGTACTGTTATCAAAGATGTGCATGATAGCTATGAGTGTGCATCATCTTTTAAAGAGCTTTCTGATGCAGTCTTTCTGTTGTTCTTTTAATATGCATCCCTCTCCACAAGAAATAATTATAACTGGGTTAAGAACAACAACATAAAGACTGCATCAGAAAACTTATTGAAATGGTGAATCGGGAAGGGTGGGGAGGTGGGAGAGGGACACGGGTGTATAGTCAATTAACACATATTTAATTGACATGAGTTCAACAAGTATCCAATTTTGCCCAGACTCTGTCTACAGGTTACATGGTGTTTTAGGACTAAATAAAAGTAAATATCTGTATATTAAACAACATTGGTTTAAAGGTTCTGATAAAAACGGCAATGCACCTGAGTTAATTGGAAATATAAATTGTTGTTGTCCATGTTTGTTTTACTTAAAATCTGTATAACAATAACTTTGGGATTGGCATATACAAATGTTCTCTATAATTTTCTGTTGTACAGTATCACCTTGTAGCCAGGGGATCCAAAACCCCCCAAAAGGTAAAGGCTTCTTGCCTGTAAACTGAGATACCTGCAAGAAGAAAGGGAATAAGGCCCTGCTCTCTAAGACCTGATGTAAGCATGGAAAAGATGCATTGAGACCACATAAGCAAGTGTACAGTTGGTCTCTGGAATAACAGAGAGTGTTACCAAAGGCTACTAAACCAATAAAGCGAATATAGGTCTCCTTGAGTCAAGTAAGACTCCTCCATCAGCACCAGCTACACCTCACCTGCCTGGAAATACTGTGCAGCAGTGGCAGCCATATGCCTGCATATCCCAAATCTAATTGGCTATTAGCTCTCTCCTTGGAGGAATAACCCGCAGCTGATGCCATAAGCTTACATCGTCTAGTGGTTAGGAGATATTATAAGCCACAGTAAGACCCTGTCATATTTTACAGAAAAAACGTAATTCATGGATTAACATACAATCCAAACATCTGTGTCTATACCAAAGTAACCTACCATAAAAATTAGTACTGTTTAAATACCTATATATCTAATTGCTTGTGCTTCATTAGTAGGATTGAAAGGTTATGCCTGGACAAACTGTCAGCCCATGAAAGGAAACAGCCAGAATTGACCAGAGTCCAAGACAACAGCTCCAGAGAAAGTAGACTGTTTTGCTTCTCATCAACCTGTGCCCCTTTTCTAAGCCTAGGGAACAATCTGCAGAAGAGGGGGCATGATAGAATGTAAGGGCTGCGATTGGTGTGAATGGCGAAACTACAGCAATATAGTCTGGACACTCATCTGATCAACTTGATTGAACATACAAGCCCCTCCAGCTGGATGGTGGGACCCATGAGCTGTGTGGGTTTGGGCACAACTGCTTGCAAATTGGTTTTACACGAAGGGTGCTTGTACTCATAATTATTACTTATTGTTTAAAAATGAAAAAAATAAAGAAGTAATTTAAAAAAGAGCTTTCTAATATTTGCATAAATTGGAATCAGTAAGGTGATCAATGCTATCTGTTTACATGGGACTGGTGCTTCATGGTGTACCAACATTTAATTGCTAAGACAGGAATATCCTGAAAAGGTTGGGATGAATTCGTTAGTCATACTATATGTCCTAGATGGAATATCACTGTTCAAATTCCCAGCATTCTCGGGGCTACAAATGTTCTACTATTTAGAATAAAGTAGGTATCCCGAACCTCCCTTCAGAGTAAAGAGAGGAAACAGATTCTACAGACAGCTTCTACCTCCCTGACAGGGTAGCAGTCTTGTTAGCTGTTTTGCAGGGTGGAGAAGTGGTGACAAGTTTCAGTTCCTTGTGCACTACACAAGGGCCACAAGCTGGAAAGCTTTATCATTTGCAATCCAGCCAAAACCCTGGTTCTGGAATTCCATTGTGGCAGCAATAAAGTATCGGTGGCATTTCCCTGCAAATCAGCCTAATTTGCAACATGGCTTTGGCATTTCTCCTAGAACCCATGTCTTGCTTGGATTTGCTTTCCCAGCTGTCCAAGTGATTGTGAAGCTACTGAGTAGCTTTCAGTAAGTCCCTTTCCTGCTTAAACTTGCCAGAGAAAGGATCCTATTGTTCCACAGTCAAAATCTTAAGCAATAAAACAAAATAAAATTCAAATAGTTCATATATAGACTGAAGGACAGCACTTCTTTTTTAAATATATGTATTCCCACTGCCTTCTCTTGTAATATATTTGGGAGATATTTGGAAGGCAAAAATGACTCAATGTGCCTGAGGGAAAATTCAGTCTTAATTTCATATTCCCAGTATATTTATTAAATCTCTGGCACTGCAGGTGTGACTTCCCTCTCTTCCTCTCTCCTTTCTCTGCTTCCTTTATTTGTTAATTCCCCCTCCCTCTCTTCCTTCCTTTCTTCCTCTCATTTATTAATTTGTTTCTTTCTTTCTTTCTCTCATTTTTTCCATCTCTTTTCTGGCTTTAGGCACTCTTATGCCCCATCAGATTTTCTAATCAAATAGTTATATCCTATTCTGACAGATGGTGAAAAATTGAAAACGTGAAAAGTGGTTTTCATTGTATTGAAAAATGTCCTTATTTCCCTTAATTGTGTGCCTTTTTTTGCTTTTTAAAAATAAATTTATAGTCTGCCCAAGCCTCCTGTCTACTCTCTGACTCTTGACTGTGGATACAATATATCCACCTGCCTTCCATTCCTGCCACCATGCCTTCTTTGCTTTAATGCACTGTATCCCTTCAAACTGAAAAACAAAATATACCCTTCCTCCTTTAAATTACTTCTTGTCAGTTACTTAGACACTGCAATGAAATAAGTAACTAAAGTAGTATTAGCAGTACATGGAGAACATCATCTCATAAACAAAAAGTCATTGAAATTTGAACAACAATGGCTTTATTTGGTCTTTGTACCTGATCTTCTTGTGTATTGATGTGAAAGACTGTTGTTTTCAGTTTTGGCTTTGTGTGGACTTCATTCAGGCTTGCTGTTTCTTGTTAGTGCCAATGTCCTTGGAAAAAAATGAGGATCATAATTGGAATGTGAAAAGCCACCCAAAGATTTAGTTCATGGTATATAATCCTGCTCATAATGAACATAATCCCAAAATATAAAGATTTTGTTTACATAGATTGGATAAAAGAGAGGGCTTTTAACCACTAAACCTAATAATAATAACCTCTTAATAATATGCCATAAAATACTACTCGTATTTAGTTCTCTTGTCTTATTGTATATATGAGATATTGTTCAAGTGCAGATTCAGATTTAGCAGACCTTGAATGGAATCCAAGATTCACATTTCTAGCAAGCTCCCATTGGCACATATTCCTGCTGCTCCACAAATTACATTTTAAGTCACAAGACCACAAAACTGTGCTTCTTTGGTCATGATGCAGCTATTATACATGCTAATAAAGGGGCCATATTTACCAGAGTTGATTGATGCTAACCCTAAGACCACAATCAAGTGAAAACTCAAAATGATGCTGTCTTTCTTCTAATATGGATTTGCATAATTGGCTTATGTATGTCTCTCTTCATATGGATATATTATTCAAAGAACTATATATTACAAAATATGTATCAGATTTAGATTACCAAATAAGATCATTTAAGTTCAGTCTCTATGATTATGAAGATAGAATAAACTAAATTTTATGGATTATTCACCATGACATTTGGCATTGGAAAAAATGTTACTTAGGAGACTGTTGAACTTGAGTTGGAAACTTTATTCTCAGTCCCATGAATATTAAGGGTAACACATGGCATGGGATGAATCATCTGGAGTTGGAACCTAAGTTGAAAACATTTCAGAGAAGACTTTTATATAGTTTGTAGTTTGATGATAATACTCAGAGGCTCTTCTCTCCCACTCTTTTTCATTTTTGGTTTTGAAATCTTGTGTCTCTTGTAGCCCAGGCTGACCTTGAACTTGCTATATACTGGAGAGTTGAAGATGATCTTGAATTTGCATACATCCTACCTCCACCTGCTGAGTGTTTGTATTACAGGCATACACCACTACATCTGCTTTACTCAGTGCTGTGGATTGAACCCAGGGTTTTGTGAATGCTAAGCAAGGTCTCTACTGAATGATCCACATCTCTAGCCTCTCAGAATCCAATTGGTTGACGAGTCCACAATCATATGATGGTACAGAAGAAAAAAATGTTATTTTGGAATATTTTAAAAGCAGATCAGTTCCAAATATAATTATAATAATTGGTTTGCAACTCTGTTAGAAAGACGAGGAACAGCTCTTGAACTTTGAAATAGAAAGTGCTACTCATGATATAAGAATACAATTTGAGTTTAGAAATAAAACAAGCATTTTCAAGCCATTCATTTTGACACATTCTTGTAATCCCAGCATTTGTGAGGCCATTGCAGGAAAATGGAGAGTTTGAAGCCAGACTGGGCTATATACTGAGAATTTGTCCAAATAATCTAATTCAAAAGACCAACAATTTTCCATCAGATTTACTGTAATTATTTTGTGCTTGTATGTAATTTAGTCTAAAGTTTCAAATAGTCCAAGCCACATGCAATATGCACTCTATTTCATATAATCTAACACCCCCAACTGGGAACATCAGAATATATGGAGTTAAATTAAATAAGTCTCCATTCTTTAGAATTCATCCCTTCAGCCACACTCCATTATGCCAGAAAAGAATATTTTAGGACTATCAGCTAGCTGAGTGCTATGAAAGTTGGGAAGTATACTTGAAGAGACACTGAGTGTAGCTATTAAGTGAGCTGGCTAATCATGCAAGAATCTTTGTGGATTAATGTGACAAAGAGAATACGTAGGCCTCTGACTATGCACAGATATCCATAGGGTAAGGAGCATTTTGAGAGGTTTCCCATTCTCCTAGGGAGACCTCTAAGTAATATGCTTATTATTTACACCACAGAAACTATGGAATGAAAAGTTCAGGCCACAGTAGGCTTCTTTCTCTGAATAAGATATATCTCAGATTGTAGGGTACTAGAGAATTAAGTTGATATTCAGTTATAGTTAATGGAATTCAATATAATGAGAGTGTTGTATTGGATTTTAATTGTTCTGTAAAATATATATCACAAACATGATAGCTTACAATTATCCACAATGATTATCTCACAGCTTCTTTAGGCATGAATCAGCACAGATTAGCCAAATATTCCCTTTCAGATCACAGGAAGCTGCAGTCAATTTTTGTGTTCTCATGAGAGGATTTTCTGATGGAAAAATTCTGCTTCCAACTACCTATTAGTGAACTTCCTTCCTTTGTGCTTGTAGGAATGACATTTCTATAATCTGAGTGTCCATTGAGATGTTGGCTAGAAATTGCCTTAAGATTCTAGAAGATACTAGCAGTTCCCAGAAATGTGACTCCATAAATGGATAACAAAAGCCTGTAAATTTTTTTCAATTAATCTTAGTCTACAAAACTGTGCTTGGGAAACTGCATTTCCCTCTCAGAAGGAGCTTCATCTTCATTCTCTCCTGTGTATTAAATGGCAATACACTCCTCTCTGAGTGTCGGCAGGTAGATGACCGATGAGCTTTATGGAAAGAGTTTCCCTTTGATTCCCTTCCCAAAGGACATTGATCTTAGAATTTGACTGGTACCTGGCATCTTGAGTATAATCTACACGTTTGGGGTAAACAAACACTTCTTGGATATAATGTTCCAGTCACTGTGCTAAGGAAAATTGCAGCAAGTCAAAGCTGTGTCACTCCTGTGGTATAATGGCACAGTGTGCAGTTCTGAGTGCTTCGACAATGGATAGATGGTTAATTTTATTAGTCACGCTGAACATCATGTCTTCATGTCTTCAGGGAATTCTTTTTTTTTTTCCAGCTGAGTATGATTAGAGAATCAATGATGAGGATTTTCTTTTCTTTTTTTTTTTGTCTTTTTGAGGTAGGGTCTTCCTTTAGTCCAAGCTGGCCTGGAGCTCCCTCCATGGACCAGGCTGGCCTTGAACTCACCGAGATCTGCCTGTGTCTGCCTCTGCCTCCCGAGTGCTAGGATTAAAGGTATGGGCTACCACACCCTGTGAGTGTTTTCTTTTTAGAAACACATTCGGAGAGAAAAAACTATTTAGTCAGCCTTTCAAATTGGAAATGATCATGGGAAAAATTGGTAGAGCAGGTATTTCCCTTGATTTTCTGAAAGAAATTCATACTGCATATATTCTTTAGACGCAGAACCAGGAAGGAAGTGTGAATGGAAATTCTTTTTCTAAGGTTTATCACATGAATATGAAAAGAATGACAAAAATTGTTGATAATCTGTATGGTGCTCTCTTGATATGTGTGCAGTTTTAATTTGATTAACATCATTTGTCTAATAGAATTTATGTGCATTTAATAGCTAGCAAGCTCTGTATTGGTCATATTTATCCTTTATTTATCATTTGTTCAGTGGCTTATTTTGGATTTTCATTCAGCACATATTCTACTTCATTCTGTTCCCATACTCACCCAGCACCCACAACCCTGTCACTTCTGTGGAAATAAATCCTTTCCTGTTTTATTCAGGTTAGTCATGTTACCAGTTTGGGTCAATGGAATAGAGGCAGAAAAGATGATGGGCCTAGTTTTGAAGCTAAACATTAAAAAGGTCAGCCCTCTGGGATCTTCTGGTTTCAGTCAACAGGTGTGTAGGTCCAGAGAGCTGACCAGGCTGATTCCTAAAATAAGAGGTTTGAAGCATATCAGAATTTGACATACTACCCAACCTTGGGATTCAAGTCTGCCTACAGGTGTACTGAGCAAGCTATAAGGCAGAATGAAGCAATCACTGTTTCATAACACTAAGTTTGGGCGGCAACTTAGTCCATAGCCAGTGTAACATTTCTGAGGACTGCGGGATCACAAATGTCTATTGGTCAGTACAGTTAATCTTGTCTACCTATCAAGCGACCTTTATTAAATGTTATAAATTAAATAACTAATCTGAGCTATCAGAGAAGCCCACGTAATTCAAAGCTGAGTGCATTTTACAAATATGTGATTCTGATTTCATTACCATTTTTTCCAGGAAACTGTGCCAGGCCGAGCTGCTCCTAGCTTCCTGCCTCTCCTAGTATGAATAAATATGTCAACATCAGGCCACTGGGACCTCCTCTTCACTGAGAACAGAATGTGCTTGATGATCCAAAGCAACATATTTTTGACTTGTCTCTTCCCATTTTCACATTACATTATTATTTTATTCAGACAATACAGGCAATGCTTTGAAAAAGAAATATTCCCCATACCATGCCTAAAGAGAGTCTAGAGTCTTTTGGTTTGAATTGGAGCTCGAGAATTTACTCTGGTCTTAGGTTTCTTGGTAATGTTGATCCTTCTGGTCAAAGGATCCACTATCAAACAGTGGATACTAATCAGATAAACTGCTTTAGGTTGTAACCAATTTTTAAAATGTTATAAGCTATGAACAGGAGCAATTACTCTGAAAAAATAGAGTTTTGTGAGGAAGACAGAAGCAATATTGATGGGTGATCAAATGGTGAAGGGGAGAGAGAGTCTCATGATAATAAAAATCCTCTCAAAGAATGGCTTACTAGGCTTCAGAGACAATGGTCCACATAGACTCAGGCATGGGGGTAGAGGGGCAGTACATAAGCTAGTGTTTTCATTTTGTTATGAAACATTTACAGGTTTTCTTTTTTTTAAATTTTTTTTAGATTTTATTTATTTTTATGTGTATAAGTGTACTGTCTGCATGTAGGTTTTTGCACCCGTGTCGTGCAATGCTGCGGAGGTCAGAAGAGGGTGTTGGATTCCCCTGGAACTGGAGTTCTCCAGGAATTGTAGTTACAGACGGTTCTCAGCTGCCATGTGGGTGTTGGGGATCAAACCCGGGTCCTCTGCAAGAGCAGTCGGCACTCTTAACCGCTAGGCCATCCCTCCAGCCCACGTTTACAGGTTTTTCTATCCCAATCAGAATATATGGAAGCTGAGCTTGGAAAACACTTGAGGTAACAAATAAAGGTCATGAAGGTAGGCATCTTTACATTAAAAAAAAAGAAATAACAAGTTAAGGATTCATCTGGAAGTTTTCAAACATCTGCAGCCTTGGCTTCATCCTGCTGTCTGAATACAATAATAATGTAATGCAGAAATGGGAACAGACAAGTCCAAAACATGAAGTACTGGATCATCATGTACATTCTACTCTCAGTGAAGATAAGGTCCCAGTGGCCTGATGCTGATGTGTTTACTGATACAAGGAGAGTCAGAAAGCTGGTCGCAGCTTGGCCTGGCACACTTTCCTGGAAAAAGGGTAATGAAATCATAATCACATATTTATAAAATTTATCCAGATTTGAATTATATGGACTTCCCTGAAAGTTCAATTAGTTATTTAATGCAGAGCATTTGATAGAGGTCGTTTGATAGCTAGATAACCAATTTGAGTTTTTTTTATTGATGCTTTGTGTATTTCATACATCATTTTCCAATTCAGTTCAGGCATATATCCCCTTCCCTTCCCCCCACCCCAACCCTACCCATCCCAGATCATGCATTCTGCCATAATTTTTCTGCATCTTTCTCTGCTTTTTTGTTTTGTTTTCATTTTTTTAACAATAAGTGATAATATGTGAGAACAAGCTTCCTTCATGTAAAACCAGTTTGCAAGCAGTTGTGCCCAAACCCACACAGCTCATGGGTCCCACCATCCAGCAGGGGGGCTTGTATGTTCAATCAAGTTGATCAAATGAGTGTCCAGTCTATATTGTTGTAGTTTCACCATTCAAATACAAGAAGCACACAGGACTCCAAATAGACAAGATCAGAAAAGAAACTCCCCACACCACATCATAGTCAAAATGCTAGATGCCCAAAACAAAGATAAAATTCTGAAGGCCACAAAAGAAAAACAAGTCACATACAAAGGGAAACCCATCAGAATTACAACTGACTTCTCGCTGCAAACCACGAAAGCAAGAAGAACATGGAGCAAAGCATTCCCAGTGTTAAAGGACTATGGATGCCAACCCAGAATACTTTACCCAGCAAAAATGTCAATTACAGTTGAAGGAGAGAGAAGAATCTTCCAAGACAAAAACAAGTTGAGTTTTGAATTAATATTAGTCCCACTTATGTTTACTAATTACTTCTTTGAAAAGTAGCATAAGGTGACAGCATGCATAAGACCCATGCAAATTAAAACAAGACAAAAACCCAGCATGAAAGTGAGCAAATAGAGAAGAAACCCTAACATTAACAGAAGAACTATTCACAACTGGTCAATGTTGGATGGAGGAGAAATAGACTTCTTTAAAATTGTGATGCTACATCCACTGACCAGTCTCTAGTGTATGGACTCCCACTGAGAGACATTTTGGGACACAAACTTGACCAGTAGGTCTTAACATATATGATAGAATGCATGACCTCTGGAGGGGATTTATGGTGGAGGTGCAGACAGGGGAGGGGGGTCTAAACATCACAATGTGTTTTATGAAATGCACAAAAATTTTACGATTTTTTTTTACAAAACCTACTAACCAAATAAAAAAGCCACTGTTGGTGACACTCTAAAGCTTACCTCCAGATCTCTAGCACAGTTCCTCTCAAACTTCACAATGGTTTAGAATTGTTCACTGAGCTTCAACCATCTGGATATTAGCCTGCACCCCAAACTAAGTTCATCAGGATCTTAGGGAGAAGGACCCGGGCTGTCAGGTTTTCTTTCAATTCCAATTGGGATTTCAAAGAGCAAACTTGTTTAGGAAGCCAGGGCTCATCTTAAGTTTCAGAGTGGTACTTGATCTCGAACTGCTGTTAATTGTTTGTAGCTCCACACTGGACTCATTAGATCAGAGTCTGATTTTTGGGTAGATTTCAAGTGACTTGCTTGAGCATTCAGATGTGAATAGAAGTCAAATAGGACATCACAGGCCTTCTATTTGCCATGGACTTTAGGTGGGCAGACACTTTCCTGGTTTCCAAGCAATGCAGATCTTTATCACCAGCTCTGGACTCAGCAAGAAGCAGGACACTGACCTGACTGTCTTTCCTCCCTGAGAGAACATCTAAAAGTCTCAAATAGAAGAAAATGAAAAAGAAGTAAAGACTGGAGGGAAGAGAGAATAGGAGGAACTTTCCCTAGCATTCATTTATTATTCTGACTTTAAAACCTGGCACATCAAGTGTTAGTGACTATGGATGGAAGAATTCCGGTTCTTTGCCATTCGTTCAAGAAGGAGAAGAAAGTAACTCAGTGTGTGAATCATATTAAGGTCAGAAAGACAGGCATGAGTTTCTTGTATCCCAAGAGTCAATAATATTTTCTTGTAATGGGCCTGATAGTAATTATTTTTGTCTGTGTGCCTACATAGTCTCTGTTACCACTACTCACCCCCTGTTATTGTACTATGAAAAATAAACCCACATAATATACAAAGAAATAGTGTGTCCTATACTCCAAAAAATCATCTTCAAAGAGTGGCAGCTACCCTACTCCTACATGATGCTGAAAAATAACTGAAAGGAAGTGCCTCAACTAAATCTTTGCATACAAACATTCATATAGCAGTCACCCAGAAGTAAAAATAATGTAATCATATAATGCATGGGGTAATGAACAAACTGTTCTCTATACAGTAAATATGATTCATCCATAAAAGTAATGAAATGGGGCTGGAGAGATAGCCTAGCGGTTAAGAGCACCGACGCTCTTGCAGAGGACCCAGGTTCGATCCCCAGCACCCACATGGCGGCTAAGAACCGTCTGTAACTCCAATTCCAGGAGAACTCCAGTTCCAGGGGAATCCGAGACCCTCTTCTGACCTCCGCGGCATTGGACGACACGGGTGCACAGACCTGCATGCAGACAGTACATTCATACACATACAAAAATAAATAAATAATAAAAAAAAGAAAAAAAGTAATGAAATATTGACTCATGCCATAAAGTAGATGAACCTCAAGATCATTATGTTGAACTGCACAAGCTACACATGAAAACATGCACATTGACAGATTTCATTGATAGAACAGGCAAACTTGTAGAAACACAAAGGCTGCTGGTTGCCAGGATCTGGAAAAGGGTTGATGCAAAGTAACGGCTTGCTAGGTACAGGTATCCTTTTGGAGTACTGAAAATGTCTTGTAACTAGATTGAGGTGGGGTTGCCCAATATTGTGAAGATATTGAATGCTGCTGAATTGTTCATTTTGAAATGGTTCAGTTAAAATTATGTGATTTTTTTGGTGTTTTCAAAAAGTATTTTATTATTTTTACTTCTTTATTTTAATTTTTTACTTGACAAACTATTAAACATAGGCAATAAACATAAGGAATATCCATGTAAACCCAAATAGCAAACACCTAAGTCCAATTCTTGTACAACCCAAGGTCCCCAAGCCCAGTTGAAGAGGTTTACATACACAAGCATGTTTATCAAATAAAAGTCCAGTCTGTTTTTGCTGTGATCTCACAATTCACCTGCCTTCTTTGGTCCTTACAATTTCACACACCAGCCTCTTCCAGTAGAGTCCCTGAGCTTTGGAGAGGAGGGCAAGAAAGAGTCCCTTAGTGGCTTGCACAGTGCTCTTCACAGGTATGAGAGCTAGCCTTCAGTAGCTTCCAGATAGCTGATAACTTCCAGGTCAGATCCAGATCCATTGCTCAAGATCCAGTCTCCAAAGAATGTCCCATTTTCAGAAATAGGGTTTTACCTTCAGGTTCTGGGAGACAAGCAAGAGCTGTGGCAAAAGGCTGTGTAATTTTGGTAGTGCCTTGGACTACCTTGGCCAACAACTTAAAGGAAGGTTTCTCTTGTCTGGTAATGTTTCTTTATATGCAGTCTTCATTTTTGCATATGGACTCATGTGAAGGAATTGTATGTCTAATTTGTCAGTAGATTGTTCAACTAATATGACTCTCTCAGGTTTTTTTACCCTAGCAAGGCATTAGTTATCTCTCCTCTCTCCCTTTACCAATCTAGCCCTCTGTCCATGTCTTCCCCATTCCTTATCCACTTAAAATATCCCCATTTTCCCTTGATACTGGCAGTCTCCTATGGTCCCACTTCTCTTGGGCTCCATTTTTTTTTTTTTTGTCTTTTCGAGATAGGGTCTCCCTGTAGCCCCAGCTGTGCTGGAACTCACTCTGTAGACCAGGCTGGCCTTGAACTCACAAAGATCCGCCTGCCTCTGCTCCATTTTTTTTTTTTTGCTTTATCTCCCCTTTCCTTCTATAACCCTTCCACTCCCTTCCCATTTAGATACCCTGGTTTCATCTATTCCTCCCTTAGTAACACCTGCCACCTACTAACCTTCTGTCTCTGGTTCCCTATTTATTTTAACTTCCTGGTTCCTTTTCATCTACCTAGTTCCCACAGTTAAATCCTGGTATATACTTATAAGCAGTTGGTGCTAGGATCCACAAATGAGGGAAAATATGTGTCATTTGTTTTTGGATCTATGTCACTTCACTTAGTGAATCAGCTTCTAGTTCCATCCATTCACCTGCAATTTTCATGACGTCATCTCTCTTTACTGCTGCATAGAACTCCATTGTGTAAATGTACCATATTTTTATTATCCACTCACTACTTGAGAGACACTTGGGTTGCTTCCAGCTCTTCATTATTGTGAAAAGCATTAAACATGGATGTGCAAGTCTCTCTGCAATAGGATGAATCCTTTGGTTATACACCCAAGAGTAGTATGACTGGGTCAAATGGTATATTCATTTTTAGTCTTTCAAGAGTATTCCACTCTGCTTTCCATAGGGGTTGCATGAGTTTGTAAACCTACCAGCAGTGAATGAGCATTCTCCTTTCCCCACAACCACACCAGCATTTGGTATCATTTATTTTTTTATCATAGCAAGTTTTACAGGGGTAAGATGAAATCTTAAACTGGTTTTAATTTGCATTTCCCTAATTACTAATGATATCGACACTTTTTAAGATATTTTCTTAGCCATCTTTACTTCTTGTCTTGAGAAGTCTTCAAATATTTAGCCTATCTTTTAATCAGGTAATTTATTTTCTTGGTCCTTTGTTTTTTGAGTAATTCAAATCTTCTGGATGTTAAACCTCTGTCAGATGTAGAAGATTCCTTCCCACTCCATGGGTTTTCTCTTCACTTCTTTGATTGTTTCTTTTGCTGTACAGAAGCTATTTAGATTAATGAGGTCCCCCTCATTGATTGATGACCTTATTTCCTGTGAAACTATTGTCTGATCTAGAAAGTCTTTTCCCACACTTATATCTTGTAGGTTAGTGTCAATGCTTTCTTCTAACATTTTCAGAGTTTCAGGTTTCACATTGAGGTCTTTGATGCATTTAGAGTTGACTGTTGTACAAGGTGAAAGGTAGGGGTTTAGTTTCATTCTTCTACAGGTGGTGATACAGTTTTGCCAGTACCATTTTCAGAAGATACTGCCTCTCCTCTAGTGAGTCTTCTTGGCCCCTTTGTCAAATATCAGGTGGCTGAATTTGCATGTACTCAATTTAGGTCTTCAGATTTGTTCCATTGATTTACAGGTCTATTTTTTGCCAGTACCATGATGTTTTTATAACTTTGGCACTGTAATATGGTTTGAAATCTGGTATTGTAATCCTCCCTGCATTGCTCTTTGTGTCCAGGGTGCTTTGGCTACCTGGGATCTTTTGTTTTTCCATATAAATTTTGGGCTTTTTTTCTAATTCTATGAAGAGAGTCATGGGAATTTTGATTGGGATTGCATTGAATCTATATATTACTTTGGGTAGGATGGTCATTTTTACTATATTAATCCTCCCAATCCATGAGCATGGGAGGTACTTCCATGTTCTGGTGTCTTCCTCCATCTCCTTCTTCAAAGACTTAAAATTTTCATTGTTGAGATCTTTAATGTCTTTGGTCAGGTTTGTTCTGAGACATTTAATATTTTTTGAAACTATTGTGAATGGGAGGGTTTCTATGTACTCCTCCAATTGCTTGTTATTGGCATATAGAAAGGCTACTGATTTTTGTATATTATTTTTGTAACCTGCCACTTTACTGAAACTGTATCAGGTGGAGTCTGCCTGTTGGCTCTCAGAGTGGGATGCAGATGCCTATATCCAAGTCTAAGAGGCTTCAGGTATTCCTACACTATGGATAGAGAATTTGGAATGGCACAGTTGGGGGCTCTTGCCACCAAGCAGAAGTCAACCTCAGGTGCTCACCGGCTATAATCTACAGGACTGCCCCACTACGTGGAGTATGCCTGCCAGCTCTCTAAATTATGTGAATTTTATTCAATAAAAAACAAGCATTTAGCACATTTACCTCATGGGTTCTAGTTTACTGATTTCTACTACACTCCATTTGAACCCTATTTTGCTCATCTATTTATATTTTTATTTTGCTAATTGAGAATTTTATACGTAGGTAAACACAAATTTTCAAATTAAAGAGTAATTTATTGTTTTTCTATTATGAGTATGAATATTTTACCTGAATAAATGCAAGTATTTCATGTGTGTAGAAAACCACAGAGACCAAAAGAGGTTGTCAGATTCCCTTGAACTGGAGTTAAGGATGGTTGCTAGCCAACATGTGCATGACAGGAACTGAACCCAGATCCTCTGCAAGAGCAGGCAACGCTCTTAACCAATGAGTCATCTCTCCAGCCCCCATATAATGTGTTTTGATCATATCTATCCTTCATTTCCTCCACTCGAATTCTTCCATTATGCCTCCACCACTATTCCCTCCCAATCAGATGTTCTCTCTCTCTTTCTCCTTTAAACTCAGAGTCCAAGTAGTGCAGCCAGTATATACATGGGTATAGGACCATCTACTGTTGCATGTGTAGCCTTTCAGGGGCAACATCACTGAGGAACTAACTCTGTACCAGCAGCCCAATCATCAATTATTAATAGCTTCCCATCTGAAAAACAGGTGCTGTGGGCCACTCCCCCATCCATGCTGGGATTACATCTGGCTTCATCTTGTAAAGGTCTTAGAGATGCAGTTACATCCACTGAGTTCCTGTGTGCAGATGCCCTGTCATTTCTAGATAACACTGTTTCCTTGTAGTCATACACTTCTTCTTGCTCTTATGATCTTTCTGCCCCATCTTCTCCAATGATCTCTAAACTTTAGAGGAGGGATTTGATATAGATGTCCTATTTAGAGCTGAGCACTCCATAGTCTCTTATTCTCTGCATGTTGACCAATTGTACAGACCTTACTTTAGTAGTTTATAGAGTAACTGTGTCAAGAATCTGAGTCTATGTTGCTGTCAGGTGACATCATACCTACATGGTAAAATTCTAGTCAGTCCCCCCTCCTTTTATCTCCTCAGCCCTACATATTCTTTTCTATATTAATGAGCTCCTGCATCTTCCTATTGGGGATAAGTCTCCACATCTATTTAAATCATCTACTGGACTTTGTTGGCTTTAAATTTGATTTTTTTCCCTTTTGTTAATGAATTTTTGCAAATTCCACACAATGTATTTTACTTGTATTTAAATCATCTCCCCTATCTGCATTTCTACTTACTACACCCCAGCTAAATTCATATATTTCTATTACACATATATTAAGATTAATAAAGTCTGGTCTAGCAAGACCCGACTTTGTCCTCAAGTGGATGGAACTGGTGATTGAAATGCCAAAAGGAGCCAGAGGCTCCCTCCTCCCAAAAAAACCTGAGTGACCCTTGAGGACCAGATCCTCAACTGACCTTGAGAAAACAAAAACCTTGGTTAATCTGGGCTAACCGTTTGGCCTTAAACATCCAAAATGAAAATATAACCAGAAATAAATAAATAGTAAGTCCTGAGAAATTGTACTTCAAGTATAAAACATGAGATCTTAGTAAAAAGACAAAGAGCACAGTTGTTTTGCCTGTCTTACTGGCAAGTACAGCTACCCTGTGGCTGCCACTGCTTTTGCCATCCTTCAAAGACATGAGAAGACACAGCTTTTCAACCTTCTAATATGGACTGAAGACTCATGTCTCTCCAAGAATCCTCCAAACCTTCAGTGCCAGACGGGGACTGCTGAGACATTCAGTTAGGAAGAGTTACCTGGTAGGAGGAAGATACGAACTCCCTTTGAACCTGCTAGTGAGTCTCTAAGAAATATCATTCATCCCTCTGGATTAATTGCCATCACCTTTTGTAAGAGACCACTTTCAACTCTCCCAGGCTCCCGTTTACCCTAGGACTTTCTGAGAATCCCTAAAGCAGAGGCTTATAATGCATTCTGTCAGCTAGAGTCAATACAGAGTCTCTAATTTTCCTACTTGGGTCCGTATTATTCATTTGTTGCTCACAAAATTACATAAAAACAGTTTACGGCTGTGGCAGCCCCAATTTAGGAGGTCGTGTCTACACCAAACATATGATATCTAGGTGCTGTCTGAATTGCAAATACTCTAGACTTGGGTTTGTTCAGAACTGAAAAAAAATGTATAAACTTATAGGCTACTGAGGCCCAAAGATGCCCTAAATCAATTTACATCAATGAAATATAATTAATGCAGTAATGCTGACTAAATGGGTGTTGGAAGACATAAGCAGGAATAAGACCCCCAAACTCCTCTGATCTGAGTATATCCCAGGCCTTGCCCTACTTAAAGACTATAAATGGGCTACCCAGTGTTTCTTATTTTCCCTCAGAAGGAGGCTTCATGACCTTTTTTCTCTTCACATAAGTAGCACTGTGTAAGAGCACAGGGTCACAGTCTCATTTATTTTACTTTTATTTGGAGGAAAGGTTTTACTCTATAGTCTGAAGTAGTCTGGAATTCACTATGTAGCTCAGGCTGTCCTCAAACTTGTGGCAGTCCTCTTACATTTGACTTCTGAGGTCTGGTGTTAACATTTTCTTTTCTTTTTTTTTAGACCCAATCTATTATTTATTATCTCAATTTATAAAAAATTCATCCAGTGCATCTTTGTGATAAAGAGTTCAAAGTCATTGTGATGGTTTAGCTCGCTTATCGCTTCCATATAGAAATCTGCATATTTTATGTTCAATTGAAGTTATATTCTTTTTTATTGATGCTTTGTGTATTTCATACATCATTTTCCAATTCAGTTAAGGCATATTTCCCTTTCCCTTCACCCCACGCCACTCCACCCCATCCCAGATCATGCATTCTGCCATAACTGTCCTGCATCTTTCTCTCAGTTTTTTTTCATTTTTTAGCAATACATGATAATTTATGAGTACAAGCATCCTTAATGTAAAACCAATTTGCAGGCAGTTGTGTCCAAACCCATACATCCCATGGGTCCCAAAATCCAGCGGGGGGGGGGGGGGGAGTTAGTGTTTTAG
>VZQC01003167.1:126116-148046 GCA_009823505.1 Rhizomys pruinosus
CTTTTTGAGTTTTTCATTCTCTCTCTTTAGTTCTCTGAATTCTTCTTTATGTTCTTTAATTTCTCTGCATAGGTCTGCAATTATTCCTCTAAGATCTGTTCCTTGGGTCTCCTCCAAGGGGTTCCCATTGTAGCTATCTCCTACAGGTTTGGTAGAGCCTGGTGCAGGATTATCCTGTGCCTTTCCCATGTTGTCCTTTCGTCATGTCCCTGGCATGTGGGCTTCCCTTTTGTCTGTTGTGATATTTCCCCTTTCATCACAGATTCTATTGATTTGGAGTTGTTCCCTCTTTCTTTTGGTTAACTGGGCTAGAGGTCTGTCTGTCTTGTTTATTCTCTCAAAGAACCAACTTTTGGATTCATTGATTTTTTTGTGGTTCAAATCACAAATACCTTTTTACTATGTTAGCGGATGGTTTTGCTTTCCTCCTTCAGATGCTTTTTTTTTCCTTTCCTCTTCCTTGTTTATGGAGTATTGACTTGTCTAGTTTTCAGGCTTTCAATTTTGTTTATATATTGGATATTGGAAGCCAAAACACTCTTCTCTTCTTGTTCTGAAGGTTCTCAAAAAAAAAGTCCACTTGGATTCTCACCAATTACCGCAGAGGCTGGGGAGGGGTTATATGCCTGACCTAGCCTGTGCCCCAGTACCTGCCTGAGTGACTTCAGGCCAGCCCACACAAAGGTGCAGAGGCACCAAACCAAACCCGCTGACCTAGCCCGTGCCCTGGTACCTGGTGTTACCATTTTCAACCACTATGCCAAGCACAATTACATTTCTTGACTAAGGTATCTTGGTTCTACTAATCTCAATGTCCCATCAAGTTAGTGTGAAAAATTAGTGTTAAAAAGCCTTATGTAAACAGGTAACTAACCCACCCTCCAAACAAGAAATATTTTTGTTAACTGTAATGCAGACCTGAGAGTTCCCCATGTTACTATCACGGATTGAAAAATTAAAGAAAATAAAACTGCACAAAATTTCTCACCACTCAAAAGCAAAGCCCTTGCTTTGAAGCCGCTGCTTTGTTGTATCATTAAGTGTGTCTACTAATGTATTTCTACATTTCTGACAAGATAGCATTTCTTCCTATGGTACTCAATTTTTATTTTGTTTGAAAAGTAGCAAATGGGAAATAATTTCGGCCAACCATCCCAAAGAATTTTTTTTCCTTAATTTTTTATTGGACTTTTGCAAATTTACTACATTTTGTTTTTTATACATATTTTTATTGATTTTTTGTGTATTTCACACATCATTTCTCAGTCCAAATTAGACACATTCTCCCTTCCATGCCCCCCTCTCCACCCCAGTTCATGCATTCTGCCATACATGTCTTGCATCTTTTTCTCAGTCTTTTTAAAATTTTTCTCTGCAGAGGTTTATTGTTTTGGGCAGAAGTTAACTGCTTCAGTCAGTTCTTTGACCCAGTACTTTTGCTGCTGTTGTTCCCTCCCATTTGTATTGCTCAGTAATGTGCCTATATATACATACATATATACCAAATTTATGACTTATGAAAATAAACTGTATCTTAATTTCAAAATATGTATAGGTAGTCACATTTTTTCCTTTAATTTAATATTACTCTAAAATGTGAAAGTTGGGTGTGGTGGCACACACCTTTAATCCTAGCACTGGGGAGGCAGAGGCAGGTGGATCTCTGAGAATTCAAGGCCAGCCTGGTCTACAGAGCGAGTTCCAGGCCAGCTGGGGCTACATGAAGACCGTGTCTCAAAAACACCAAAAAATAAAGTAAAATAAATAAAAGAAAATGTGAATACATACCATCCACTGATATACCACAGTTACAAAGTTTGAAAATAAGTGGTAAGTGGTAAGTTAATTCTAGAGCCCGTTAAGGGATTCACATTATAACAGCACAGTTGCTTTCANATATGTTACTTCTCTTTGCATAATGGCTTTGAGCTCCATCCATTTACCTGCAAAGTTCATGATGTCATCTTTCTTTACTCCTGCATAGAACTCCATTGTGTAGATGTACCACATTTTTCTCATCCACTTGTCTGTTGAGGGGCATTTTGGTTGGTTCCAGCTCTTCACTATTGTGAAGAGAGCTGCAATAAACATGGATGTGCATGCATCTTTGTGGTAGGATGAGTCTTTTGGGTATATACCCAGGAGTGGTATGATGGGTCAGGTGCTAGGCTCATTGTGAGTCTTTTAAGGGTTCTCCACACTGTTTTCCATAATGGTTGTATGAGCTTACATTCCCAGCAGCAGTGGATGAGTGTTCCCCTTTCTCCAGCATTTGGTCTTTTGATTTCTTGATCTTAGCCAGTCTAATTGGAGTGAGAGGATATTTATTTATTGGTTTAAAGTGGTTTTAATTTGCATTCCCTTAATAATTAATGATGTTGAACACTTTTTGAGATGTTTCTCAGCCAACTTTACTTCCACAATAGTGACATCTCTGTTCAGTTCTTTACTCCATCTTTTCAGTGAGTCATTTGTTTTTACTTCTTTGTTTTTTGAGTAGTTTATATATTCTGGAAGATAATGCTCTGTCAGATGTATCACTGGTGAAGGTTTCCTCCCTCCACTCTGTACGGTTGCTCTTCACTTCTTTCATTGTTTCTTTCACTGTACAAAAGCTTGAGTTTAATGTGGTCCCATTTGTCAATGGATGACCTTGTTTCTTGTGTGGCTGCTGTTTGATTTAGAAAGTCTTGTCCTATGCCCATGTCTTGTAGGTTGCTGCTAAACTTTTCTTCTATCATCTTTGTAGCTTCAGGTTTCACCTTAAGGTCTTCGATCCATTTGGAGTTGATTTTTGTACAGGGCGAGAGGTAGGGGTTTAGTTTTATTCTTCTACAAATGGTCATCCAGTTTTGCCAGGACCATTTGCTGAAGATGCTATCTTTCCTCCATTGATTCTTTTTGGCCCCTTTGTCAAATATGAGATGGCTGAAATTGTGTAAGCTCAAGTTTTGATCTTCAACATTGTTCTGTTGGTCAATGGGTCTTTTTTTTGCCAGTACCAGGCTGTCTTTATGACTATAGCCCTGTAATATAGTTTGAATTCTGGCAAAGTGATACCCCCTGTATTGCACTTTTTGTTCAGGGTTGCTTTAGTTATTGAGGATCTTTTGTTTTTCCATATGAATTTAAGGATTTTTCCCAAGTATTTGAAGAAACTCATGGGGATTTTAATTGGGATTGCACTGGATCTGTATATTAATTTGGGTAGAATGGACATTTTTACTATATTAATTTTTTCTAATCCATGAGCATGGAAGGTCTTTTCATCTTTTGATGTCATGTTCAATCTCCTTCTTCAGGGGTTTAAAAATTTTGTTGTAGAGATCTTTGTTGTCTTTTGTTAGGTTTGTTCCTAGGTATTTTTTGAGGCTATGGTGAGTGGGAAGGTTTCCTTATATTACTTCTCCAGTTGCTTGTTGTTGGTACAAAGAAAGGCTACCGACGTTTCTAAGTTAATTTTGTATCTCACCACATTACTGAAACTCTTAATAGTTTCTAGGAGTTTTCTGGTGGAGTTAGCCTCCCTTAAGTAAACTATAATACCATCTGCAAAAAGAGATAGTTTGACTTCTTCTTTTCCAGTTAGTACTCCTTTAATTTCCCTTTCTTGCTTTATTGCACTAGCAAGTGTTTCAAGCACTATGTTGAAGAGGAGTGGCAAAAGGGGAGCAGCCTTGCCAAGTTCCTGCCTTTAGGAAGAATGCTTCTAACTTTTCCCATTTAGGATGATGTTGTCAGTGGGTTTGTTGTATATGGCTTTGATTATGTTGAGGAATGTTCTCTCCAGTCCGATTCCATCTAGAACATTAAAAATGAAGGGATGCTGTATCTTGTCAAAGGCATTTTCTGCATCAATTAAGATATCATGTGTTTTTTTTTCTTTCAGTCCATTTATGTGTTTTATGATATTTGTTGATTTACATATGTTGAAAGATCCTTGCATCTCTGGTATGAATCCAACTTGGTCATGATGAATGACTTTTCTGATGTAGGTCTGTATGCGATTTCCAAGTATTTTGTTGAGAATTTTTGCATCTATGTTCATTAATGAGATGGGTCTATAGTTTTCTTCTTTTTTGTTTTGTTTTGTTGTGTCCTTGCCTGGTTTTGGTATTAGAGTGATGCTGGCTTCATAGAAAGAATTTGGGATATTTTCTTCCGTTTATATTCATCTGAACAGTTTGAGTAATAATGGTCGTAAGACATCCTTTTTTGTAGAATTCTGCTGGGAAACCATCTGGGCCTGGGATTATTTTTTAGTTGGGAGGTTTTTTTTATTACATTTTCAATTTCCTCAAATATTTGGGTCTGTTTAAGCTGTCAATCTCTTCTTGGTTAAGCTTTGTTGATTTCCAGGATTTCACATATTCATCCATTTCTCATAGGTTTTCAAATTTAGTTGAGTATAGGTTTTTGAGGTATTCTCATATGATTGTCTGGATCTTTTCATTGTCTGTTGTGATGTTGTCCTTTTCTTCATGAATTCTATTGATTTGGAGTTGCTCTTTCTTTCATTTAGCTAACTGGGCTAGAGATATGTCTATCTTATTATTTCTGAGAATCGGTTTTTGATTCATTGATTCTTTGTATTGTTTTATTTTTTTCATTGATTTCTGCTCTAATTTTTGTTTTTTCTCCTGTCTGTTGGGTTTAGGGTTCATTTGTTGTTGTCTCTCAAGTGTTTTTAGCTGCAGTGTTAGATCATTTATTTGTTCACTTTCTTTTTCTTTCCTTTTTATTTTGGTATGTGTATAAGCCCTTAGGGCTGTATATTTCCCTCTCAGGACTGCTTTTAAAGTATCCCACAGATTTTGCTGTGTTGTATTGTCTTTTTGTTTAGACCCAGGAATACTTTCGTTTCATTCTTTATTTCTTCCCTGACCCATTCATTATTCACGAGTGTAATGTTAAGTCTACATGTGTTCTTGACTACTGTTGTTGTCAGCATTGAGCTTTATTGCACTGTGGTCTTAGAGTATGCATGGAATTATTTCAACCCTTTGTATTAGTTAAGGTTTCTTTTGTGTTCCAGTATGTGGTCAGTTTTGGAGAATGATCCGTGAGGTGCTGAGTAGAAAGTATATTCTCAGAGTGCACAGAGCTTAGATCAGGGATTTCCCAGGACCACCTGACGCACAGGTAGGAGCTGGGCATTTCAGCCAGGCAGATTGTTGGATAATCCTATCTGATCTGTCGGATAATTCTCTCATTGGTTCGATTAAATCCTTGACTTGTCTTGTGTGGGTGTTAGGGTGGAGTCGTCCTGCTAGCTGGTATAAAAGGTGGGCCTGTTGCCACTGTGAGACTTGAGTGCACAGAGCTTAGATCCAGGATTTTCCGGGACCACCTGAAGTACAGAGTACCCCCCCCATACCAACTGGAATTGCTGAGGGAGCGTCCAAGTGGATTCTTTGGAGAACCTTCTGAACAGAAAGGGAAGGGTGAGTTAGACTTCCGATAGAAAGCCTAAAACTTAGACAAGTCAACACTCCATAAGCAATGAGAAAAACAAATCAAAACAAACAAACAAACAAACAATGAAGGCATCTGAAGGAAGCAAGCAAAGCAAGCCTTCGATAGAGTGAAGAGGCATTTGGGATTCACATTGGAAAACAGGCAAAGAGAAACCCACATGTCAGGGACATGATGAAGGGACAACATGAGAAAGGTGCAGGATAATTCCACACCAAGCTCTACCAACCCTGTGTGAGATTCCTACAGTGAGATCCCCATGGGGATGGCCCAGACACAGATCTTAGAGGAAAAATTTCAGAAATATTCAAAGAAATCAAAGAACATAAAGAACAAGTCTAAGAACTAAGGAGAGAGAATGAATGAAAACTCAAGAAGGACCTAAAGAGAGAGAGATTGACAAATGCCAGAAAGAACAAGAGGGAGAAAATGACAAACTCTGGAAGGAAGTGGAAACAATGAAAAGATCCCATGTTGAAATAAAAAAGGAAACCAACCAGTAAAGCAAAGAGCTACAGGAAGAGATTGAGAAGCTCCAAAAGGAAGTGGAAACACTAAAGAAAACACAGGATGAAATGAAAAAGGAAATCGAACACTCATCAAATCAAGAGGAAAGGAATGTAAAAAGCCTAAGACGTAGAATGGAGGAAGCAGAACAAAGAATATCAGACGTGGAAGATAATGTAAAACTACTAAAAACCTCAAGTAAAGATTATGAAAAATTTAAAAATACACAAAAGTGGAGCAACCAGGAATTGTAGGACACAATGAAAAGATCAAACATCGGCATCATAAGGATAGAGGAAGGAGAAGAATCCCAAGAGAATGGTATTGATCAGATCTTCCACATAAAAATAGATGAAAATTTCCCAAAACTAAAAACAGACAAACCAATACAAATACAAGAAGCACATAGAACTCCAATAGACCAGACCAGAAAAGAAATTCTCCATGCCATATCATAGTTAAAATGCTAGACACACAAAACAAAGACAAAATTCTGAAAGCCACAAGAGAAAAACAAGTTACATATAAGGGGAAACCCATCGGAATTACAACTGAGTTCTCAGTGTAAACTATAAAAGCAAGAAGAACGTGGAACAGAGCTTTCCCAGTGTTAAAGGACTATAGATGCCAACCCAGGTTACTATACCCAGCAACAATGTCGATTATAGTTGAAGGAGAGAGAAAAATCTTCTATGACATAAACAAGACGATAGAATACATGTCCTAAAAACCAACCCTTCAGAGAATACTTGAAGCAATTCAAAGGACAGAAGAAAGGAACAACTATCCCCAGAAACCTAGAAAAAGAAATTAATAAAAGCATAATGGCAGAAGTAGAAATGTAGACCAAAAATGAAAATGGACAAAAAGTGAAAGGAAGCAATACAAATCTTTCAGTTATAGCCTTAAATATTAATGGACTAAACTCCTCAATCAAAAGACATAGACTGGGAGATTGGATTAGGAAACAGAAGCCATATATATACTGTCTACAAGAAACACATCTTAACTTCAAGGCTAGCCACCACCTTAAAATGAAAGGATTTAAAAATATATTCCAAGCAAATGGTACCAAAAAGAAAGCAGGTGTTGCTACTTTAATATCAGACAAAATAGTCTTCAAAGTAAAAGAAATCAGATGAGACAAAGAGGGCCATTACATTTTTATCAAAGGAACAATTGACCATGAAGATTTCACAATCATGAATATATATGCCCCAAACTCTGGTGCACCAAACTTTATAAAGACAATTCTCCAGGACCTCAAAGCACAGAATAACCCCAGTACACTCATAGTATGGGACTTCAATACCCCACTGAGCCTATAGCACAGGTCAACCAGACAAAGAATAAACAGAGAGAAATATGAACTGAATAATACGATATGGCGAATGGACTTCACAGACATCTACCGAATATTCCACCCTAATGCCAGAGAATACACTATCTATTCAGCACCCCATAGAACATTCTCCAAAATCGACCACATACTGGGACACAGAAGAAACCTCCACAAATACAAAAAGATTGAAATAATTTCATGCATTCTATCAGGCACAGTGTAATAAAGCACAATATCAGTATCAGGATAAGACCTACTATCTTCAAGAACACATGGAGACTAAATAACACACTCCTGAATAATGAATGGGTTAAGGAAAAATTTTAAAAAAAAGAAATAAAAGCATTCCTGGAACTGAATGACAATGATAATACAACACAACAAAACTTATGGGATAATTTAAAAGCAGTCCTAAGAGGTAAGTTTATAGCCCTGGGTGCCTACATCAGAAAAACAGAAAGAACACAAGTGAATGATCTAACACTGCAGCTAAAACACTCGAGAGACAACAAATGAACCCTAAATACAACAGACAGGAAGAAATAACAAAAATCAGAGCAGAAATTAATGAAATAGAAACAAAGGAAACAATAAAAAAATCATTGAATCCAAAAGTTGGTTCTTTGAGAGAATAAACAAGATAGACAGCCCTCTAGCCCAGTTAACCAAATGAAAGGAGGAACAACTCAAAGTCAATAGAATCCATGATGAAAGGGGAAATATCACAACAGACAATGAAAAGATCCAGATAATCATACAAGAATACTTCAAAAACCTATATTCTACTAAGTTCGAAAACCTAGGAGAAATGGATAAATATCTGAAATCCTGGGACTCACCAAAGCTCAACCAAGTAGAGATCCACAGCTTAAACAGACCCATAGTATGTGAAGAAATTGAAGATGTAATAAGAAACACCCCAACTACAAAAAAGCCCAGGCCCAGATGGTTTCATGGCAGAATTCTATAAAACATGTCAAAAAGACTTACAACCAGTATTACTCAAATTGTTTAGAAGGATACAAACAGAGGGAATTCTGAATTCCTTTTATGAAGCCAGCATCACTCTAATACCAAAGTGAGGCAAAGATACAACCAAAAAGGAGAACTATAGACCCATCTCCTTAATGAACACTGATGCAAAAATTCTCAACAAAATACTTGCAAACTGCATACAGACCCACATCAAGAAGATCATCCATCATGACCAACTTAGATTCATACAAGAGATGCAGGGATGGTTCAACATATGAAAATCAATAAATATCATCAAACATATACATGGACTAAAAGACAAAAACCATATAATCATCTCAATTGATGCGGAAAAAGCCTTTGACAAAATCCAGCATCGCTTCATGCTTAAAGTCCTAGAAGGAACTGTAATGGAGGGACCATTCCTCAATGTAATCAAAGCCATATACAGGAAACACACAGCCAATATCATCCTAAATGGAGAAACGACAGAAGCATTCCTTTAAAGGGAGGAGCTTAGCAAGGCTGCCCCCTGTCACTGCTCCTCTTCAATATAGTGCTTGAAACACTTGCTAGGGCAATAAGGCAAGAAAAGGAAATTAAAGAAGTACTAATTGGAAAAGAGGAACTCAAGCTATCTCTTTTTGCTGATGATATGATTGTTTACTTAAGGGATGCTAAAACCTCCAACAGAAAACTCCTTGAAAGGATTAAGAGTTTCAGTAAAGTGGCAGGATACAAAATTAACTTAGAAAAATCAGTAGCCTTTCTTTACACCAACAACAAGCAACTGAAGAAGGAATACAAGAAGACTTCCCTCTCACAACAGTCTCAAAGCAATAAAATATCTAGGAACAAAACTAACCAAAGACACCAAAGAAATCTACAACGAAAATTTTAAACCCCTGAAGAAGGAAATTGTAGAAGACATCAGAAGATGGAAAAACCTCCCATGCTCATGGATTGGGAAAATTAATATAGTAAAAATGTCCATTCTACCCAAACTCTTGTACAGATTTAATGCAGTCCCAATTAAAATCCCCAAGAGTTTCTTCATAGGCTTGGAAAAAAAGTCCTTAATTTCATTTGGAAAAACAAAATACCTCAAATAGCCAAAGCAACCCTGAGCGAAAAGAGCAGTACAGCGCGGGATCTCTACACCAGACTTCAAACTATAACACAAGGCTACAGTCATAAAAACATCTTGGAGCCGGGTGTGGTGGCACACGCCTTTAATCCTAGCACTTGGGAGGCAGAGGCAGGTAGATCTGTGTGTGAGTTCAAGACCAGCCTGGTCTACAGAATGACTTCCAGGGCAGCTGGGGCTATAGGGAGACCCTGTCTCGAAAAGACCAAAAATAAATAAATAAATAAATAAATAAATAAATAAATAAATAAATAAAAGCTTGGTACTGGCACAAAAATATACCTGTTGACTAATGGAACAAAACTGAAGATCCAAACTTGAGCACATACAATTTCAGCCACCTCATATTTGACAAGGGGGCCTAGAAGACACAATGGAGGAACGACAGCATCTTCAGCAAGTGGTGTTGCCAAAACTGGACCACCACTTGTAGAAGAATGAAATTAAACCCCTACCTCTCGCCCTGTACAAAAGTCAACTCCAGGTGGATCAAAGACCTCAATGTGAAACCCAAAACTCTGAAGGTAATAGAAGAAAACGTTGGTAGCAGCCTACAAGACATGGGCATAGTAAAAGACTTCCTAAATCAGACAGTAGCTGTGCAAAAATTAAGGTTGACAGTTGACAAACGGGACCTCACTAAGCTCCAAAGTTTCTGTACATCAAAAAATAAATAAATAAATTAATTAAAAAAACCAAAAACAGAAACCTGACATCATGAGCCTTGCAGGAAAATGGATGAAGCTAGAAGATATCATGCTAAGTGAAGTAATTACAATCCCCAAATAAACAAATGACGAATGGCATCCCTCATCTGTGGATGCTAGTGCCAATTACCTAATTGTGTGGCAAACTGAGCAATGTTAATGTGATCTGAAACTGTGCTCTTATATTGTGAATCCCTTAAAAATAAATAAAAATAAAAAAGAAAGTATATTCTATAGTCTCACTATTTGGGTGAAATATTTGGTAGATACCTGTGAGGTCCATTTTTTTGTATTGTATTGCTCATTTCAGATATCTCTCTGTTTATTCTTTGTCCAGTTGACATACCCAAAGGGCTCAGTGGGATATTAAAGTACTCCACTATTAGTGTGGAGGAATTAATCTGTGCCTTGAGGTCCTGCAGAATTGGGTTTATAAAGTTTGGTGCACCAGAATTTGGTGCATAAACATTTATGTTTGTGAAATCTTCATGTTCAATTTTTCCTTTGATAAGGATGTAATGGCCCTCTTTTTTGCTTTTGATTAGTCTTACTCTGAAGTCTATTTTGTCTGATATTAAGATAGCAACTCCTGCTTGCTTTTTTTACCATTTGCTTGGAATATTTTTTCCCATCCTTTCATTTTAATTTGGTGACAGTACTTGGGGGTGAGATGGGTTTCTTGTAGACAGCATATAGACGGATTTTGTTTTCTTTTTTTAAATTTTATTTATTTTTGTATGTGTATGAATGCACTGTCTGCATGTAGGTTTGTGCACCTGTGTCGTGCAATGCCGCAGAGGTCAGAAGAGAGTCTCGGATTTCCCTGGAACTGGAGCTCTCCTGGAATTGGAGTTACAGGTGGTTCTTAGCCACCATGTGGGTGCTGGGGATCGAACCCGGGTCCTCGGCAAGAGCAGTCGGTGCTCTTAACCGCTAGGCTATCTCTTCTAATCCATTCTCCCAGTCTATGTCTTTTGATTGGGGAATTTAGACAATTAATATTTAATATTATTATTGAGAGATTTGTGTTGCTTCCTTTCACCTTGTTTTCTGTTTCTATTTTGTATTTCTGGGTTTGTATTTCTGCTATTTTGCTTTTATTAATTTCTCTTTTTAGATTCTTGGGGATAGTTGCTCCTTTCCTCTGTTCTTTGAATTGCTTGGAGTATTTTCTGAAGTGTTGGCATTTTTTACATATATTCTTTCATCTTGTTTATGTCATGAATGATTTTTCTTTCTCCAACATTTTTGCAGAGTATAGTAGCATTAGGAATACTTTGGTTCACATTCTTCTTGCTTTCATAGTTTACATGGAGAAGTCAAATGTGATTCTGATGAGTTTCTCCTTATATGTAACTTGTTGTTTTTCTCTTGTGGCTTTCAGTATTTTGTCTTTGTTTTGAGCATCTAGCGTTTTAATATGATATGGCACTGGGAATTTTTCTGGTCTTGTCTATTTGGTGTTTTATATGCTTCTTGTGTTTGTATGGGTTTGTCTTTTTTCAGTTTGGGTAAATTTTTTCTATTCTCTTGAAGATCTGATCAATACTGTTGTCTTGGGATTCTTCTCCTTCCTCTATCCCCATGGAGTGGATGTTTGGTCTTTTCATAGTGTCCCACATTTCCTGGTTGTTCCACACTTGTGTTTTTTTTTTTCTAAATCTTTACCTGAGCATTCTAGTTGTTCTGTGTTATCTTCCAGGTCTGATATTCTTTTCTCTGCTTCATCCATTCTGCTTCTGAGGCTTTTTCCCATCATTTCCTGTTAATTGGATGAGTCTTCAATTTCCTTTTTTATTTCATCCTGAGATTTCTTTTGTATTCCCACTTCCTTTGGGAGCTGTCATTCTCTTCTTATAGCTCCTTGCTTCACTAGTCAGTTTCCTTTTTTCATTTTAGTGTGGGATCTTTTTCAGTGTTTCCATTTCCTTCTGGAGTTTCTCATTCTCCTCCTCTAGTTCTTTCCAGAGTTTGTTATTCTCTCCCTCTAGTTCTTTCCTAAGTATTTTAGTCTCTCCCTTTACTTCTCTGATTTATTCTTTATATTCTTTGATTTCTTTGAATATATCTATAATTGTTCTTCTAAGATCTGTGTGCTGGGTTCTTTCCAGGGAGATCTCGTTGTAGGACTGGTAGAGTTTGATGTGGATTTATTGTGAGCTTTCCCCATCTTGTTGCTTTTTCTTTGTGTTTTTGGCATGTGGATTTGTTTTGTTGCTTGTATTCTGGTGCTAATCTCAAATGTTTATATGGGGGACTGGCTGTTCGAGGTATCAGCCAGAGTGGAGGTTTTCTGTCTCTTCTGTTACTTTCTGCAAGGTGGGGTGGGAAGGGGTCTTTGACTTGGCTCGAGTCCCGGCAACCCTGGGTGCAGCCTGTAGCTGACCCGATCCACAGGGTCACAGGGCTCACCTGCACCCTGGAGGGAGCTAAGGTGGAGCTGGGTGGGCGCCTGAATGCCGCACTACTCTGAAAGCGGAAAGCTAACAACCAGGTCAGTGTGCTGCTGAGCTCCCGCCTGCTCAGTCTGCTTCTCACCAACCAGTTCCTCTAGGTTACCTGTGCAACTTAGTGTCCCGGGACTGGAGTTGTGGAAGGTTCACTGTCTCATCTACTGTGTTGTGCCTCGAGTCACTAACACTGCTCTCACTGGATCATCCAAATCACCACACCACAGATTGAGTGTGCAGGGGGAGGGGTGTGTGGTGGTGGGATTTGCTCCCTTGTGGTCCTGCTGTCTGCCTGGCTAGCTCTGCCCATGTCACCACTGTGGATGCTGGTAAAGTACCAGTCGGGGTCTTCCAAATGTGCCCACAGGGTTCCAGGTGGCTCCTGCTCACCTGGGTGGTGCCCTGTGGTCCTGCTGTCTGCCTTAAGACATTTCTTAATCAAATTTAAACCCATTCTCGCTTCCATGCTCCCCACCCCTCCCGAGCTTGTGCATTCTGCCATACATGTCTTGCATCTTTTTTCCAATCATTTTAAAAATGTTTACTGCTTTGTGCAGAAGTTTTCTGTTTCAATCAGTTCTTTGAACAAGTCTTTTTTGTTGTTCTTTTTAATCCCTTTAATTTTATATTACTCTAAAATATGCATGTACATGCTCCACACATATACCAAAATTATGGCATCTGCAAATAAACTATAGATTAGTTCCAAAACATGTTTAGGGATTCACTTTCAATAGTAGAGTTGCATACAGGTAAAAAAGGAATATTGCTTTACATTCCTAAATTACATAGCATGTTGGTATATGTTTTAATGTACTATTTTATAGTAGCATCAGGTATTATATTTACTAAAAAACAGAAAAAATACTCAGTTTGCCTCAACAGATAAGGATTTCATGCTAGGATCCACAAATAAGGGACACCATATGTCATTCTTCTTTCTGGAATAATGTTACTTCACTTAGCATAATGGTTTCTAGTTCCATTCATTTACTTTCAAATTTCATGATGTTCTCTTTCTTTCTGGATGCATAGAACTCCATTGTGCCAATGTACCACATTTTATTTATCCACTCATTAGTTGATGGACACATGGGTTGCTTTCAGCTCTTTGCAATTGTGAAGAGAGTTACAGAAAACATGGTTGTGCATGTATCCCTACAATAGGATGAGTCTAGTGGTTATATACTGAGGATATATGACTGGATCAGGTATTAGGTTCATTTTTAGTCCTTTTTGGGGGGGGTCTTTTCGAGACAGGGTCTCCCTATAGCCCCAGCTGTCCTGGAACTTGCTCTGTAGACCAGGCTGGCCTTGAACTCACAAAGATCCCCTGCCTCTGCTTCCCAAGTGCTAGGAGCTCTTCACACTATCTCCGTAAGGGTTGCATGAGTTTGCATTCCCACCAGCAGGGAGTGAATGTTCCCCTTTCCCCTAAACCTTTCCATCATTTGATATCTTTTGTTTACTTGATAATAGCCAGTCTTACTGGAGTAAAATGAAATTTTAAAGTAGTTTTAATTTGCATTTCCTTAATTATTATCGATGTTGAACATTTTTTTGGCCTTTTCAAGACAGGATCTCCCTGTAGTCCCAGCTGTCCTGGAACTCACTCTGTAGACCAGGCTGGCCTTGAACTCACAAAGATCCACCTGCCTCTGCCTCCCAAGTGCTAGGATTAAAGGTGTGTGCCACCACAACCGGCTGATGTAGAACATTTTTAAGATGCTTGTCAGCCATGGTTACTTCTTCTTTGTGAAGTCTCTATTTAGATCTTTACTTCATTTTTTGATTGGCTCCAGCAGAGAACTCCTAGAAATGATCAAGACATTCAGTAAAGTGTCAGGATAAAAAATTAACTTACAAAAATCAGTAGCCTTTCTTTACATCAAAATAAGCAACTGAAGAAAGAATACAAGGAGACCTTCCCACTCACAATAACATCAAAAACAATAAAGTACCTGGTAACAAACCTAACCAAAGACACCAAAGATCTCTACAACAAAAAAATTAAACCCCTGAAGAAGGAGATTGAAGAAGACATCAGAAAATGGAAAGACCTCCCATGATCATGGATTGGCAAGATTAATATAGTAAAAATGCCCATTCTACCCAAATTAATATACAGATCCAATGCAATCCTAATTAAAATCCCCAAGAATTTCTTCACAGACTTGGAAAGATATCCTTAAATTCATATGGAAAAACAAAAGACCCCAAATAATCAAAGCAACCCTGAGTGAAAAGACCAATACAGGACAGATTATACCAGACTTCAAACTATATAACAGGGCTATAGTCATAAAGACAGCCTGGTACTGGCACAAAAACAGACCTGTAGATGAATCGAATAAAATTGAGGATCTAAACTTGAACACACAAAATTTCAGCTGCCTCATATTTGACAAAAGGGCCAAGAAGACTCAATGGAAAAAAGATAGCATCTTCAGCAAATGGTGCTGGCAAAACTGGATCACCACTTGTAGAAGAATAAAACTAAACCCCTACCTCTTGTCCTGTACAAAAATCAACTCCAAATGGATCAAAGACTTCAAGATGAAACCCTGAAGATGATAGTAGAAAAGTTTGGCAGCAACCTATAAGACATAGGCATAGGAGAAGACTTCCTAAATCAGACAGCTGCTGCCCAGGAAGCGAGGTTGACAGTTGACAAGTGGGACCTCATTAAACTCAAAAGCTTCTGTACAACGAAAGAAGCAATCAGTGAAGTGAAGAGAAAACTCACAGAGTGGGAGGAAACCTTCACCAGTGGTACATCCAACAGAGCATTGACTTCCAGAATATATAAACTACTCAAAAAACAAAGAAGGAAACAAATGACACACTCAAAAGATGGAGTAAAGAGCTGAACAGAGACTTCACATAAAGGTGGCTAAGAAACATTTTAAAAAACGTTCATCATGGCTAGTAACTAAGGATATGCAAATTATAACCACTTTAAGATATCAGCTCATTTCGATAAGACTGGCCAGGAACAAGACAACAAATGATACCAAATGCTGGAGAGGTTGTGGGGAAAGGGGAACACTCATCCACTGCTGGTGGGAATGTAAACTCATACAACCACTATGGAAAACAGTGTAGAAAACACTTAAAAGTCTCAAAATGAGCCTAGCACCTGACCTAGTCATACCACTCCTGGGTATATACCCAAAAGACTCCTCCTACTGCAAAGATGCATTCACATCCATATTTATTGTGTGTATATATATATATATATATAATATATATATGTATATATATATGTATAATATCTTGTGATGAAATCTCCTTACTCCCCCACCCACCTTCCCACGAAGCATATCTATAATACATATCTCTACGTCTATATTCTTGTAGTATCTCGACATCCATAATCTACTCCATATATATACATCTATCTATCATATAATATCGGGATCTCATCTACTCTCTCATACACTCTATCTCTGTATCTCTCTGTATCCTCGCTCTGCTTGTGGTGAAGCAGTACAGAGTGGAGTGGAGCCCCAACATTATCTGGGATCAGGGGAAGGGAGCATCCTCCCCAGCCACCCTTCTTGTCCCATCTTCAACCGCACTACTAGCCGCCCCTTATCCCCCCCCCTGCCCCCCGCTCCCCCCCCCCCACTCCCCGACACGCCCCATCCACCACCCCCTCGACCAACGCTCCCGCCCCTACCACTCCCCCTCGCTCCTCATACACTCGTTCCCCCTCGCGGCTGCCCCCACCACCCCGCCCCCCTCCGGCCCGGCCCTGGCGGCACCCACCCCCCATCCCTCTGTTTCTTTCTTGAGTCTTCTTTGCATAGTTTGGGTATGAGCGTGCTGCTGGCTTCATACGCCGGCCTTTGGGAGATTTCCTCTGTTTCTCCTCCGTTTCCATCCTTTGACGTAATAATGTTTGGAGGTCTAGTTAAAATGTTTTATGGAAAATGCTGCATAAATCCGTCGGGGGCGTGACGTTTGAATGAGGTGGACGTGTGAAGTACGGTGTGCATTTATACTCATAGGTTATAGGCTCTGCTTCCTCTGTCCATCTCTTCTTGTTTAAGATTTGGTGATATCCATGATGTCAGAGTAGGCATCCATTTCTCGTAGGCCTTTTCAAATTTATTAGGTAGAGTCAGAGTAGTTTTTAAAGTATGTCCTATGATTTTCTGATATTCATTGGTATCTTTTGTAATGTTTCCCTTTTCATATCTTGAAGTATATTGTTCTNGAGGGAGCAACAACATTATAGGGATAGAGGAAGGAGAAGAATCCCAAGACAACAGTATTGATCAAATCTTCAACAGAATAATAGAAGAAAATTTCCCCAAACTGAAAAAAGATAAACCCATACAAATACAAGAAGCACCTAAAACACCAAATAGACAAGATCAGAAAAGAAACTCCCCATGCCATATCATAGTTAAAACTCTAGATGCCCCAAACAAAGACAAAATACTGAAAGCAATGAGAGAAAAACAACAAATTACATATGTTTTCTTTATTGGTCATATCTTTGCCTAGTTTTGGTATTAGAGTGATGCTGGCTTCATAGAAGGAATTTGGGAGATTTCCCTCTGTTTCTATCATTTTAAATAATTTGAGTAATAATGTTTGTATGTCCTATTTAAAAATGTTTTATGGAATTCTGCCATAAATCCTTCTGGGCGTGGACTTTTATTAGTTGGGAAGTTTTGAATTACTGTTTCAATTTACTCATATGTTATGGCTCTGATTAATCTGTCCATCTCTTCTTGTTTAAGATTTGGTGATATCCATGATTTCAGATATTCATCCATTTCTCTTAGGCTTTTAAATTTATTAGAGTATAGTATTTTAAAGTATTCTCATATGATTGTCTGGATTTTTTTTCGTTATCTTTTGGGATGTTTCCCTTTTCATCTTGAATTATATTGTTTTGGAATTGCTCTTTCTTTCTTCTAATTAACTGACCTAGGGGTCTGTCTATCTTATTTTTCAAAGAGGCAGCTCTTGGATTAATTGATTCATTGTCTTGTTTTCTTTGTTCCTATTTCATTGCTCTCTGCTCTGAAGTTTGTTATTTCATTTTGTCTGTTGGGTTTAGGATTCATTTGTTTTTGTCTCTCAAGTGCTTTAAGTTGTAGTGTTGGTTGTCTTATTTGTGCTCTTTCTTTTTTTTTTTTTAATGTATGCACTTAACTTAGATGTATTGCCATTTTCATTAAAACCTTTAAACCAATGTTGTTTAATATAAATAGTTTTACTTTTACTGAGTCATAAAATATCATGTAGTTTGTAGAAAGAATTTGGGCAAAATTGGATGCTTGTTAAATTCACATCAATTAAATATACATTAATTGAATATAGAACTGTGTCCCTCTCCCACCCCTCCAGTTTAACCATTTCAGTCAGTTTTTGATGCAGTCTTTCTGTTGTTCTTTCCAATATGCATCCCTCCCCACAAGAAGTATTTACAACTGGGATATTGATGCTAGCATCCACAGATGAGGGATACCATTCGTCATTTGTTTTTCTGGGACTGTGTTACTTCACTTAACATAATATCTTCTAGTTCCATCCTTTTTCCTTCAAAGTTCATGATGTTATCTTTCTTTACTGATGCATAGAACTCCAAATGTGGTACATGTACCACATTTTCTCTATCCACTCGTCAGTTGAGGGGCATTTGGGTTGGTTCCAGCTTTTTGCTTTTGTGAACAGAGCTGCAATAAATATAGCTGTGCATGTATTTCTGCAGTAAGATGAGTCTTGTGGGTATATACCCAGGAGTGGTATGACTGGGTCAAATGGCAAGCTCATTTTGAGTTTTCCAAGGGTTCTCCACACTAATTTCCATAGTGGCTGTACAAGTTTACATTCCCACCAGCAATGGATGAGTGTTCCCCTTTCCCCACAACCTCTCCAGCACTTGGTATCATTCATGTTCCTGATCCTAGCCAGTCTTATTGGAGTAAGGTGATATCTCAGAGTGGTTTTAATTTGCATTTCCTTAATTATCAGAGATGTTGAACACTTCTTAAGATGTTTCTCGGCCATCTCTAACTCCTCCTCTGTGAAGTCTCTATTCAGATCTTTGCTCCATCTTTTGAATGATTCATTTGTTTTCTTTCTTCTTTGTTTTTTGAGTAGCTTGTATACTCTGGAAATTAATGCTTTGTCAGATGTATCTGCTGTGAAGGTTTCCTCCCACTCTGTGGGTCTTCTCCTCACTTCCTTTATTGCTTCCTTTGATGTACAGAAGCTTTTGAGTTTAATGAGGTCCCATTTGTCAATTGTCGATCTTATTTCTTGTGCAGCTGCTGTCTGATTTAGGAAGTCTTTTCCTACACCTATGTCTTGTAGTCTGCTGCCAAGCTTCTCTTCTATCACCTCCAGAGTTTGGGGTTTCACATTGAGGTCTTTGGTCCATCTGGAGTTGACCTTTGTACAAGGTGAGAGGTAGGGGTTTAATTTCATTCTTCTACAAGTGGTGATCCAGTTTTGCCAACACCACTTGCTGAAGATGCTGTCTTTCTTCCATTGTGTATTCTTGGCCCCCTTGTCAAATATGAGGTGGCTGAAATTGTATGAGCTCAGGTTTGGATCTTCAGTTTTATTCCATTGGTCAACTGGTCTGTTTTTGTGCCAGTACCAAGCTGTTTTTATGACTATAGCCCTGTAGTATAGTTTGATGTCTGGTATAGCGATCCCCCCTGTATTGCTCTTTTCACTCAGGATTGCTTTGGCTATTCGGGGTCTTTTGTTTTTCCAAATGAAATTGAGGATTTTTTTTTCCAAGCCTGTGAAGAAACTCTTGGGGATTTTGATTGGGATTGCATTAAATCTGTACACTAGTTTGGGTAGGATGGACATTTTTACTATATTTATTTTCCCAATCCATGAGCATGGGAGGTTTGTCCATCTTCTGATGTCTTCCTCAATTTCCTTTTTCAGGGGTTTAAAATTTTTGTTGTAGAGATCCTTGGTGTCTTTGGTTAGGTTTGTTCCTAGGTATTTTATTGTTTTTGAGGCTATTGTGAGTGGGAAGGTCTCCTTGTAGTCCTTCTTCAGTTGCTTGTTGTTGGTGTAAAGAAAGGCTACTGATTTTTCTAGATTTATTTTGTATCCTGCCACTTTACTGAAGCTCTTAATCAATTCTAGGAGTTTTCTGGTAGAGTTCATAGCATCCCTTAATAAACAATCATATCATCAGCAAAAAGGGATATCTTGACTTCCTCTTTTCCAATTAGAACTCCTTTAATTTCCTTTTCTTACCTTATTACCCTAGCAAGTGTTTCAAGCACTATATTGAAAAGGAGTGGTGACAGGGGCAGTCTTGTGGAGTTCCTACCTTTAAGGGGAATGCTTCTGTCTTTTCCCCATTTAGGATGATATTGGCTGTGAGTTTCCTGTATATGGCTTTGATTACATTGAGGAATGATCCCACCAATCCAATTCCCTCTGGGACTTTAAGCATGAAGGGATGCTGGATTTTGTCAAAGGCTTTTTCCGTGTCAATTGAGATGATTGTATGGTTTTTTTCTTTTAGTTCATTTATATGATTGATGATATTTATTGATTTTCATATATTGAACCATCCCTGCATTTCTGGAATGAATCCAACTTGATCATGGTGGATGATCTTCTTGATGTGGATCTGTATGCGATTTTCAAGTATTTTATTTAGAATTTTTGTGTCTGTGTTCATTAAGGAGATGGGTCTATCGTTCTCCTTTTTGGTTGTATCTTTGCCTGGTTTTGGTAATAGAGTGATGCTGGCTTTATGGAATCTGGGAGAACTCCCTCCATTTGTATCCTTCTAAAGAACTTGAGTAGTAATGGTTGTAAGTCTTTTTGAAATATTTTGTACAGTTCTGCCATGAAACCATCTGGGCCTGGGCTTTTCTTGGTTGGGAGGCTTCTTATTACATCTTCAATTTCTTCATATATTATTGGTCTATTGGTCTATTTAAGCTGTTGATTTCTTCTTGGTTGAGCTTTGGTGATTCCCAGGATTTCAGAAATTCATCCATTTCTTCTAGGTTTTCATACTTAGAGTATAGGTTTTTTAAATATTCCTGTATGATTGTCTGGAACTTCATTGTCTGTTGTGATATTTCCCCTTTCATCACAGATTCTATTGACCTGGGATTGTTCCTTCTTCCTTTTGGTTAACTGGGCTAGAGGTCTGTCTGTTTATTCTCTCAAAGAACCAACTTTTGGATTCATTGATTTTTTGTGTAGTTTTTTTTGTTTGTTTGTTTGTGTGTTTGTTTCTATTTCATTGATCTCTGGTCTGATTTTTGTTATTTCTTCTTGTCTACTCTGTTTAGGGTTCATTTGTTGTTGTCTCTCAAGTATTTTTAGCTGCAGTGTTAGATCGTTCACTTGTGCTCTTTCTGTTTTTTTTAATGTACACACTTAGGGCTATAAACTTCCCTCTTAGAACTGCTTTTAAAGTGTCCCATAAATTTTGTTGTGTTGTATTATCGTTGTCATTCAGTTCCAGGAATGTTTTTATTTCTTTCTTTATTTCTTCCTTGACCCATTCATTATTCAGGAGAGTGTTGTTTAGTCTCCATGTGTTCTTGTAGGTTGTAGGGCTTATCCTGGTATTGATACTGAGTTTTATTGCACTGTGGTCTAATAGAATGCATGAGATCATTTCAATCTTTTTGTATTTGTTGAGTTTTTTCTGTGTCCCAGTATATGGTCTATTTTGGAGAATGATCCATGGGGTGCTGAGTAGAAAGTGTATTCTCTGGTGTTTGGGTGAACTATTCGATAGATGTCTGTGAGGTCCATTTAGTGTATTGTATCATTCAGTTCAGATGTCTCTCTGTTTATCCTTTGTCCTGTTGATCTGTCTAAAGGACTTAGTGGGGTATTGAAGTCCCCTACTATTAGTGTACTGGGTTAATCTGTGCCTTGAGATCCTGAAGAGTTGTCCTTATAAAGTTTGGCACACCAGAGTTTGGTGCATATATATTCATGATTGTGAGATCTTCATCGTCAATTATTCCTTTAATAAAGATGTAATGGCCCTCTTTGTCTCTTTTGATTTCTTTTGCTTTGAAGTCTATTTTGTCTGATATTAGAATAGCCACACCCACTTTCTTTTTGGTACCATTTGCTTGGAATATTTTCTTCCATCCCTTCACCTTAAGTTGGTGCCTATCCTTGAAATTGAGATGGGTTTCTTGTAGACAGCATATAGATGGATTTTGTTTCCTAATCCATTCTCCCAGGCTATGTATTTTGATTGGAGAGTTTAGTCCATTAATATTTAAGGTTATAATTGAAAGATGGATGTTGCTTCCTTTCACCGTATTATCCATTTGGATTTTTAGTCTC
>VZQC01003167.1:151662-308916 GCA_009823505.1 Rhizomys pruinosus
AAAAAAAAAAAAGAATTAAGGTCCACAATTGACAAATGGGACCTCATTAAACTCAAAAGCTTCTGTACATCAAAAGAAACAATCAAGGAAGTGAAGTCCCACAGAATGGGAGGAAACCTTCACTGCAGATACATCTGACAAAGCATTGATTTCCAGAATATATAAACTATTCAAAAAACAAAGAAAAAAAGAAAACAAATGACCCACTCAATAGATGGAGCAAAAAACTGAACAGAGACTTCACAAGTGAGGAATTAGAGATGTCTGAGAAACACCTTAAGAAGCGTTCAACGGGGCTGGAGAGATAGCCTAGCGGTTAAGAGCACCGACTGCTCTTGCAGAGGACCCGGGTTCGATCCCCAGTACCCACATGGTGGCTAAGAACGGTCTGTAACTCCAATTCCAGGAGAACTCCAGTTCCAGGGGAATCCGAGACCCTCTTCTGACCTCTGCGGCATTGCACGACATGGGTGCACAAACCTACATACAGTCAGTACACTCATACACGTACAAAAAATAAATAAATAATAATAATAAATAATAATAAAAAAAGAGAAGTGTTCAACATCACTAATCATTAAGGAAATGCAAATCAAAACCACTTTAAGATATCATCTTACTCCAATAAGACTGGCTAGGATCAAGAAAACAAATGATACCAAGTGCTGGAGAAGTGGGGAAAGGGGAACACTCATCCACTGCTAGTGGAAATGTAAACTCGTGCAGCCACTATGGAAAGCAGTGTGGAGAACCCTTGGAAGACTTGGAATGAACTTGCCACCCGACCCAGCCATGCCACTCCTAGGCGTGTACCCTCAAGACTCACCCCACCGCAGAGATACATGCACGGCCATGGTTATTTCAGCTCTCTTCACAGTAGCAAGGAGCTGGAACCAAACAAAATGCCCCTCAACTGATGAGTGGATAGAGCAAATGTGGTACATCTACACAATGGAGTTCTATGCAGCAGTAAAGAAAGACATCATGCACTTTGCAGGAAAATGGCTGGAGCTAGAGGACATCATACTGAGTGAAGTAACACAGTCTCAGAAAAACAAACGAAGAAGGGTATCCCTCATCTGTGGATGCTAGTGCCAATTACCTAGTTGTAAGTATTTCTTGTGCATGGCCCCTTGAGCTTTTGCCCAAAGCAGTTGGGAGTGATGCATATTGGAAACAACAACAAGAACAACGGAAAGGACTGCATCAAAGAACTGACTGAATCAGTGAACTTCTGCTCAAAACAGTCAACTTCCACATGGAGAATATTGAGAAAGACTGAGAAAGAGATGAAAAGCATGTTTGGCATGCCTGTTAGGTCCATTTTGTGTATCAAATTGTTCAGTTCATATGTTTCTCTGTTTATTCTTTGTCCAGTTGACCTGTCCAATGGGCTCAGTAGGGTATTGAATTCCCTCACTGCTAGTGCGCTGGGATTAGTTTGTGCCTTGAAGTCCTGCAGAATCGAGCTTATGAAGTTTGGTGAGTATATATTCATGATTGTGAAATCTTCATGGTTAATTGTTCCTTTGATAAGAATATAGTGACTTTCTTCATCTCTTTTGATTAGTTTTACTTTGAAGTCTATTTTGTCTGATATTAGGATAGCAACTCTTGCTTGCATTTTGGTGCCATATACTTAGAATATTTTTTCCTCCCTTCACCTTAAGCTGGTGCCTGTCCTTGAAGTTGAGATGGGTTTCTTGTGGACAATAAAACGTCGGGTTCAACTTCTTAATAATCCATTCTTCCCCTCTGTGTCTCTTGATTAGGGAGTTCAAACCATTAATATTTAGGGTTATTATTGAGAGATGTATATTTCTTCCCAACAATTCAGTTTCTGTTATACCTTCATTAATCACTTTCTCTTGCTTCTTGGGAGCAGGTATTTCTTTCTTCTGTTCTTTGAATTGCCTTGAATATTTTCTGCAGGCTTGGTTTTCTGGACATGTATTCTTTCTTCTTGTTTATGTCATGAATGGTTTTTATTTCTCCTTCAACTATAATCAACATTTTTGCTGCATAAAGTAGCCTGGGTTGGCATCTACAGTCATTTAGAACTAGGAATACTTTGGTCCATGCTCTTGTAGCTTTCATCATTTGCATTGAAAAGTCAGCTATAATTCTGATGGGTTTGCCTTTATATGTAACTTGCTGTTTTTCTCTTGTGGCTTTCAGTACTGTGTCTTTGTTTTAAGCATCTAGTGTTTTAACTATGATGTAGTGTGGGGAATTTCTTTTCTGGTCTTGTCTGTTTGTTGTTCTATGTGCTTCTTATATTTGTATTGGTATGTATTTTTTTCAGTTTGAGGAAGCTTTCTTCTATAATTCTGTTGAAGATCTGATCTAGTCAATACCATTATCCTGGGATTCTTCTCCTTCCTCTATACCTATGATGCATAAGTTTGGTCTTTTCATGGTGTCCCACATTTCCTGATTATTCTACTCATGTATTTTTAAAATTTTTCATAATATTTGCTTGAGTATTCCAGTCCTTCCATGTTGTCTTCCAGTCTAGATATTTTATTTTCTACTTTATCCATTCTATTATTATGGCTTTTTTCAGTCCTTTCCTGTTGACTGGATGAGTGTTCGATTTCCTTTTTCATTTCAGCTGGAGATTTCTTCAGTATTTCCACTTCTTCCAGAGTTTGTCATTCTCTCCTTCTAGTTCTTTGATTCATTTGGTTTGTCTGTGTGTTCCATTTCCTTTTTCTTTTCAGCCCTAGATTTCTTCAGTATTTCCACTTCCTTCCAGAGTTTGTCATTCTCTCTTCTAGTTCTTTGATTTGTTTGTCTGTGTGTTCTTTATATTTCTTGATTTCTTTGAGTATGTCTGTGATAGTTCTTTTAAGATCTGTGTCCTGGGTTTCCTCCAGGAACTTCTCATTGTAGGAGTCTTCTGTAAGTCTGGTAGAATTTATTGGGGTTTATTATTTGGTTTTCCCATGTTATTGTTTTTGTTCACTGTGCTTTTGGCATGTGGATTTCTTTTATCGTTTGTATTCTGTTATGACACTCAGGTGTTTCTTCATTGAATTGAAGGCTGACTTTGGTTGTTTCCTTCAGGTGCCTTTGATGTCTCTTATTAGTTATGAAATGCTGGCTGGTCTAAGGTTCAGATTTTCACTTTTGATTTTGTACTTGAGGGACCAGCTATTCCTCACTCTTCTAGTCTGGAGCTTCTCCAAAGTTCCAGTACAAATAACAATCAGGTCAGCTTGAACCTCCAACTGTTTGATGTTTGTCTACCAGTTCCCCTGAGCTGGCTATAAATGTTTGTGTTTGGGTCTAGTACCAGGAAAACAGCCTGGAGCAGGTGTGTGACACGAAGTGTTCCCAAGCTAATGGGTTTGCCTGTCTGCATGGCCACTCCACTGGGTGGTCTCAGAGCACCACCTGGTTAAGCTTGCCTGTGTGAGCTTAACTGGGCCAGGTATCCCCTGGAGCACGGCCTGCTTCAGCTTGCCTGGGCCAAGCCTCTCCAACAGGTGGTCTTAGAGCATCACATGGTTCACCTTGCCTGCACTGACCTACCTGAGCAGGTTCTCTCTGCTAGGTGGTCTCAGGGCACTCCTTAAATCTGTCCTGTGATCTTCAAATGAGGTTAATCCAGCATGCACACAGGAATATAGGTGTGTTGCAGGAACAGAAATGACTCGTAGATAGCTGCATCACCAAAAGTCCACCTCAGTATGAAGCAGGAACCCTAGAGTGCATTGTACAAGCTCAACAGGTTGAAAATTGTCCTGTCCAGGTAACTCAGTTGGCCTGAGAAGCTTGACTGTTCCTTGACTCATCCAGACACAGAAAAGAATTTTTAATTCAGACAGAACGACAGGGAATTATCCACTGAAGAACTGATGTTCATACAGTAAAGAGAGACATTTTGAAATTGGCCACTTTCAGATTCACACCATAGAGTTGCTTTTCTGGTTTGAAGTTCCAAGATGGAAAACTTGGAGCCTTCATGCTTTCACATCTGATTTTTCAATAATTATTAAAAATTACCATTACATACACATAATTTTTAAAAATAAACTATCCAGCTGGGTGTGGTGATGCACACCTTTAATTCCAGCACTTGGGAGGCAGAGGCATGCTGATCTCTGTGAGTTCAAGGCCAGCCTGGTGAGCTCCAGACCAGCAGGGACTAAGGGGAGACCCTGTCTCAAAAAGACAAAAATAAATAAACAAAAGATAAACTACCCTCCAGATACTAGAGCACTGCCTATTTTTCCCAGGGATCAGATCCTGATATAATAAGGACGTAAGAGGTATAAATTAGCTTGTCAACTCAGGAAAACAAAGGCAGAAAAAAATACCATGAATGTGTAGAAAATTTCTGATATTAGCATTTTTTTTCCAAACAGGTTACTTTAATATTTTCTTTTTTTATTAATTTTATTTATTTCTGTATGTGTACGAATGTACTGTCTGCATGCAAGTTTGTGCACCCGTGTTGTGCAATGCCGCGGAGGTCAGAAGAGGGTGTCGGATTCCCCTGGAACTGGAGCTCTCCTGGAATTGGAGTTTCAGATGGTTCTCGGCCGCCATGTCGGTGCTGGGGATCGAACCCGGGTCATCTGTAAGAGTGGGTCAGCACTCTTAACCGCTAGGCCATCTCTCCAGCAAACAGGTTACCTTAAAGGACAACCAGTGAGATGGACTGTCATGTATGTTTCTACTATTTCTGTTGCTTGCTCTTCCATCTCTGCCTCCACCATGGCAAGTACCCTGCTGGAGGGAGATAAAAGGAGCCAACATGTTGTGCAGTTAAGACAAGTTTGTCCCAGATCTATTGCTCAGGTAGCTGAATGAAGATACATGAGCAAGCCCCATGCAAATCAGCAGAACCACTAACTGACTTTTTCAAGAGCCATAATGCATAGCAGTTATAAGCCACTGAAAATAACAAGATTAACAGAAGGTTACAAGTAAGGTCATAGAGAATTTTCAAAATGAAGTGGAATAAGTAAAAAAATGTGGGCTGGAGAGATGGCTCAGTGGTTAAGAGCGCCGACTGCTCTTGCAGAGGACCCAGGTTCGATTTCTAGCATCCACATGGCGGCTAAAAACCGTCTTTAACTCCAGTTCCAGGGGAATCCGACACCATCTTCTGACCTCAGTGGCATTGCACATCATGGGTGCGCCAATGTACATGCAGACAGTACACTCATACACACACACAAAAATAATAAATTAAAAATAAAATAAAATAAAATTTAAAAAATAGGTGAAAGAATGAAGGATTGACAAGAGCATGAAGACTGTGATAAAATTTAATGTATATTATATTGGAATCTTACAACAGAAGATAAAGATCAGGGGAGAGGTCATTTTGAGTAGATGAAAGTTGAGAAAATTTTAGGCATGATCAATGACGTTAATGCAGAGCAGTCACAGAATAACAAATAGACTAAAATTATATGGATTACCACTTCTTGCAGTAGATGTTGGAAAATGTAGTTTATATTCTATGAATCATTCAGAGCTATATGCCCCCCAAACACTGAAAAGTTTATTATGGTAAGTAGAACAAGATGCATTTATATGAATATCTCCAAGGTTACAACTACTAAGTGTCAGAGTGGATATTTGCTCCATCACAGCCTGGCTCCACAGATTACACTGTCAACTATTACTGCATGGTACACGGATAAGACTGTGATCATAGGTTCAAGTATGAAAGCATTGACCACAAATCATGATGCTGTATGAGAAAGCCTATAACAAGTACAAAAAGAAGAAAAACCATAGCTTAGGCTAGTCAGGCCATCTTTTCTTCAACTTTGACATGATTTGTTACCGCAAAGTACATGTTACCTTTGCCATTGAAAGTCTGAACATGCTGGGGCTGGAGAGATGGCCTAGTGGTTAAGAGCGCCAACTGCTCTTGCAGAGGACCCGGGTTCGATCCCCAGCACCCACATTGCGGCTGAGAACCATCTGTAACTTCAGTTCCAGGAGAACTCCAGTTCCAGGGGAATCCGACACTGTCTTCTGACCTCCTTGGCATTGCACGACACGGGTGCACAAACCTACATGCAGACAGTACATTCATACACATAAATAAATAAATAAAAATAAAAAAAAAGAAAGTCTAAACATACACAATAGGTTGGAAGCATGCCAGCTTCAGGAGTGCTAAACTTCCCTGGGTAACTTTTGGCACCTGAATGTCTGTGAAAGCAAAGGATAAAGTTTCATCTCTTCTCAAGTTAATTCCTTAGGTCTCAAAATAAGTCTCAATAATTCAAATAGAAGGAGAAGGAATGACAAGTTGATTCTTGTCATTCAGCATCTAAGACAACTTTTTCAAATACAATCTCAGGTATATATTAAATACAATTATATATTATATAACACATAATATAGTGTATGTTCTTGTAATTTAACCTAAAGCCAGGGCTTTGGGGCCAAATCCCACCTTCTCATTTGTTTTTATAACTTCCATAAAGTCTTATTGGTACACAAGCATACCTCTTCATTTACGTATTCTCTATGTCACCTTCTGTATTGCACTCCAATGGCAAAACAGAGTAGCTGTGATGGAAACCACATGTCTTGCAAGGCCTAAAATATTTACTGCCTGGCCCATCCCCTATCTCCCCAAATCAGCCTATCCCTCCACAGAGGTCATGGCAATTTCATGATACTTAAGCAAAGATAAATTCCACTTCATATGCAACCTCGTTTTAATGGAATATCTAAGGTTTCTTACCTACTCCCTAACTTCCTTAATTTAAGGTGGGAGGTTGTTTGTAAAGATGTATTGTTATTATTATTTTGTAATAGTGTGTGACATAGAGAGAGCAAGAGAGAGCAAGAGACAGAGACAGAGTCAGTGAAGGTGCACTTGGGATCCAGAAGCTAATTTTGTAAACCCTAGAGCAGGAGTTACAGCTGGTTGGGAAATGCCTGACATGGGTACTGGGAACCATATCTTGTTCCCTGTCAGAGTGGTATATACTCTTAGCAGATGAGATATCTCTGTAGCCCGGGTGGGAGATTTTTAATTATGTGAAAACTCCACATGTTCTATGACACAAAGATTAAATTTGGCAATTTAGGTCTATTTTAACTGTGCTCTTTTTAATTTATTTTTTGCTTTTTGTCTTTTTATTAAGATCTCAAGTTTTATACCTGAAGTACAATTTCTCAGGACTTACTATTTATTTATTTATGGTTATATTTTCCTTTTGGATGTTTAAGGTCACACAGTTAGCCCAGATTAACTAAGGTTTTTGTTTTCTCAAAGTCAGTTGAGGATCTGGTCCTATTTTCAATAAACAGCATATCTTATCTTCTTAGCTTCTGGTTTGCTATTTTATTTCCTGAATTATATCATTTTCAAATTTTAATTTGGTCACTTACTGAATGTGAAAAAAACCTTCCTCCCCTCCAGGACAAGATCTGGGTCCCTTAAAAAGTACAGGCTATTTTTTGAAGAAAGACTATCAGTTCTCCAGTAGATGACCAAAAACCAAAGATATATTTTACTAAGTCAGACCATAAGGAACCATAAAATCAATATTTCTGATATTTATGTATTTAGTTTTGGGCAATGTACGACTTCTTGATTTTTTGAAACAAGTTTACAAAATGGTGCAGAAAGTTTCTGGGATATATATATATATATATATATATATATATATATAATTTTAGTGTAAACAAATTCCAAACATATGGATTACATTTCCTTTTGAAAATAAAGAGTTTTAGCATTTAATGAGAAAAGTGATTTGCAAAATATGCTTTGGATTTTGCCAAAACCAAAATCAGTCAAAATGTGCAATTAACTTTAAATGAAACCAAATTCAACTGTCCTTGCTTGCAATGACTAAAAAAGACATCTCCCGTTGCTGGTCATGCCTCTCAGTTCCTGACTCATGAAAGGGATGTCAGAATGTGCTGGGTACTGTATGGCTCTCTGTCAAGAGTTGTGGTAAAATGGAGTTGAGCAGAGCATGCTTCCTAGGGGAATGCATGTGGCCTTCTCAAGTGTAAATTTATTTTGACTTCTTACGATGTGTAACGGCAGTTTTAGAGAGGAACTTGTGTGTTTCCTGGTATGTAATCAAGTCACTTATTTAACCCAGCTATAAAATGCTTACCTTCGTCCTGAGATCTAAATCAACTGACTTCTACATCACAGTGACTTTTTATAATTGAAATGAGATCAATATGGTAGTAATAAATTCACTATTCAAAACACACATTTTTCAGTGAATGATGGCAAATGCAGAAACTCACAACTCCACAGGTACAGAGAATAAATAAGTGTTCAACTCTAAAGATTACATTTATACCATTCCTTCTAAGCCTTGGGGAACATTGCAGAAGAAGGGGCAGAAAGAACACAAAAACCGGAAGATAGAAAGGCTGGGGAATGTAAGCTATTGTGCAAGACACAGCCTCTGCAATTAAAACTCATTGCAGTTGTGGGTTTCTGCACTGAATCTGCACAAGAATGGGTCTGCCAACACTGCGGCATGGATGGAGGAGGGGCTTAGTGGCCCCACCCCTGACCGATGGATCATTTGTTACTGATAGAAGCAGGGAGATGGAAAATCATTGCTTTCAGTTTTGTATCCACTGATGACCGCAGCAGGATCCAGTGGATACTTGCAATCCAATGATCACACAGATGGTCTTGGTTAAATTAAATGCGTCACACAAAAGAAAATCAAAAGATGAGAATCTGGAAAAGGGGCTGGTAATGATGACAGGGGTGTTGATAGTGATGGGAGAGATAAGAGTGGGTATGGGGAGAGAATAATCAGAATATACCATATATATATATATATATATATATTATGTAATATTAGATACCATAATATATATATATATATATATATACCATATATATATATATATATATGAAATTGTCAAATAATAGCAATTTGAAAAGAAAAAAAATGTGCTTTTGAAAAAGATTTCTGTTTGCAGGAAAAACAACAGTGTTTTAGAATCAAGTAAGACTGGATAACCAGTTGTTGTGGTGATAACACCCAGAGGTGCTTTATTTACTTGCAATTTCCAATTACTATCATGGTAGGAACTGAGCTTATTGGGGAAACAGGCATAAATTCAGAACAGAGACCAAAGCTCCTGGGGACACTTAAAAATCTACCAGTCTCTGTTCTGCTCAATAACACATTACAGGGACCTCTTTTGAAGAAACAAATGAACGAATTAGGAATGTTTTTGGAACATGCATGTGATTCTCATGAGAAAATTTTAAATGGACGTTATGGTGAGAGAAGATCTATAAGCCATTTGTAAAGAACTAAAGATGGTAATAAAATTGAGGAGGACATTGTAATGATGAAAATAAATTCTTAGTTCTGGGCTATGTGGTGGAAACAATGGGACAGCATTCAATAATTGAAATCTAAAAGCATAATTAGAGCAGATGCAAATCTCTTATATGTACAGAAATGTATTCAGAGAAGAACAAACAATGTGAATTAATGCTCATGTGTGAGAGAAAGGAGGTTAATGATAGGAAAATGGCAGAAGGTAAATAAATGCACACCTCCTGTTTTCCTTCCAGCCATCCATATCATAGTAAAGCTTTCTTTTGTTGTCTTGCAAAGTCATTTTTCACAGGTCTATGGAAGAAAGAGGAAAATTTTCCACTTTCTTATGCCTTTCTCCAATTTCTTGATGCCACGAAGGAAAACAAAAGTAAATCTGGAATCTGGGAGGTAAGTGTCTTTCATTTCAAAAGCACAACTTTCTTCTATGGGCACATTTAGGACTCAGTGTCACTAGCAATTCCTCCCACTATATCTTTAAACTGCAGGTTTCTTACAAATATCACTGAGTCCATTAGCATTTAGGCTTTATAATTTCCATTCCCAACAAAAGTGATCAAAATGTGGCACCTAACTATTGACCAATCAATGAAGCTTCAAGGGGGTAATAATTGCCCCTATTCCCTGTTAATCAAAAGTGTTGGCAATTCAAGAGATTGCTCCCAGCAGTTGTATCAGTTTTTCTTGAGTTGCTCATTGTGTGGTTAAATTTAACACAAATATTAGGCACACTAGGTTTCTTCCTTGTGGCTTTTCCAGAAAGACCACATTCCCGTATATTTATAAGCCACTTTCAAAGCTTCTTGTTATAACTTGCAGAAAGGAGAAAGTGGGAAATACAAAGTTCTAGATTTATGAAAGTCTTAGAGGAAGATTTCATAAGTGCATGCATGACTGAATTGTAAAAAGCAGTTGAGTTTCTCCATTTCTCTTTTTGGTCATGGATTGCTCATTTCTGGTCAGAACACCTTTTCTCCATTCTGCCTTTATTTTAGGAGTTGCTTCCTCTGCTAATGTAACAGGATGCAAAACGTCTCCCCTCTTCCCATGGGAGCCCTCCACTTCTCTAAATTTGTCTCTTATTTTAAATTTCCCTCCTCATACTCTCAGGGATGTTTTCATTTCATCAAGAATCTCTGGGGCTGGAGAAATGGCTCAGGGGTTAAGAGCACTGGCTGCTTTTGCAGACAACCTGGGTTTGATTCCCACCACCCAGATGGAGGCTAATAAGATTCTGTAACTGCATTTCCAGGGGATCTGAGGTTCTTCTCTGACCTCCAAGCACATTGCATGACACGTGCACTTACATACATGCAGTCAATACACTCATAAATGCAAAATATTAACAAACAAACAAATCATTGTTTACTTTCCATGTCTGCCTTACTCTTGAAGATTCAATGGACTGTTTCCATAACTTTCTAGGTCCATCAGGTCACACTTAAAATGAAGTGGGCAGTGACTAATATCTGCATGATGGATTTGGGGCTACATTGCTTTTCAACCCTTGCAGATCTGGCCTCTTGAAAATCTGGCTGAATCTTCACATTCCTTTTCCATATTGACCTGGTTTGAGAGGATTAAGTATTGTAGTATTGTGGGGCTACAGAATTTGTGGAATCACAAAATAGAAAGTGTCTGATTAAAGGCTGGCAGAAGATCTGTGTGATAGAATTATGTATCCTTGGCTCGTGCCAACACAGAAACTTCTACAGTGTTAAGCCACTAAAATTTCTAGCTGTTTGCTGCAGTAGTTTTAGCTGTACTGGCATAGTCATCTCTTTCATGGTCCACATGATCTACCTGAATAATCATCTCTATGGAATTTTTATTCTGATGGATTTCTAAAGCATCTTGGTTTATTTTAAGGATATTATTTTTTCAATGCTATGAGCGCCCCTTCTTTGTTAAATATGGGAACTTTTGGTTATGGTAGGTTACTTTAGCATAGACACATGTTTGGATATGTTAATCCATGAATTACAATTTTCCCCCCTGTTAAATATGACAGGGTCTTACTGTGGCTTATAACATCTAACCTGTAGAGGATGTAAGCTTGTGGCATCAGCCATGGGTTATTTCTCCAAGGGGAGAGCCAATAGCCAATTAGATTTGGGATATACAGGCACATGGCTGCCTCTGCTGCACAGTATTTCCAGGCAGGTGAGGTGTAGCTGGTGCTGACGGTGGAGTCTTGCTTGACTCAGGGAGACCCATATTTGCTTTATTGGTTTAGTGGCCTTTGGTAACACTCTCTGGCATTCCAGAGGCCATCTGTACACTTGCATGTGTGGTCTCAATACATCCCTCCCATGTTAACGTCAGGTCTTCGGCAGCAGGGTCTTATTGCCTCTCCTCCTGTAGGTATCCCAACTTAGAGGCAAGGAGCCCTTACCTTTTGTGGGGCCTTGGATCCCCTGGCCAACATCCACCTGGTAGAACAATCCATTGCTGATGTCAGAGCTCCTGTATTAATATATTTTGCCTGAGTGCATAGCCCTAGGACTTTAGTATTATATTTGGTTCTGAACAGAGAGTAATCCCTTCCACAGTTCCCATGTCTAGTAGTCAATTAAAGAAAGCAGTTTTACCGGTTTTATAAGAAGAGATCACCTCTACAAATAAGTGTCTCCAATGTACAGTTGGGGGACGAACTCATCATTGTCATATTTCTCCGTGTTCTATGGAGGGGAATGCAGGAAGTCCTCTCAATCAGAACCTTTGTGGCACCTAGAAGGTAAGTTTCACTAGGACTCATTATAAACAGTAGTTGTTACAAGTAAGGATCCACAGAGGGGTTTGATTTTAATGGCAATCTGAGGCTTTTTCTTCCTTTGAATGTTCAGACGCCGGGTCAGCCGTTCCTTCAGTTGCCACTTTTTGGTACTTCCTACTCAATGCAAACCTGAATCTTTTCGTTCGCAGCCGTTAAGTTGGTGACGTTTGTCCGGTTGGAACAAACAAATCTTTTCCCGTAGTTTTAAGATTTGAATGGCAAAGGGGTTTGATTGAAAGGTTTCATGTATTTTTGTATCCCCCCCCCTTTTTTTTTAGCGTAATAGTCTCCAGAAGATAGTTGTATATACATGACTATAGGGTGGAAATACCTATATATCTAATTGTTGTTCTTCATGAGTAGGATCGAAAGGGTTATTCCGGACAAACTGTCAGCCCATAAAGGAAACAGCCAGAAACGGACCAGAGTCCAAGTCAACAGCGCCAGAGAGAGTGGACTGTTTAAACTCTCATCCACCTGTGCCCCTTTTTCTAAACCTAGGGAACGAACCGGCGGAAGAGAGGTCGTGGTAGAATGTAAGGGCGGTAATTGGGGTGAATGGGTGAAGCGACATCAATGTAGTCTGGACACGCAGTTGATCAACTTGAGTGAACAAACAACCTGTCACCCGCCCCAAGACTGGATGGTGGGGCTGGAGGGGTTTGGGCACAACAGCCCCCTGCAGTAGGTTTTGCATGAAGGATACTTTGTACTCATGGATTATCATTTAGAGCTAAAAATGAAAAAAAAAAAAAAACTGAGAGAAAAGATGCAGGACAGTCAATGGCAGAATGCATGTATCTGGGATGGGGTGGTGGTATGGGGGGGAGGGAAAGGGAAATAAGCCTGAACTGAATTGTGGAAAAAAATGTAGAAATGCCACAAAGCATCAATAAAAAGTAAATTTAAAAAAAAAAAAATAAATAGGGACCTTATATTTGATTTATTTTTTTTTAATTTTATTTTTATTTCCTTGTATGTGTATAATTACTGGCCTGCTCCAAGTTTTTGTCACCCGTGTCCGTAGCAATGCCCCCCCGCAGAGGTCAGAAGAGGATGTCGGGATTCCCCTGGAAGTGGAGGTTTCCTGGAAATGAGTTTCGAGGGTTCTCGGACCGCCATGTGTCGGTGCGGGGGCTCGACCCGGGTTCCCTCTGTAAGAGCATTCAGCACTCTTAACTGCTAGGGCCATCTCTCCCGCCCCGGGAACTTTATATTTTAAAGCATGGCACCAAGTAGAAGAATACACCCTCTTTCAAAATTCAACTACCAGCGGCAGGGCCGTGGTGGTGCAAGCCTTTTAAATCCTAGCACTTGGGAGGGCATAGGCAGGCGGATCTTTGGAGTTCAGGCCAGTCTGGCTACAGAGCAAATTCCAGGACAGCTGGGGCACAGGGAGAACCCTGTCTGGAAAGACCAAAAAAAAAAAAAAAAAAAAAAGAATGGTAAACAAGTAAAGGAAGAAGTCCAGGCACTTTAGCCCTAGGGGATGGAATGGAATTGTGTGATAATAGATGTGTGTGGGGAGTTGGACACGTTTCCCTCAACAGCATCTTGTACTTTATTACAGAAGGAATTTTTGCCATCATTGCCTTTGTACACACGGTAAGCAAAGGCAAGTTTCATACAATAAAATAAACATGCTTACATAATCATTAATTCAGCAAGTATATCAGGTACTCTTCTAAATGCTAAGGATAAAGGAGCAAAGATGGTAGAGCATGCCCATAGCTTCCAGAAACCTCTATAATATTAAGCCACTGAGATTGAGGTTGTTTGTTATAGCAGGTTGCCTGTGCCATCAAAGTAATTTCTTCAGTTACCTAAAAGACAATTTCAACTATCATCTCCTCTATCCAGTGGTGGGATTTTACTAGGAGTATGAGGCTTGCCTCATGTTGCTACAAATCTTTGTCCATTACACTCTCAGGAATGTTTTCCCCCCTCAAACTAGGAATCATGTTACTTACTAGAGGGTATCTGGCAATATCTGAAGACACATTTGGTTGGTTGCAGGTGGAAGACATAGATGTTGCTAAATCTTCTACAATACAGGGAAAAATCACCATAATGAAGAACTTCCTGCTGTTTCAAAATGTCAATAGTGCTGAGTTTGAGAAAACTGCCATAAGATGCACCCTTCATTCATAAGATGAATCCTACCCCAAGTAACTCCCAGGAATGACCACTTGCTGTCACTGAGTTCTGTAGATCATTCCATCTCTTCCACCTGTTCCATCTAGCTCCTTCAATCTGAATGGGGTGAGATTCCTTCTTATCTCACCTCCCTGGAGACTGATCTTTTAGGACTTCAGAGAAACTGAATGTTTATTTCTTTCTATGGTACTTCTTGCTTCTTTATTACAAACCTTACCCCAGGAGCAAAGGGTAGGCCACGTGTATATAAGTAACTTATCTTGTTACTATGACAAAATACTTGACCAAAGCATCTTAAGGAAAGGAGAGGTTATTTTGGCTCACAGTTTGAGAGAACAGTCCATCATGGTGAAGAATTCAAAGCAGCAGAAGCTTGAGGCAGCTGGCCATATTGTATCTACAGTTTGGAAGGAGAGAATGACACATGCTGGTGTCCAGCTCTCTCCTTTTAATTCAGTCTAGCAACCTAGCACATGTAATTGTGCCACTCAAAGTTAGGGTGACTAGTTCCACCTCAATTAACCTAATCTAGATAATCCTAAACGGGCATGCCAAGAGGCTGTTCTCCTAGATATTTCTAGATCCTGTCAAATTGGCAATCAATATTAACCATTGTAACGTGAGTTAGTCTTCACCATAACATCTCAGCTCGCAAAATCTAGGAAAATGGGCCTGTGCATTTCTATTCCTGGATTGAAATTCCATCACAAATACACACAGAGAGCAACAAGAAAGTTTTTTTTCAATTTTCAAATAAGTGTTTTTTTTTTTTTAATTTGAGGTTGCGGATAAAATATAGATTCTCAATTAAATTTCAAGTTCAGTTCAATAATGAAAAGCTTTTTAGTGCATGTCACATACATTGCAAGAGACACTGTCATAAGGACATACTTGAGACATACTTATGCTAAAAACCATATTTTTTCTTTGAAATTCATATTTACCTTGATCTCCTAGGTTCTGATATCTCGATTTGTGGTGTATAATTTTATTGTTCCTTGACTCACTGTGGCAGCTCTATTTTCTGTATATTCAGGGATACATCAAATATGAGTCTCTGAATTATTTTCTATAGGAGCTCCTTTCTACTGTTCTCTGCCTCAGACTTCCTAGCCCTCATTCCTAAGTTGGGAACAACTCTGTCCTCTGTTTCAAGTTTTGATGGTGCTGCATATTCCCTGTGCTAGTCAAACATCCTACCACTTGAACTGTATTCTTGGTCCTCTTTTTACTTTTCTTTTTAATGTTTTTTTGTCTTTTTGAGACAGGGTCTCCCTGGAGCTCTGGCTGTCCTGGAGCTCACTAAGTAGACCAGGCTGGCCTTGAACTCACAGAGATCTGCTTGCCTCTGCCTCCCGAGTGCTGGGATTAAAGGCTTGTGCCACCATGCCCGGCATAAGATGGTTATTATCCGCCATGTGGGTGCTGGGAATGTAACCTGGGTCCTCTGCAAGAACAGTCAGTGCTCTTAACCACTGAGCCATCTCTCCAGCCCCCCCCTTAATTGGGTTTTATGGTTTTCATAAATCCCTATTCTTTTCCTCCCAATTATCTCCTACCTAATTTTTAGAGTCTAGTTTGTGTCCCTAAATGTCTTTCAGTGTGGGTCCATCCACTAGGCCCACCAAGAGTTCCATCCTTGTAAGACACAGTCTTTCCCCATATCAGCCACCATCTTTTTACTTTTTGAGATGAGATTTTGCTAAGATGCCAAGACTGGCCTTGAACTTTCACTCTTCCTGCCTCAGCCTTCAGAGTACCTAGGATTACAGACATGAGCCATTGAGATCAGCCTGAGTTCTCTCCTTATAGGACTCCAGAAGTCTCCCTGAGTAACTGTGGCTCATTATAAAAGTAAACCCTATCTATCAAATGGATTAAGGGTGAGGATTGGTTGTGGATTAAACATCAAAAACCGGAGTGCACAGAGCTTAGATTAGGGGATTTTGCCAGACTACCTTAAGCACAGACATGAGACACAGCTTTTCAACCTTCCAATGTGGACTGAAGACTCATGTCTCTCCAAGAATCCTCCAAACCTTCAGTGCCAGATGGGAACTGCTGAGACATCCAGCTAATAGACTGAGCAACTGCTGGGGTTTTAGCCTCTTCAGAGTATAGACTGCCATTGTTGGACTACTTAGGCTATATCATGGAGACCAGTACAGGAAAATCAAGACAGGACACAGTGCTTACTGGACCTCATTTGATGACCATGGGAAGGGAAGACCTCAGTGTGGAGCACAAGGGCAGGACTGATGGTTGTTTGGGCTTGCCAAGCAGGAGCCTTCAAACAGTTCCTTAAGGAAAACATGACATCTTTCAGCCTAATAAAGAAAACAACAACAACATCAACAATAATAATAGAAATCATAAGCTGAAGATGGTAAAACCTATGACCTCATAATCTTGATATATGTGTGGCATGCATATATGCATATTTTGGAGTGATGCAAATTAGAAGAAACAACAACAAGAAGACTGGGTCAAAGAACTGACTGGAACAGTGAACTTCTGCCTGAACAGTAAACTTCTGCATTGAAATTTTTAAAAGAGACTGAGAAAAAGATGAAAAATATGTTTGGCAAAATGCATGAGCTCTGGTGGGGTGGGGGGGCAAGGAAGTGGGAACGGATCTAGATTTGATTGGGAAATTTTGTATGAAATGTGTGAAGGTTCAATAAAAATTGGTTTTGAAAAAAATAAAATAAAAAGTTATCATTGGTCTTAAATGCTGGACAAAGTATTAAGTTTTCATTCTTTATGATTTGGTGAAACAAAAGTATTCTTTTACATATTATCTTTTCCATATGAAGATGACAAGAAGTTATTAAGATTGGCTAATTTTAGGAGGTGTCATTAAAACTGATTTTGCTATTTTAATTAAAGTATTTAAAAATCAAAAATTTTGTTTTATAATTAGATTTTAATAATTTTATTTCTGTGTTTCTTTATGAAAAATCTGTCAAATGTTTTAGAATAGTGAATAAATTTAGTATGTTTCAAAGAAAAAAAAGCATCAAAAACATTTCTAAAAAGCCCTACTGGGAAAATGAAATGAGATTGAATGCAAATATGTTGCCATTTTAATCAGACTTGGTTTTAGAAACATTTTGCTTTACAACGTATATGAATAAGAAAATGATTGAACTTTTAATACAATTCCTTTACATAACAAACTTTCTTTGGACATTCAACATCTGATTTAATTTACTAATCCAATTGTACAGATTTTCAAAAATATGGACTCAACGGATGTGGGGGACATGGGTATAGAAGGATACATGGGAATGAGAAATTTGGGACAAGTAAATTTTTTTTGCAGAAAAAGAAGGCATGGGCAGTAAATACCTCAAAGAGAGCTCTCCACTTGAAAAGGATTATTTGTAAGAACTATAAAATAAATTTAGAGAAATATGCAATGCTTTTCTTTCAAATGAATTATGTAAATAGATTATTACATTCAACAAATATTTACTAAAGTGAATTAAGGGCTTAGTCTCTATTCACAAGGAACTTTGAAAACTTTAAAAGAAGAAAAGCAAGTGGAGAGTGAAAATAAGTGGAGAAATGTGTGATTTCTATAATCAGATAACTTTTTTTATAAATGAACAGCACTACATATGATGCCAAGAACATGGCAAGGCATTTTTGTGTCTTTTAGTAGCATAAGTAGTAAGATATAGAATGTGTGGGGTGGGGAACATATTGAATAAGAAACTCACATTGTGCAAAGGGGAAAGGAGAATTTTATTACAATAATTAGACTTGTATATTTTGACAGAAGGTCTAGACAAAAGAAAATCCACTGAAACTGACAGTTAAGTAAGGGGTTGACTGTAAAAGGAATGAATTCAAGATTCAGGGCCAAGCCAAGATCTATAGTTATGGATCTGTTTAAAGACACCTCTATGCTCCTATCACTTAAAAACAGATTTAGGGAGATCTCCTGAGACCAGTGGAAGTGCAGGAAGGCAGGTAGGAACTGGGTGCTTCAGCAAGGCTGATTGTTGATTGACTTACCTAGCTAATCCGTTAATCCAGTTGTTTTTGGCTTAATTGGTTTTTGTGCTGTGGGGGCTGAGTGATCCTCCCAGCTAGTATTAAGGGTAGGGTTGTGTGAGTCTTGAGATCTGAGATCTCCTGAGTCCAGCTGAAGCGCAGGTACCTGGGTGGCTAAACAGCCCCACCCCCCGCCCCCGCCAACTAAGGATTATGAAGGCATCTGAAGGAGGAAAGCAAAGCAAGCTTTCAACACAGTGAAGAGGAATTTAGGATTCACATTGGAATACGGGCAAGGAGAAGCCCATATGCCAGGAACACGAAGAAGAGACAACACAGGAAACGGGCAGGATAATCCCACACCCAAGATCTACCAACTCTATGGAAGATTTCTACAGTGGGATCCCTCTGGGGATGCCCCAGGACACGGATATCAGAAACACAATTGGGAACATATTTAAAGAACTACAAGATTATAAAGAGCAAATCAAAGAACTAAGAAAAGAGAATGAAGAACTCAAGAAGGACCTAGAGAGGGAGAATGACAAACTCTGGAAGGAAGCAGAAACACTGAAAAGATCCCATGCTGAAAAAGATAAGGAAACCAACCAGCAAAGCAAAGATCTACAGGAAGAGACTGAGAAGCTCCAAAAACAAGTAGAAATACTAAAGAAATCAGAAGAGGAAATGAAAGACGAAATCAAACACTCATCCATTCAAGAGGAAAGGAATGGAAAAAGCCTCAGAAGCAGAATGGAGGAAGCAGAACAAAGAATATCAGACCTGGAAAATAACACAGAGCAACTAAAAACCTCAAGGAAAGATTATGAAAAATTTAAAAATACGCAAAAGTGGAAAAACGAGGAACTGTGGGACACTATGAAAAGATCAAACCTCCACCTCATAGAAATAGAGGAAGGAGAAGAATCCCAAGAGAATGGTATTGATCAGATTTTCAATGCAATAATAGATGAAATACAAGATGAAATACAAGAAGCACATAGAACTCCAAACAGACAAGATCAGAAAAGAAATTCTCCACGCCACATCATAGTTAAAATGCTAGACACCCAAAACAAAGATAAAATCCTTAAAGCCACAAGAGAAAAACAACAAGTGACCTATAAGGGGAAACCTATCAGAATTACAACTGACTTCTCAATGCAAACTATGAAAGCAAGAAGAACCTGGAGCAAAGCATTTCCAGTGTTAAAGGACAATAGATGCCAACCCAGGCTACTATTCCCAGCAAAAATGTCAATTATAGTTGAAGGAGAGAGAAAAACCTTCCATGACATAAACAAGATGAAAGAATACATGTCCGGAAAACCAACCCTTCAGAGAATACTTGAAGCAATTCAAAGGACAGAAAGGAGCAACCAACCCCAGGCACCTAGAAAGAGAAATCAATAAAAGCATAACTGCATTGAGCAGGTGTCAGAAGGGTTAAAGCATTTCAAATGTTTAGAATTGAAGCTAAGAAATAAATTTATTTATTTATTTGCTTTGTTAATTTTTATTTGACCAGTAAGTACATATAGGCAATAAATGTAAGGGGTGTCCATATAAACCCAATCGGTAAACATCTGAGTCCAGTTTTTGTTTTTTTAATCCTAGCACTTGGGAGGCAGAGGCAGGCGGATCTTTGTGAGTTCAAGGTCAGCCTGTTGTACAGCGTGAGTTCCACGACAGCTGGGGCTACAGGGAGACAGGTATGCGGGTTATTTATCGACTACTCCAGACAGTGCGCTTGGAATTATTATGTGTCATTTATAGGGAAAGTTTAACAAAACACCCTGGAGACCTACGTTCTAATTGAGTATCAGCTTTGATGTCTGACTTAGGGCAAGTCACTGGAGTTCTGTCTCTTATTTCCAACTACTATAAAACAGGATTACAAGCACATTTGTAGCACTCTCAGACACTAAAAATAAAGGGAGATGGCAGAGCATCTGAAAATATGGATTCATAAAAGAGAATGTCCAGAAAGCTTGGATGGTAATACTGTCCAGGGTCCCTCTAGTTGTCAGCAGGAGAAAGAATATGATGGTATCTATCCTGAAGATTTGGATAACTTCCCAACTTTGACTTATTGACATCATAGCACTTAGAGACTAGAAAAGAAAAGATCACCTTTTTCTATAAAGTGATGTGATATAAACCACATTGATCTATACAACTATTATATGATGCAGAGACACTCCCTATACTACATCCAGATATGTAAACACTTAGGTATCATTTAAAAACCTCCAGTGGAAGTCATAGCCTCCTAACTTTGATCAAATTCAATCCTTTATGATCAGTGAGACCTGTGGTTGACGCCTTGTGTGAGTCTTTGAAAATTCACCCTATAAAAAGTTAAGAGACTGGAGAAAACGCCAGTGGCTGGAAGGATACATACGTTGCATATACTGATAAAGTGTCAAGTGCAGAATTACTCATGATACATACTCATGATACATACGTTGCATATACTGATAAAGTGTCAAGTGCAGAACTACTCATGATATATACTCATGATACATACGTTGCATATACTGATAAAGTGTCAAGTGCAGAACTACTCATGATATATACTCATGATACATACGTTGCATATACTGATAAAGTGTCAAGTGCAGAACTACTCATGATATATACTCATGATACATACGTTGCATATACTGATAAAGTGTCAAGTGCAGAACTACTCATGATATATACTCATGATACATACGTTGCATATACTGATAAAGTGTCAAGTGCAGAACTACTCATGATATATACTCATGATACATACGTTGCATATACTGATAAAGTGTCAAGTGCAAACTACTCATGATTTTCCACTGGTGGGGGATCACTTCTACTTCAAGGGAGCTGCCATTCTGAAGCAACTGTTGACAAATATTTGACTTCTCTTGATATTTTTATTTGGGAGTTCGACTTCTCCTGCCTCTACCTTTTCTTCTCGTCGATGCTCTCTCTGCGCAGGAATAGCCTAGATCTATGCTTCGAAACTCTGGAGCTCAGGCTGACCAACTATGCAACAATCCTCCGCCTCCAATCTCTAACACTGATTTATGGCAGAAACTTGGGACCTGGACCCTGGGTCCAATCTTGTTTAATTGTTAAGTCAGCTTTGTTAGGACATCACTCATTACAAGTTTGGGCATTCTTTGGCTTTAAATCACCACGTTCGAGCTCAGGTAGCTGGATTAAAATGAATATATTTGTCCACTTAATGGTATGGTTTTAGTGGTTAGGATGTGAGCTCTTGAGGACCCAGGGTCTCCCCGCACGCACATGTCGGAGACATGTGAAACTCAAGTCACGGAAGAACTTACGCCAGTTTCAAGGGGACCACCTCTCGTAACTCTAGGCACCGGCATTGACAACACGGTGCACAACTTGCTGGCAGACAGTCTTCACATACAGAATAAATAAACATTAATAAAAATTTAATATTGTGTAGAAGAGGTCTTGGAACTCCCAAATGCCCCCTGAGACTATTAAATAGACTAAGCAATTTAAAAGTCACTGAAAGTAGGTCCAGGAACTTTCAGAAGAGAAACTTCAGCACCTACAACAGTGCCCAGAATGCAGTAAATATTTAACGAATACTCCCTGAACACTTGCTGCAAGGATGGTGACTTTGACAGTTTTTTGGTGACAGGTAAATATCCTAAGGATCTATGATCTTTAATGTTGCTTCAGACACAACATATATCCGAAGTAGAGGGGGAGGGTAACACAGAGTGTCTGTGCCTGGATCAATGGGTTGAGGGAGACTCTGAGACTGAAAAATTGTGTAGACAGACTTCTGGAGAACTGGAGCTCAGAGTTCTAGTGTTTTGTGGAATGTTTCTTTGCTCCTTTTAAGACATGAGCAACTCCGAAGATGGAACTTGTGCACAGAAGCTGCGGCCTAATGTGTATTACACTGAACCCAGTGGGAAAAATGACTCATTCAATTCTCTACACAGCAATAAAAGCCTTTGTTTCAGAACTGACTGATTTATAATGGAAATTCATGACAAATAGATACTAGTAAGAGAAACGGGCCTGAACAAAGTCTCAGTTGGGTTAACTTCTTGGGGTTAGTGACAGAACCATAGTTTTTAAAAATAAACAATTATTTAAAACAATGGTACTGAACTGATAAGTAATTTGTGCTGCTGTGATAGTAGAGGACTTCGTTGCCACATGGTTCATTCCATATTTCAATCATTCAATAAAAAAGTAAGTCCTCTGAAGCGTGGCAATGCCTCAGTCAGTGCAGTTACTATAACTGAGGATGTTGAGCCTGATTCCCCAGCATCCAAAGAGATATGTGGCAGAACCATAATCCTACCTGGGATCGTGCGGGCAAAAAACCGCGGTTTCGACCTGCCAGAGTCTAAACGTGAATCACGTGAGCTCAGATACCAAGGAAGAGAACTGTGTCTTCATAGCGTTGAGCGTGGAGCATTGGTGGTCACACTGAATCCCAGCACTTTGGCAGCAGAGGTGATCGTGGATCTCAGTAGGTTCAAGGCCAGCTGGTCGTACATAGTGAGTTCCAGTCCAGCTGGCACTAAAGGGACCCTGCCTTGAAAAGATCCCCCCCCCCAAATTTAGGGGAATGGGAATGAGAAAGGATTGCTCAGTGAGCTTTCAAAAGCTGTGGTTAAAGAAGACAGGGGCGACTGCTGCAGTGGCCACAGCACCTTTCAATCACAGGCACTTGGGAGGCCGAGGCTGGCAGATCTCTGTGAGGATGCTAGGCCGCCTGCGCGTATACAGGTGGGTATCCGGAAAACCAAACACGCCAGGCTACGGGCAGACTCAATGTCTCAAAAGACCAAAAAAGGAAAAAAGAGCTGCACACAGGCTGGGGCACCCGATTCACTCAAATAACAAGGGCTAAAAACATATTTTAAAGCGAAAGTCAACAGAAGAAGACTTGAATTACCTCTGAACCTTAATGGTACTATGTAAAGTACCCCTGCCATAGGATGTGTGTATGCACGAAACACAAACAAACGATGGCATAATACAATTAACAAAATAAGGAATAAGCCCCTCTGGTTATTTCTCTCCTTGCAGCATTCCTATTATTAATATTATTTGAAGGAGCGGAGGGGTTGGGTGTGGTTGCGCACGCCTTTAATGCTAGCTACTTGGGAGACTGAAGAAACTTGGTTCTAGGCCAACCCGAGCAATGTATGAGACCCTGTCTCAAAAAAAAAAAAAAAAAAAGAACCAAAAAAAAGAAAAAAAAAAAAAAAAAAAAAAATTTTGGAGCCAAGGCTTGTTTGGGAGAGATGTTTAGGATATAGAACATTACTATGCAAACAGGATGAGCACATTTATGGAATTCAATATACTTTCACACTATCATACAATCAGAGTGCTGACTGTGTTCTTTAATGCAGTAGTAGTCTGGTGTTGGACAAAATTATTCATTGTAATGCTTGCCTGTATACGAGTTTATCAGCTTCTGGCTGTTAGTGCGAGTCTCGGTCACTTCTCGCCCTACCTTATTTACTTGAAAGAGCCATTGCCTATGGGACCAAAGAAATGATGTCAAACCAATAATAACGCTTCTATTTATACAAAACAAAGTGAAGGTACGATCTTGGCTCTAAGAGGGGTCTATCGCTCTAATTTGCCCGTATCACATAACTATCGCATGACCTGGTTGTGATTAAATGTTACTTTAACACAGCCAAATGGTATATTCGTCAAATAGGAATCCCAGTCCAGTTGTCAGAAGTCTAGTGAGATCTACAGTTGCAATGAGGACCTCAGTTAAGTTGCTTAAAACTGCCTGACCTCAGAGTTCACAAGAAAAACCTATTACTTTTGCTTTCTAGAGATACAAGAACCTATGATAGCAAGTCTCTGGAGACAGAACATACACTGTTCAAGTTTTTCTTTTTTTTGTACGAATGTATTTCTGCATGTAGGTTTATTTCCATGGTACCCTGTATCTCGGTTCCATAGCACGGCGTTGTGCTCGGGTGCACCGCGCGGTACCTGTAACTTCCTCCTCGATCTGTGCGTCCGCAATTCGGCGCGGAGGTAGAAGCTTAGGGCGTCATGATTCCGTGTGGGAGAGTATCCGTCCTCTGGAATGTTCTGGAGAGCAGTTTACAGCGGTTCCTTGCGTGGCACGCATATGTGGCAAGGCTGAAGGATGATACCCGCCAGACCGTCCTTCCTGTAAGAGCGGTCAGCGCTCTTAACTGGCTAGGCCATCTCCCAGCCCAAGAGACGAAAGGCTTTAAGGTCAGTGTTTCAAGCGGTACCTAAAAAGACCTTCCATGGACGAGTACTTAGCATCTCGAATTAAGTTTTCAAATTGGCTAGCCCAAGCAGAGCTACGGACAGGTATAATTTCTGCTTCAGAAACAGCATTTTTGAGGGAAGTAATATTCCGAAGTGCCGTATACACAGCAGAAGAAGCACGCATGTGGTTCACAATGGGTCACTGACAGTAGGTCACTGACAGGTAAAGTGACAAAACGTCTTAGGCCTTGATACAAGGCTGGGCTCTTTACCATCTGCAACAATTACAGGTGATTGCTTTGATTCCCTGCAAATTCATAAGCTAGAAGTAAAACTGAAGTTGTGTGACCTCAAGTTATGGAAACCCATTTTGTAAAGGAGAAGATCCATCAATGCTACAATAATCAGGTAAAGGTAAATTCAACCATTTAAGAAAATTCTACTTTTGATATATTTTCTATGTCAAAAATCCAGAAAGAGATTGACTGGGGAGAAAAACTTAACTCTATGGAAAAAACTACTAGGCAGATATATAATGGGTCTACGTTTATATTTGTTAAAATATACGTAACGAGACAATAGAATCACTATAGGATCCTGATCGCTACGTGTTCCAGACGTTATGGCGATCTTCTATGTTTTTATTTTTATACTTATGTATATATAGCTATTTCTATAGGGATGCTGTAGGTAATTAATCATGTTCCTGTTTAGACATGCTAAAGATGAACATGGGCCTGTTTTGAAATAAAATACCAGAATAAAGTTGTTCTTACCGTTGGTTACTATTCAGTTTCTGTTGTCATGTCAGTTTAAAGGTGTAAGTGGAAATGTAACCGTCCTTAAGAGTTGGCAGATACTTTATCTAGTCACTTCTTATAGTCTGTATGTGAAAATTGTCTGTAGATTCCTTGATGAAAACTAAGATGCAGAGGAAATAGCAATTTACCAAGAAAAGAATACACTTCAAGGATAGAAAACAGCTCTCTAACGTGAATGAGAAATGAGCTGTAGTGTTTCTCATATTTGTATCATTACTAGCCTTAGGACTAGATTTGTCTACGATTGGTGATTATGAGCCTATAGTGGGAATGGGACAGTACTTTTGCAGTGTTTGTTCACCAGAGGGCAATGCTTTGAACTGGGAGTCTCTCTCTCCGTCTCTCGTCTCTCTCGCTTCCGTCTCGGCTCGTCTCTCTCTCTCCCTCGCCTCTCTCGCTCTCTCTCTCCCTCTCTCTCTTCTCTACTCTCTGCTTATTATTGCTCTTTTGTTCTTGTTGTCTGTTTTTTTTTGTTTTGGGGAATGTATGGACGTTTGGAGTTATCTGAACCTAGGGCCTTGTATATGCCTGACCACTGAGCCATAAACCCAGTCATTTGTTTCTAGGTTTCCTTATAACCAGTTGGAAAATCACCAGCTCAGCCTCAGTTCCACAAACTCAGTTCAAATTGCTTTATTATGTGCTTTTAGATGACCATTCAGGTTGTTTATCATAATCTAGAGGTAGCATCGAACATACTCTTCCCATAGCCTTCATCTCAACTTGAGAACATCCAACTCACCCTTCCTGCTAACATGTGTCTTAAATAGTAACTCCATTGTCAACCTCCCGGCTCAGTAGGAAGTATTTTCTCCTTTTGCTTTTCTTCAGATTTGAGGCTATTTCATGTCTTACCGCCCCTGGATACACACTTCTTAAGTTTAGGGGTTATCTTTCCTCAGAGTGGTAGGTAACTTCATCTTGTAACTGGCCAAATCCTGATTCTGACTTCGTGATCCAGAAATGGTGAAAGTATAGACAGCTGAGTCCATTCAAAAGTTTTCATGATGGTGACAGAAACGGTCCTTTTATTTATCAGGTGAGCTTAATTTTTTGTATACACACTTGACATATTCTCAAACACTACTTTGGCTATAGATCGCTCTTCTTATATTCTAACACATTAAAGTTTCTGTCTATTTCATCCTTGCTGGAAAAACTCGGCATTGCTAAAGCTTGTTTCAATTTTGTTTTGTTTCCTGACCACCATCCGGATTCGTCTCCTTCCCTGAGTACTGTTGAGATTCCCTCCACCTCTCCCCTCTGGTTGCCTATTTTCCACGTGGTCTCGTTCTGTCTGCTTTACTACTTGTTGGGTGGAGTGCATCCCCAGGGGGATTCCTGGGAATGAGTGATCAGGATGTGATATTTCAAGGCATTGCATGGGTGAGTCTGTATTTGCCTTTTATTAATAGCTTTGTCGTCCCCCTCTGGAATTCCAAGCTGGATGTCATTTCCTTCAGAAAGCTGAAGTCAAAGCTTCAGGTTCTTTTGCCTCTGGTGGTGTTATTGAGATCTAAAATACCACTCTGGTTTCTGGTCCTCAAAGGACTAGGAGACCAGAAACCATTCTGGCGTCTCCTCCACCCTCTCACAGAATACTCTGCTGATCTTTTGGGACTTTGTGTTCTCATATTTCACAATGAGAATGATTCGTTTCCATCTGTTGTCAAACATTGCATCCAGTCCAGTTCAAGGTGGAACGCGCCTTAGTAAATAGAAAATCACACCTCTCTTGGGTTCTGGGAGATTTGTCTAGAGTCACTGCATTGTAAGATTTCCAAATTCCCTGTTTACGTGTAATAACAAGAGGCTGGCTCTTCGGCAATCTCTGACTTCAACTCATTCGTTTTCTACATCTTTTCTTTGCCCATTTTCCTTTCCTTTTTCTTTCGATGCTAATGTATAGATAGAAAAGTACGTTATTCCTCATGTGTCCTTCTATAATTTCAATTTTTGGTTTCTGCTGGTTTTATTTTTATCTTTAGTTTTATTATTCTTTCCATTTTCTTTTATTTCAAGGTCTCTTTTTCGATAGCAGAATATTCTTATTTGCTTTTTTTTTCTTTGTTGAGGGGTTCATTTTTTGAGACAGGGTGCTCCCTGTAAGCGCCATGCTGGCCTTGGAACCACTAAGATAACAGGTGTGCCTTGAAGCTGAACGAAAGATGGGCTGCCTCTGGCCTCCCTGTGCTCGGACTAAGGAGTTTGTTTTGGGTCCACGAGCGCCCCGACATAGCAGCGTGATTCTTATTTCTGTTTAACTTTCTTTAGTTAACAGGTGACTTTTTCTCATTAGCCTTGCCTTTCTTTTGTTCCAAATGATTTTTAAGTTCTGTCTTTTATAATGCACTACCTCCCTCAAATTTTTGCCACTCCTTGGCTGCCGTGTATTAAGAATGGGACCCTTAGAGTGGCCGGAATCTCTGATCTCACAGTGTTTTTGAGTTTCTTTCTCAAGAGAGTTGTTTAATTGGGCAACTTCTGGGGCTGAGCTATTTAGACATCTTTCTCTCAAGCTGGTTAAGATATCTCTAAGAAAATATCCCTATTCCTATCTGCCCTGAGCACACTGAAATATCAGCACTGTGAGAGCTACTCGTGAGAAGCTGGCCCAAGCTGCCATGTTGGCATCTCAGAATATTTAATGTGGCCTCCTTGCCCCCACCTGCAGTTTCTCAATGTGGAATCACTGATGACTTCCTTTGGCGAGACGTAAATGATTGTGGTGTGGGAGGGGTGGCTATGCAGTGCTTGTAATCATGGCTAGTAACAGATCTTGGCCTATTTACTCGAGTATCAACACGGTTTGCTAGCGTCCATCTCCTCCAGTTTACTGAACAATCCACTTCTCCTAGAAGTTGACATAACGGTATTTGGGACGAATAACGGCAAAGTGCGCTCGAATCACAAGGCACTGCTCTAACGTACTACCAGACACTGGGAGACATCTCTGTCAGCCTTTCTTAAAGACAGAGAGATCCTTTATGTTCTGGCTTGGCTGAACTTAGATCCCGTATTGCTCGAGCAGGATCTGAGCGGTTTTAACTGTTTTATAACATTCACTAACCTTGCTATCATGATGACTCACATGTGCACGTTTTTGCTCAGTTTGCCTGGGGCCAATCAGTACTGGCCTTGGAGGAGTTCAGTAGATACGGTTTTCCCTGAGCTTTTCCATTGTTGATTTAGGGTTCCCACTTTCTTGGCCTGTATCAATTAGCTAATCAGTCGTGTTGCGCAATGCTGGCTGGAAATTCGGTTCTAGAGTATAATCTCCCTCTCTCTTGTTCTTTGTTGTTCTAGAAGTTATCTGGCTCGTTCATCTAAGCAAAACTCGTGTGTACCATCCTGGAGATTATGAAAAGATATTTATAGGAGAAAGAAGGAACTAGATGTGCATATAATTGGATGTGCACTGCCTTTATGAAGAAGTTCTGAGGCGTACTTTATTTTTAAGTTCATAGAAGAGTAGATGTCGTGACAATGCTATACTTTAGGGAGGAAAGGGACAGGAGAATGTAGCTGTTCTAAATAAAGCATGGACTGTCCCAAGAGAGCACACGGGCGTATACGTGAACATTCTACTCACCATGTTTTAGTGCTGGTGCCTATTCACTAGATATATGTTGAATGAACGGATGAATGAATTTTGACTATTTTGTATAAGAGTGTTTTACTCGCTTAAATAATTTCAAATCAGTCTGTTTAAGTACCCCTAAGACCACTCAGCACATCATGTGTCTACTAAATTAAGCTGTTGGCATAAAAATTCACTTCCGGGGAGGAGAAGAAGGAGCCTATTACTTAGCTCTTTCTTTTGCTCCATGGTACGATGATTTTTATGGAGATGCTCTGTTCTTCAGAACGTGACATACACTAATAGGGCACTAATCCCCCTCTCATGTTCCATGAGCAAACTATGAGGGTCTGTCTAAATTTTTTCTGTGTAAGAAAAGCAAAGAAGCATCTGAGTGTTGTAATAAGTGAAATGTAATGCATCGACTCCAGTAACTATGGCTTCAGACCTTTGCTGCTTTTTTATGCCCCACCATCCTTCCTGTCTATAACAACGGTGGATGGCTCTTTTTGTCTTACCCCTGTCACAGTTCCAGGTTCTGTCCTTTCAAAGGCTTTCCTGTCACTTCAGAGGAGTGCGTGGTACAAAAATGAGACTGTATACTGTGATACAACATTCTTATCTAACTCAGGGAAACAAACTGAGGATAATGGAACAGATTTCTGCCTAGGTTATTCTAATATAAAGACATCCTTAGCAGAGGATTTGCACTCTATGACAGAGAAAGTATACTCATCTGTACTGACTTGTAAACTATGACTTGGATATAGACTTACATATCCTCATTCTGATTCAGCAAAAGGAGGAAGAGAATCAGAATATCGATCCTTAGGGAAATGATTACTTGGCAGAGTGGCGTTTTGTGCATATCGCCTATACCTGAAGATAATACCAATAACAAAAATGGTCACCTCCATTAATCTTTTTACACAACATTACCAACATTCTTATGGATTACATATTAAAGACATTATAGATCATTAATGTTATAATAAACATTTTAATTTTCTATTCTACATAGGATCTCATTCTGAATTGCTATAAATAGTAGATGTACAGATGTAACTAATTTGGTTAAGATAATTTTGTGTGGAGATGTTCTAAGTGTGAGTATATAACTTAGCATTTATCTTTGCCTATCCCATCCAAGTAGCTTTTGCATTGGCTTGATTCTCAAAATGATTACAGTGAGAGCATACCATCACAAGCTTTATTTGAATCTGTAATATGAGTAAGAATGACATTTTTTTTACTGGTTTTAGAGGGCATTAGACTTGGAGTTGCCCTGATTTTGGTTCATAACGCTGGCTTCTAGCTGACTAGATACAAAACTTGAGCTTAACGAGTGGATATAAGCAAGAAAAGTTCTAATACTTTCCATGTGAAAGTATGGCTAACTGTGTGTGCACGATATGGTGATGCATGGTGTGTATTTGTGCCGTATGTGTGGTAAGGCCTGGAAGAAACGTGTTATTTGAAGGTTGGGAAGTTGGGACAACCGCAGCTTGGCTGATACTGTTCATCTGCTTTCGAGGTACTTAGAGCATCTGTGACCACGAGTACCATAGCTAGAACGACGAATAGAGACACGCCATTAATCGGAGTATGCAATAGTAGTAGTCTGGCTTGCGCAGGGCTTGGAGTGAATGTCTCTTATAGGGACAGAGGATGATGAAAAAGAACGTCATTCTCATGACACATCCTTAATATAATCAGGAAGATGAAGTTGGGGAAGGAGTGTGGATGGAGGAAGACGTTAAGCTGGGTAGTATCAATTATTAATTGCTATACATGCAGTATGTTTCCAGAAGTAACAATAATAAGTACAAAATAGCAATTTTAAAGAAAAACCGTCGGAATACTGGGACTTTCCTGCTGGAGTCATTTGCCGGATAATCACAAAACGGATGTGAGATTTAGTACTAGGGTGTTTGCGTAGCTATTCCATCAGGCCAGCAGAAGCTGTGAAGGAACGGAAATGCCCATGTTTAGTGTTTATCTTACTGGGTACTGCTCTGCTATCATAATTTCTCCTCACCTGAGCTGCTTTCTTTGCCTGCTAGTTTAGTTTATGTTACTTACATTTTAATTGTAAAGAAAAAGTGTCTCAAGCTGCTTTTTTTTCAGAGGTAAATTAACTTTTTTTAAGATAATATATTTTTTGAAATTTATTTACTTGTGTATATCGTTGTCGTGGTAGTTACTGTGCTGGCATTGTAGGTCTAGGGTGCCATCCGTGTCTAGTGCAATGCCCAGAGGAATCAGTCGAAAGAAGGCATCAGAGTTCTTCCACTGGAGCTAGAAGTTAAGACTGGTTTCAGCCGCCAATGTGCGGTAGCTGGGAATCGTAGGACCCGCGTCCTTGGCAGAGCAAGATCAGGCGCGTCTAACGCTATTGCCATCGCTTCTTCAAATGTATGTTAAGGTGATTGGTGAAGTCTAATTGTTCTGGGACTGGCAAGTGTTTTGCAGGTGGTTAGATACGTAATGGGCTGGGTCTTGCATAGGAGGACATCAGGGTTCAATTCCGCAGCATCTTACTGGCAGCTGGTTCCATTCTAGACTCCGAGGTTCCCAGGGAACTCCAGAATCTTCCACTCTTTCTTCTGCACTCTACAGGCATTGGCCAATTATGGGTTCACTATGCACTTGTTAGGCAATATAGCCTCAGCTACCTAGAACTGAAAAATGCAATGAAATATTTTATAGAAATTATCGGCTGGTCTTAGCTTCGCCTTGAGATTGTGGGAGACTTAAAAAGAATAAACTTAAGGCAGAAAAGAATACTACAACAAAACAGCTGTTTATTTTCTTTTTCTGGTTTAGTGTAAATCCCGTGTACGTCGTGTCTGCATGCAAGCTTCTTGGTGCCACCCGTGTTTCGTGCGAGGTGCCCGCGAAGGGTCGAAGAGGGGTCGGATTCCTGAACTGGAGTTCTCCTAGAATCGGAGTTTCAGACGGGGTCCGTCGGCGCCATCGTGGGGTGTCTGGGGAGTCGAACCGGTGTCTCTGTGAAGAAAGCGCGTACGGCGTCAGTTAACGCGCCGCTAGAGCCTCTCTCCCAGCTCCCAAACAAAAATTTAATTTGTCACACAACCTATTACGGAAGACTTTGCGGCTGCACTACTAACCATCAAATAAATAAACAGAAAACATCAATTCTTGGATCGCCCCAGTATCCCTTACTAGCTTCTGGAGCTTGCGGTAGCCGCGAAATTCCTCGGATAGTTCCCTCTTGTCGCACGCGCCGTTAGAGTACTCTTGCGAATCAAGGACTTCTGCAGGGACGAATGGAGGAGATGCGTCACCACCGGTTCTGAATTCTTCTTGCTTGTCTCCACCTCCAGCTTAGGAAGGTGGCATCATACGTCTTGTCCATAACGTCAGTTTAGCAGCTCCGAGCGCTGAGGAACGTGCTTGGATCTGACTGCCTCACTGCTCCAGGAATTCCTCGTTCTGAGCGACAATCCGAACTTCTTCTGCCACCTAGCCATCTGGTGCCTGTTTGCCACAGATCTATTGAGCTCCAAGCTTAATCCCCTGATTCATAACTTGACAGCCCCTACGTCGCCATTGCACGCTGGAACCAAGGCGACCCTAGTGAGCTACGAATCCCTGGATATCTCAGAACTCAAAAGTTGCACTTAATCTTAGTTGAACTAAGACCACTACCGTTTCAGCTTCATATTTGGACATCAACATAAAGTGCCCGCAATCATGTACTCACCCAAGCCGACTCTAGCTGCACACGTCGCAGCCAAGTGTCACTTGACGCCACTTCAACTGAGAAATGAGATACAGCCTGACTCTGCCTCGGAATCCCGCCGGTCGCCCGGCCCGCCGGTGATAACAAAGAAAACACCAGCCACATACCAATTTCCCAAATGTCATAAAAACAGTACAAACAAACACTGAATCAGATCCAAAACTAAGATGGAAGTGGCTTGACTCATCAGGATATATAACCTAACCCCGATCATACGCTGCGTTTCTGAATCTTCGACCGAACCTAATGGATCCATCAGCCAGAGAATCTTGCAAGATCTAGAAGCTATATTATGTTTTAGCGAACTCAAACAACATTATGAATATCGAAATGGAATGCAAGACATTGAAACATCAGATACTTCGAATGACAGAACTCTAGATAATCTAATTCTAACTTTATGAATTCAGTGAAGAACAAAAATTTTGAAGGAAAAGCCAATATGAGTTCAAATTAGAAGATAAAACTAATAAAAAACTCAAGAACTTAGAGAGGACTGTGTATAGTCACAAATAGCCTTGTAATGCCCAGTACTTGGGAGCGGAAGAGGGGCAGTGGACCTTTGAGGTTAAAAAAGCAGCCATGGTCTTACCGCATAGTGGAGCAGTTCCAGCGCTAGCTGAGAGCTCACTGGGAGACCTGTCTCAAACGAGAGCCGGACAGAAAAGAAAAAATAAAAAAAAAAACTTGGTGGACTCAAACAAAACGCTTAAAGTAGAACAAAAGGAAAATTGACTGGGAAGAAAAGTGGGGAACCAGAGAAGTATCAAATCTTGAGGGACAGAAACTTGTGGCAGAAAGATCTTCTATTCAGAGAAAAGTGTCCAATCTTAATATAGCTACGAGGAATAGAACATGCCCAGACGCCTCCAGTGGCACACGAGTAAGAACGATAAAGCCTTTGGCTCGGGCATGTGAGGGTGCACCGCCGGTTTCGGAATCCTAGTGCAATGCCGCGGAGGTCAGAAGAGGGTGTCGGATTCCCCTGGAACTGGAGCTCTCCTGGAATTGGAGTATCAGACGGTTCTCAGCCGCCATGTGGGTGCTGGGGATCGAACCCGGGTCCTCTGCAAGAGCGGTCGGCGCTCTTAACCGCTAGGCCATCTCTCCATTTCATATTCTTAATGGCTTCCACTCCTCCAGTGCACCAGGAGAACTTGCTTTCGGTATTCGACAGTGCCAGTCTTGTTTAGTCAACATTAAGACAACAAACCAGAAGAAGAATGTCCACTCTTGTACTCTTTCTAAAATAATCAGTTCACTAATGACTTAATCTCAAGCAACTGGAAGAAGTTGGGCACAGCTAACAATCCACTGACATTGGTATTTGTTATTGTGGAGCTAAGTCTGATTTCTCAAATAAGTCAACAGGGCTTTTGAAATCTCATTAAAACAAACATACAAACAAAGTCCTTTCTGCAAACTTCACTTCTCTGAAAGTTTTCTTTTATAAAATGATATTTTATTGCATAGATGAATTTTACTCAATAGATGTTTGTCCCAAACCACGTGAATCCACTCTTCTATATTGTCTGTCAGAGACAAAAGCCTGCTGCCAACACAGTGATCCATGGTGCAGTGATGACTTAAAGCCTGTATTCTTTTAGGCACAGGTGTTTTCAGAGACAAGGATTTGGTCTAAAAGCATCTTTGTTTGCAGATTTACCTTCTGGATTCCTTTATAAAAAGCTGGCTTAATGAAACAAAAGAAAAACAATGGTAGATGCAGATGAATGTTTGATAGCATTTTCAGCACCACAAAATGACTTAACTAGAAAAAAAATGGATGTAATTCTGACTGTCACTAAAGCATTTGAGCCCTGGCTAGGAATCCTTCACCTACCTTTTTGGGTAAAGCTGAGAACACCAAAGTCACCTGGTTCTTTTATTTCCATTGCTGTTTGAAATGTTCACTTGCAAAGGATCCTCAAATATTTCTGGAGAATTGTATGGTGTGTACCCAAGGAACCCATATACATCTGGTATTTGAAATGTTGAGTGACTGTAAGAGAGGAAAGAACAAGAAAAACACTGGCTTTTACTGTATCCCTATATTTATAAACTTAAGTAAATTCTATTTTCAGAGTTGGATTATATATTTGCCATTAAAATCCCAAGTTCTTGGAAAGCAGCTTTTTCCCACAATAGAGGTAAATACTCAAAATTGTAAATTTCTAGTTCATGTGGTGGGAAGAATGCTGTGGAGTTTTCAAGGCTAGGCATAAGAAGTCCTGCTGGTTTATTTAAGAACTCTTGCACCAGCAGGTTGTCCAGCCGTTTGACATTACAACACAACTTTGTCACCTATAAAGTTCAGAGTCAGAGAACCATGCAGTCAGAGTTACAAAAAAAATTACCCAAAAATCCTATAATGTTTTCAGTAAGTTTAAGATTTTTGTATTGGACCATGTTCATAGTCATCCTGGGGTCCATGTTGCCTATATGCCACAGGTTGGATATGTTTACATGGGGAAAACTTTTCACCCTGATTTGAGGAAGCACAGACCTGGAAAAGAATACCTAGCCAATATCAACAATCTCCACCATATTAGACACTGTATCCACATATGTGCAAAGGCTTCAGATGGCTTCAGTGTACACCCACATGACAATGACTGCCTAAGTCTCTAAGCAAGACTCAACAGTGGAGCCTAGTTTAACCACAGAGCCAGGAAGGTAACAACACATGAATTTAAATCTATCACTTGTCAGGGCATTTTATAGTGCAGCAAAGGACAGTTGAAAAAGTTCTTGAAAGTAATTTCAATACATGAATTTGATAGTAACCAGAGGAAGATGTTTTAGGTAGATAGTAGAGAAGCACAGCTCGGCTGTGAAGCTGCTTGGTGTTGACCTATGTTGGGTCTTTTCTTGCCCTTTCCAAAGTTCACTGACTATTTATAGAATGCATATCTTCATAATACTAGTCTCTTGGAGTTGTGGTTGTAAAGTACAAATAAATCCATGTCGAGTAGCTAACTTATACCTTGTCAAAGGGTAAAAATTAAACAAGTTTCATGTTTTCATTTTCAAATTTTGATTATTAACTGAACTGACTCATGGAAAAATAATTTGTTTACTTATTTAGATAAGTAAATTTGGACTATCTATCCTGTTGCTTACAGTGGGATGACAGGCTCTGTGGATTACAACAATCTCTAAGAGGTAAAATGTTGAAAAGGAGCAGATATGCTCCACGACTGCTAGAGAGAATTAAATGCTTTGTCTTTTGTAGGTGAAAAGGCTTAATAGATCTTCAAAAAAAAAAAAAAAAAAAAACAACAGAAAAGAAAATAGAGAAATGAATCTTATGACGTCTGTGGCAAAGTTAGCTCCACTTGGTGCTGGGTAATGTATACTATACATTCCAGAACTAGTGCTGCCTTGGAAATTTATTATGTGTAACATTTAATAAAGGGAAGAGCTTAACAAAACACCCTGGAGACCTACGTTCTAATTGAGTATCAGCTTTGATGTCTGACTTAGGGCAAGTCACTGGAGTTCTGTCTCTTATTTCCAACTACTATAAAACAGGATTACAAGCACATTTGTAGCACTCTCAGACACTAAAAATAAAGGGAGATGGCAGAGCATCTGAAAATATGGATTCATAAAAGAGAATGTCCAGAAAGCTTGGATGGTAATACTGTCCAGGGTCCCTCTAGTTGTCAGCAGGAGAAAGAATATGATGGTATCTATCCTGAAGATTTGGATAACTTCCCAACTTTGACTTATTGACATCATAGCACTTAGAGACTAGAAAAGAAAAGATCACCTTTTTCTATAAAGTGATGTGATATAAACCACATTGATCTATACAACTATTATATGATGCAGAGACACTCCCTATACTACATCCAGATATGTAAACACTTAGGTATCATTTAAAAACCTCCAGTGGAAGTCATAGCCTCCTAACTTTGATCAAATTCAATCCTTTATGATCAGTGAGACCTGTGGTTGACGCCTTGTGTGAGTCTTTGAAAATTCACCCTATAAAAAGTTAAGAGACTGGAGAAAACGCCAGTGGCTGGAAGGATACATACGTTGCATATACTGATAAAGTGTCAAGTGCAGAACTACTCATGATACATACTCATGATACATACGTTGCATATACTGATAAAGTGTCAAGTGCAGAACTACTCATGATACATACTCATGATACATACGTTGCATATACTGATAAAGTGTCAAGTGCAGAACTACTCATGATATATACTCATGATACATACGTTGCATATACTGATAAAGTGTCAAGTGCAAACTACTCATGATTTTCCACTGGTGGGGGATCACTTCTACTTCAAGGGAGCTGCCATTCTGAAGCAACTGTTGACAAATATTTGACTTCTCTTGATATTTTTATTTGGGTTCCTACTTCTCCTTGCCTCTCATCACCTTTCCTCTTTCTCTCAGTCATTTGCCCTCTCTCTGCAGCCCAGAATAGCCTAGAATTTACTATGCTCAGAACAACTTGGAGCTCAGGCTGACCTCATACTTGCAACAATCCTCCTGCCTCAATCTCTAAACACTGATATTATGGGCATAAGAAATTGGACCTGGACCTGGGTCCAAAATCTTGGTTTATTGTCTAAGTCACTTTTGTTAGCATCATACTTCATTACAAGTTTGGTGCATTCTTTGGCAATTTCTAAAAATCACCACTCTTCCAGAGTCTCAGGTAGACCTGGATTAAATGAAATTTATGTCCACTTAAATATTGTGTATGGTCTAGTGGTTAGGAGTGCTGACGCTCTTGCAGAGGACCCGGGTTCGATCCCCAGCACCCACATGGTGGCCGAGAGCCATGTGAAACTCCAATTCCAGGAGAACTCCAGTTCCAGGGGAATCTGACACCCTCTTCTAACCTCCGCGGCATTGCACAACACAGGTGCACAAACTTGCATGCAGACAGTACATTCATACACATACAGAAATAAATAAAATTAATAAAAAAATTTAAAAATATTGTGTAAAGAAGGTCCTTGGAACTCCAAATGCCCCCTGAGACTATTAAATAGACTAAGCAATTTAAAAGTCACTGAAAGTAGGTCCAGGAACTTTCAGAAGAGAAACTTCAGCACCTACAACAGTGCCCAGAATGCAGTAAATATTTAACGAATACTCCCTGAACACTTGCTGCAAGGATGGTGACTTTGACAGTTTTTTGGTGACAGGTAAATATCCTAAGGATCTATGATCTTTAATGTTGCTTCAGACACAACATATATCCGAAGTAGAGGGGGAGGGTAACACAGAGTGTCTGTGCCTGGATCAATGGGTTGAGGGAGACTCTGAGACTGAAAAATTGTGTAGACAGACTTCTGGAGAACTGGAGCTCAGAGTTCTAGTGTTTTGTGGAATGTTTCTTTGCTCCTTTTAAGACATGAGCAACTCCGAAGATGGAACTTGTGCACAGAAGCTGCGGCCTAATGTGTATTACACTGAACCCAGTGGGAAAAATGACTCATTCAATTCTCTACACAGCAATAAAAGCCTTTGTTTCAGAACTGACTGATTTATAATGGAAATTCATGACAAATAGATACTAGTAAGAGAAACGGGCCTGAACAAAGTCTCAGTTGGGTTAACTTCTTGGGTAGACCAGAAAGACACCCATAGTTTTTGAAGAATAAACACATTATTTAAAACAATGATACTAACAATGATAGTAATTTTGTTGCTTTCTAGTGAAGTAGAGGGGACTCTTCTTGCCAATGGTTTATTCCATATTCAATCATTCAATAAAAAAATAAGTCCTCTGAGGAGGCTGGGCAGATGCCTCAGTCAGTAAAGCAGTTACTGCATAAACATGAGGATTTGAGTTCTGATCCCCAGCATCCAAAGATGGATATAGTGGCATGCAACCATAATCCTAACACTAGGGATGTGGAGGCAAAAATACCCTGGGGTTTGCTGGCCAGAAAGTCTAACTGAATCAGTGAGCTCCAGATACAAGGAGAGAATCTGTCTCAAAAAATAGGGTGAGCGGTGGGGCATGGTGGTGCACACATTTAATCCCAGCACTTTGGGAGGCAGAGGCATGTGGATCTCAGAGAGTTCAAGGCCAGCCTGGTCTACATAGTGAGTTCCAGTCCAGCTGGGACTAAAGGGAGACCCTGCCTTGAAAAGATCCCCCCCCCCAAAATTTAGGGTGAATGAGGATGGAAAGATTGCTCAGTGGTTCAAAGCTGTGGTTAAGAGCTCACAGGAAGCCAGGCGAGGTGGCACACACCTTTAATCCTAGCACTTGGGAGGCAGAGGCTGGCAGATCTCTGTGAGTTCTAGGCCAGCCTGGCTTACAGAGTGAGTTCCAGGACAGCCAGAGCTACAGGGAGACTCTGTCTCAAAAAAGACCAAAAAAAGAAAAAGAGCTCACAGGAGGCTGTGGCCCCAGCACTTCACTCATATACAAGGTACATACACATATTTTTAAAGACGAAGGTCAACAGAAGAAGACACTTGACATTAACCTCTGGAATACACATAAATGTGCATACATATGTAAATGTACCCCTGCCATAGGTGTGTATGCACAGAAACACAAACATACACATGCATATGCACATTTACAAAATAAAAAAAGGCCCTCTGAGTTTATTTTCTCTCCTTGCAGCAATTCCTTTTAAAAATATTTTTTGGGGAGCCGGGCGTGGTGGCGCACGCCTTTAATCCTAGCACTTGGGAGGCAGAGGCAGGCGGATCTTTGTGAGTTCAAGGCCAGCCTGGTCTACAGAGTGTGTTCCAGGACAGCTGGGGCTACAGGGAGACCCCTGTCTCTCGAAAAGACCAACAAAAAAAAACAAAAAAAAAAAAAAAAAAAATTTGTTTGGAAGCCAAGCTTGTTGGAAGAGAATGATTTAGGATTAGAAAACATTACTATGCAACAAGTATGAGGCACTTTATGGATTTCAATATACTTTCACACTATCATCACATCAGATGCTGCTGAGTTCTTAATGCAGTAGTAGTCTGTGTTGGCCAAATTTTCTGTAATGTGCTTCCTTATACATGTTTTCAGCTTCGTGGCTTATATAGTCAGTCTTGTCACTTCTCAGCCCTACATTATTATACTTGAAAGCAGCCATTGGCAATGAGGACAAAGAATGATGTCAAAACCAATAAAACTTTATTTATAAAAACAAACAGTGGGTAGATTTGGCTCATAAGATGGGGTTTGCTCTAATTTGCCCGTATTCTTACTATTTAACATAATCCATGGACCATGGTTGGTGATTAAATGTTACTTTTAACAACACCAATTGGTTATTTCGTACAAATTTAGAATCCCAGTTCCAGATTTTCAGAGTCTGAATCTACATTGCAATGAGACCCAGTTAATGTTGCTCTAAACTGCCTGCCTCAGAGGTTCACAAGAAAACTACGTTATTTTGCTTCTAGAGTACAGAACTGTGATATGCAGTGAGAAAGGGACATAAGGTCAGTTTTTCTTTTTTTTTTTTTATTTATTTCTGTATGTGTATCAATGTACTGTCTGCATGCAGGTTTGTGCACCGGTGTCGTGCAATGCCGCGGAGGTCAGAAGAGGGCGTCGGATTCCCCTGGAACTGAAGTTCTCCTGGAATTGGAGTTTCAGACGGTTCTTGGCCGCCATGTGGGTGCTAGGGATGGAACCCGGGTCCTCTGTAAGAGCGGTCAGCGCTCTTAACTGCTAGGCCATCTCTCCAGCCCAAGAGAAAGGGACTTAAGGTCAGTTTTTCAAGCTACCTAACAAATCCTTCATGGAGAGTCTAGCATCATCTATAGTTTTCAAATTCAGGCCTAGGCCAAACAGAGCTCCAGACAGGTATATTTCTATAAAACAGCTTTTTGAAGTGAGTAATTCCAGTGCCTGTATACACAGGAGAGCACTCATAGGTGGTCAAATGGAGTCACTGACATAGAGTCACTTGACCAGTAAGTGACAAAAATGTCTTAAGGCCTTGAATACAAGGCTGGGCTTTTACCATCTCAACAATTACAGGTGATTGCTTTGATTCCCTGCAAATTCATAAGCTAGAAGTAAAACTGAAGTTGTGTGACCTCAAGTTATGGAAACCCATTTTGTAAAGGAGAAGATCCATCAATGCTACAATAATCAGGTAAAGGTAAATTCAACCATTTAAGAAAATTCTACTTTTTATATATTTTCTATGTCAAAAATCCAGAAAGAGATTGACTGGGGAGAAAAACTTAACTCTATGGAAAAAACTACTAGGCAGATATATTACATGATTCTAGTTTTATTTTTAAAATATACGTACAAGACCATAGAAGCACTTAGGATCCTATGCTACGTGTTTCCAGACGTATGGCTCTTCTATGTTTTTATTTTTACTTATTTTATGCTTTCCTATAGGGTTGTAGGCTAATTCTAATGTTCATGTTCCTTTTAGAATGTAAAACTGAACATGGGCCTGTTTTGATAAAATACAGAATAAAGGTTGTTTGTTTTTAGCCTTGGTTACTATCAGCTTTCTGTTGTCATGTCATTTAAAGTGTAAGTGGAAAGTGTAACCAGCCTTTAGAAGTTTGGCAAGTACATTTATCTGTACTCTTATAGTCTGTCATGTGAAAACATGTCTGTAATTTTGATGAAATACAAGATCAGGAAAGCAATTTACCAAAAAGAATCACTCAAGGAAGAAACAGCTCTAAGTGAATGAGATGAGCTTAGTGTTTCTCTTAATTTTGTGATCATTATAGCCTTAGGACTAGAATTTTCTACATGTGTAATGACCTAAGCTGGAATGACCACTTCCTCTGTACCTGAGGCCCTGCCCTCTGGCTTTAAATTGTTGAGTTTCTCTCTCTCTCTCTCTCTCCCTCCCTCTCTCTCTCTCTCTCCCTCCCTCTCTCTCTCTCTCTCCTGCTGCCTTTATTTCTTTGCTTTTTGTGTTTTGTTTTGTTTTGTTTTTGCTTCTTGGGGAAATGTATTGGAGGTTCTGGATATTGAACCTAGGGCCTTGTATATGCCTGACCACTGAGCCATAAACCCAGTCATTTGTTTCTAGGTTTCCTTATAACCAGTTGGAAAATCACCAGCTCAGCCTCAGTTCCACAAACTCAGTTCAAATTGCTTTATTATGTGCTTTTAGATGACCATTCAGGTTGTTTATCATAATCTAGAGGTAGCATCGAACATACTCTTCCCATAGCCTTCATCTCAACTTGAGAACATCCAACTCACCCTTCCTGCTAACATGTGTCTTAAATAGTAACTCCATTGTCAACCTCCCGGCTCAGTAGGAAGTATTTTCTCCTTTTGCTTTTCTTCAGATTTGAGGCTATTTCATGTCTTACCGCCCCTGGATACACACTTCTTAAGTTTAGGGGTTATCTTTCCTCAGAGTGGTAGGTAACTTCATCTTGTAACTGGCCAAATCCTGATTCTGACTTCGTGATCCAGAAATGGTGAAAGTATAGACAGCTGAGTCCATTCAAAAGTTTTCATGATGGTGACAGAAACGGTCCTTTTATTTATCAGGTGAGCTTAATTTTTTGTATACACACTTGACATATTCTCAAACACTACTTTGGCTATAGATCGCTCTTCTTATATTCTAACACATTAAAGTTTCTGTCTATTTCATCCTTCTGGAAAACTGTCTCTAAAACTTGTTTCATTTTGTTTTGTTTTTCCTCCACCAATCCGATGTCTCCTTCCCTGAGTACTGTTGAGATTCCCTCCACCTCTCCCCTCTGGTTGCCTATTTTCCACGTGGTCTCGTTCTGTCTGCTTTACTACTTGTTGGGTGGAGTGCATCCCCAGGGGGATTCCTGGGAATGAGTGATCAGGATGTGATATTTCAAGGCATTGCATGGGTGAGTCTGTATTTGCCTTTTATTAATAGCTTTGTCGTCCCCCTCTGGAATTCCAAGCTGGATGTCATTTCCTTCAGAAAGCTGAAGTCAAAGCTTCAGGTTCTTTTGCCTCTGGTGGTGTTATTGAGATCTAAAATACCACTCTGGTTTCTGGTCCTCAAAGGACTAGGAGACCAGAAACCATTCTGGCGTCTCCTCCACCCTCTCACAGAATACTCTGCTGATCTTTTGGGACTTTGTGTTCTCATATTTCACAATGAGAATGATTCGTTTCCATCTGTTGTCAAACATTGCATCCAGTCCAGTTCAAGGTGGATAAGCCTTTCAAATAGGAAAATCACACCTTTTGTTTCTGGAGACTTTTGTTAGAGCACTCATTTGTAATTTCCAATTCCCTTGTTTACATTGTAAACAACTGCTTTGCAATCTCTGACTTAACTTTCTTGTTTCTTTAATTTTTCTTCCCATTTTCCTTTCCTTTGTTCTTTAATGCTATGTAGTAGAATATTTTCCTCATGTGTCCTTCTAATAATTCAAGTCTTTTGTTTCTGCTGTCTTATTTTTCATCTTTAGTTTTATTATTTTTCATTTTTTTATTTCCACAGGTCTTCCTTTTTCATAGCAGATATTCTTTTTTCTTTTTTTTCTTTTTTTGGGGGGGTTCTTTTTGAGACAGGGTCTCCCTGTAGCCCCAGCTGGCCTGGAACTCACTATATAGACCAGGCTGGCCTTGAACTTACAAAGATCTGCCTGCCTCTGCCTCCCTAGTGCTGGGACTAAAGGAGTGTGCCACCACGCCCAGACATAGCAGCTATTCTTATTCTGTTACTTCTTAATTAACATGTGAACTTTTCTCCTTACCTAGCCTTCTTTTGTTCCAAATGATTTTTAAGTTCTGTCTTTTATAATGCACTACCTCCCTCAAATTTTTGCCACTCCTTGGCTGCCGTGTATTAAGAATGGGACCCTTAGAGTGGCCGGAATCTCTGATCTCACAGTGTTTTTGAGTTTCTTTCTCAAGAGAGTTGTTTAATTGGGCAACTTCTGGGGCTGAGCTATTTAGACATCTTTCTCTCAAGCTGGTTAAGATATCTCTAAGAAAATATCCCTATTCCTATCTGCCCTGAGCACACTGAAATATCAGCACTGTGAGAGCTACTCGTGAGAAGCTGGCCCAAGCTGCCATGTTGGCATCTCAGAATATTTAATGTGGCCTCCTTGCCCCCACCTGCAGTTTCTCAATGTGGATACTGATGACTTTTGGGCAGAATGATTTGTGTGTGGGGGGGGGTTGCTATGCAGTGCTTTGTAATATGGCTAGTAACATCTTTGGCCTTTACTCAGTACACACGTGTAGCATCCATTCCTCCAGTTTTGACAATCAAAACTGTCTCTAGACATTGCTAAATGTTCTTGGGAACATAAGGCAAAAATTGCCCTGAATCACAAAGCACTGCTCTAACTCTACCAGACTGGAGACTCTCTGTCCCTTTCTTAAAAACAAGCATCCATTTTTGTTCTGGCTTTGCTGAACATTAGATCCGTACTTGCTCAGAGGATCTGGGGTTTTAACTGTTTCTTAAATAAACATTCCACTAAACCTTCTATCATTAGACTCACATTTGCACGTTTTTGCTACAGTTCCTGGGCCAATCAATTCCTGAGCCTTTGGGAGTTCAGTAATACTGGTTTTCCCTTAGCTTTTTCCATTGCTGATTTAGGTTCCCACTTTCTTGAGCCTGCTAAATCAATTAGCATATCCATCTGTTCGCCAGCTGCTGAAATTCTGTTCCTATTATCTCCTCTCTTTTTCTTTGTTGTTCTGAGTTTCTGCCTTCATTTAGCAAACATCTTTACAGTCATGAGAGTTAAGAAAAATATTTTAGGAAAGGGAAGAGTACACATGTGCATTTTGGTTCACTGCCTTTAATGAAAATCTGAGGCTATTATTTTTAAGTCATAGAAACGTGGTCTGCAATGTATTTTTTAGGGAAGAAAGGGACAGGGAAATGTAGCTTTTCTACATAAAGATGACTGCAAGGAGCAACGGGTAATATGAACATTCTACTCACCATGTTTTAGTGCTGGTGCCTATTCACTAGATATATGTTGAATGAACGGATGAATGAATTTTGACTATTTTGTATAAGAGTGTTTTACTCGCTTAAATAATTTCAAATCAGTCTGTTTAAGTACCCCTAAGACCACTCAGCACATCATGTGTCTACTAAATTAAGCTGTTGGCATAAAAATTCACTTCCGGGGAGGAGAAGAAGGAGCCTATTACTTAGCTCTTTCTTTTGCTCCATGGTACGATGATTTTTATGGAGATGCTCTGTTCTTCAGAACGTGACATACACTAATAGGGCACTAATCCCCCTCTCATGTTCCATGAGCAAACTATGAGGGTCTGTCTAAATTTTTTCTGTGTAAGAAAAGCAAAGAAGCATCTGAGTGTTGTAATAAGTGAAATGTAATGCATCGACTCCAGTAACTATGGCTTCAGACCTTTGCTGCTTTTTTATGCCCCACCATCCTTCCTGTCTATAACAACGGTGGATGGCTCTTTTTGTCTTACCCCTGTCACAGTTCCAGGTTCTGTCCTTTCAAAGGCTTTCCTGTCACTTCAGAGGAGTGCGTGGTACAAAAATGAGACTGTATACTGTGATACAACATTCTTATCTAACTCAGGGAAACAAACTGAGGATAATGGAACAGATTTCTGCCTAGGTTATTCTAATATAAAGACATCCTTAGCAAGGTTTGCACTTATTGACAAAATATACTCACTGTCTGACTTGTAAATATGATTGATTAGACTTATCAATCCTCTTCTTTCACAAAAGAGAAGAGAATCAGAATATCGTTTCCTAGGAAAATTCTTGCATGGACTTTTGTCATTCCCTATAACTAGATAATACCAAATAAAAAATGTGTCTACCCATTAATCTTTTTACACAACATTACCAACATTCTTATGGATTACATATTAAAGACATTATAGATCATTAATGTTATAATAAACATTTTAATTTTCTATTCTACATAGGATCTCATTCTGAATTGCTATAAATAGTAGATGTACAGATGTAACTAATTTGGTTAAGATAATTTTGTGTGGAGATGTTCTAAGTGTGAGTATATAACTTAGCATTTATCTTTGCCTATCCCATCCAAGTAGCTTTTGCATTGGCTTGATTCTCAAAATGATTACAGTGAGAGCATACCATCACAAGCTTTATTTGAATCTGTAATATGAGTAAGAATGACATTTTTTTTACTGTTTTAAGGGCTTAGACTTGGAGGCTGTTTCTGTATCATAACCTGGCTTCTACTGACTAATACAAACTTGATGCTTAACAGAGTGGATATAATTCAGAAATTTCATAATACTTTCCAGTGAAATATGTGTGTGTGCACATATGTGTGCATGTGTGTTTGTGCGTATGTGTGTAAGGCCTGTAGAAGGAAACTTTATTTGAAGGATTGGGAATCTGGAAACCCAGCTTGGCTATACTTTCTTCTTTTCGGGTACTTAGAGCATCTTACCACAGTCATACTAGAAGACAAACTGAAAGCCATTATCAAGATATGCAAAGTGTGCATGATTGAGAGGTTGGTGCTTCTCCTTTATAAGACAGAGATGTGAAAAAAAGTCAATTCTATGACTCCTAAATAATCGGAAAGTATGAAGTTGGGAAGGAGATGTGATGGAAGGAAGAGTAAGAGCTGTATATCATCAATATATAATTGTATACATGCATAAAGTTTCCAAAAGTAAACAAAAATAGACAAATAGCAATTTAAAGAAAAACTCGAATGATGGGACTTTCCTGCTGGATATGCCGTAATCACATACATGTGGATTTAGTATATGTGTTTGTTATTTCCACAGGCAGCAGAACTGTAAGAACTGGGAAATGCCATGTTAGTTTTTCTTAACCTGGGTCTGCTTCTGTCTTATTTTCCTCACCTGACTGCTTCCTTTGCCCTGCTGTTAGTTTAGTTACTACATTTTATTCAAAGAAAAAGTTCTCAACTGCTTTTTTTTCAGAGTAAATTAACTTTTTAAATATATATTTTTTAAATTTTATTTACTTTGTATGTGTATGGATGTACTGTCTGCATGTAGGTTGGTGCACCCGTGTCGTGCAATGCCGCAGAGGTCAGAAGAAGGCATCAGATTCCACTGGAACTAGAGTTAAAGACGGTTCTCAGCCTCCATGTGGGTGCTGGGAATCGAACCCGCGTCCTCTGCAAGAGCAGTCAGCGCTCTTAACCGCTAGGCCATCGCTCTTCAACTGCTTTTAAGTATTGGTGAAAGTCATAATGTTCTGGAGCTGGAGAAGTGTTTCAGTGGTTAAGAGTACTAACTGGTCTTGCAGAGGACTCAGGTTCAATTCCCAGCATCCACTTGGCAGCTGTCCATTAACTCCAGTTCCAGGGGAATCCAATCTCCTCTTTCTGACTCTACAGGCATTGCACAATATGGGTGCACCTACACGATATAAGCAATATACTCATATACATAAGATAAAAATAAATGAAATATTTTTAAAAATTATGGTGGTCTACTCCCTTGAGAATCTGGATTAAACAAATAACTACAGGAAAAAAGAAACAACAAAACATTTTTTTTTTTTCTTTTAGTGTATCAGTGTACTGTCTGCATGCAAGTCTGTGCACCCGTGTCGTGCAATGCCGCGGAGGTCAGAAGAGGGTGTCGGATTCCCCTGGAACTGGAGTTCTCCTAGAATCGGAGTTTCAGACGGCTCTCGGCCGCCATGTGGGTGCTGGGGATCGAACCCGGGTCCTCTGTAAGAGCGGTCGGCGCTCTTAACCGCTAGGCCATCTCTCCAGCCCCACAACAAAACATTTAATTTGTACACAATATTACAAAGATTTTATGGTACTACTAAATCATCATAAAAAAAAAGAAATCATAATCAGTTGGATCCCCAGTATCCTTACCTACTTCTGACTTGCTAGCCCAATCTTGATATTCTCTTGCACCCTGTAGTATTTGGCATCAGACTTCCTCAGGACATGGGGATCTCACCCCGTTCAGAATCTTCTTGCTCCTCCACTCCAGTAGAGTGATCACTCTTCTCCATCTCAGTTTGCAGCCCAGCCTGAGAATCTTGGATCATTCCTTGCTCCAGAATTTCACTTCTGAGCGACATCCTCAATATCTATCTGCACCTAGCCATCTGTGCTGTTTGTGCCACAGATCTTTGAGCTCCCAACTTATCAACCCCTGTTCATATTGCAGCCCCTACCTCGCCTTGCTGAACAAGGACACTATGAAGTCAATCCTGGAATCTCAACTCAAAAGTTGCACTTATCTCTAGCTGAACTGAGACCACTACTTTCACTTCATTTGAACATCAACATAAAGTGCCCCCAAATCAAACACCAAACACTACTCAGCACAAGCAAGTTACAAATTGACGCTCAACAAGAATGAGATCACTTACTTATACCAAGAAACACCACCATACAATTTCAAATGTCATAAAAACTACAAACAACATGAATAATCAAGATAATATGGCTACTACAAAAATTAACAACCCCATCATACTGCTTTCTGATATTGACAACCTAATGGATCCACAAGAGAATTTCAAAATAGAAATTATAAATATGTTCTAGGAACTCAAAAAACATATGAATAAAAAACTGAATGAAGACATTGAAAACACAGATAGTTGAATGAAATAACTAAAACAATTTAAAATATGAAATTATAATTCAGTGAAGAGAAAGAATCTTTGAAGAAAAGCCAATATGGAACAAAACTTGAAATAAAAATAAAAAACTCAGGAACTTAAGTCTAGGCATGGTGGTACATGCCTTTAATCCCAGTACTTGGGAGGAAGAGGCAGGTGGACCTTTGAGTTAAAAGCCAGCCTGGTCTACATAGTGAGTTCCAGGCTAGCTGAGGCTACTGGGAGACCCTGTCTCAAAAAGCCAAAAAAAAAGAAAGTTTTTTGTCTCAAAGAACACCACAGAGGAAGTATAAAGCCAGCACCACATGGGAGCCCCTGAGTTCTAAGTAGTAACCCCACCCCAAAGAAAATGTGAAAAGATAATACATGGAATGAGAGAAAATATTTGCAAGTCATTTGCAATATTTGCAAGGGGACTGTGTCCAGCATATATAAAGATCTCTGTCAGGTGTGGTGGCACAGACCTATAAAACCAGTACTTGGGGAGGTGCAGACAGAAATGTCAGGTTTCCTGGGCAGCATAGTTAGGCTGAGTTCCAGGCCAGTATGGGGTAGCAGAGACCTGTCTCAAAAACAAACAAACACAAGCGGTTAGATATATATGTATTTAAACATTGCTAGTTATTATGGTAGGTTACTTTGGTATAGACACAGATGTCTGGATGGTATCTTAATCCCTGGATTACTTTTTTTTTTTTCCCCTGAGAGAGATGACAAGGCCTTACTGTGGCATGTATATCTCCTAATTGCTAGAAGGTATAAGCTTGTGGCAACATCCACGAGTTATTTCTCCAAGGAGAGAGCTAATAATCAAATAAAGTTGGGATATANATATAATTGTCAAATAAAATCATACAGAACAAAGAAAAGATATTGAAAACTATGAGTGAGAAATACCAAGACACATAGGGAGTCACTCATATCAAAACAACACCTGACATTCAGCCCAGACCAGTATACCCATCAAACTATCAGTTGTAACTGAAGAAAGAAAATTTTCCATAATAACAGCAGATTTGAGGAATTTATGTTCACAAAACCAGCACTACAAAGAATACTTGTTGGAATAATTCAAACAGAACAGAAAATTAAACACTCTTGAGAGGGCACAAAGAGTAAATAAATTAGCCCAGTACAGACAACCAAAAGAGGTCTAAGAAAACAGTACTACACCATCAACATTACATGAAATAATAAACTTTGGCCAATAATAACCTTCAAATTTCATGGTCTCAAATCCCCAGTAAAAAGGCACAGACTAATCTAATATATTAGAAAATGGGATGCATCAATTTTCTGACTCCATGAAATGCATTTCACCAACAGTGATCAACACCACCTTAGAAAAAGGTATTCCAAGCAAAAGCAACTAAGAAACAAGCAGGTGTAGCTATTCTAAAATCTGTCGAGGTAAACTTCAACCTAAAACTAGTCAGAAGAGAGTGGAAAGTTCACTTCATACTCATTAAGGGAAAATCCACAAAGAAGAAATTACAACTAGCATAGGAGTATCAAACTTCATAAATCTCACATTGGTTCCAGAATGGTGATAGTGGAGGACTTCAGTACCCTGCTGTCAGCAATAGAAAGGGCAAACAAACAAAAGCTAAACAGACAAATGCTGAAGTTAAATGAAACCATAGATCAAATGGACTGTACAGACATTTATACACTTCACCCATGCACCAAAGAATACAGTTTCTTCTCAGCAGCCCATTGAACTTCTTCTAAACTTTACCACATATTAAGACAAAAAGCAAGTTGCCACAAATTTATTGAAAATTGAAATATCATCTTGTATTCTACACAACAACAAAGGAATAAAGCTAGATATTAACACCAATAAAAATGGGAAAACTATACAAATTAATGGAAGCTAAACAACATATTACTGAATGAAGAGTGGATCAAGGGAGAAATCAAGAAAGAAACTTAAAATTACTTAGAAATGAATGGAAATGCAAACACAACACACCAAAACCTCTTGCCCCCCCCCAAAAAAAAAATGAAGGGAGTTATAAGAGGAATATTTATAGCATTAAGTAGCTATAAAAGAAAATTAGAAACATCTTATATAAATAAATTTTTGGTGCAGTAAAAAAGCCTTGGAAAAACAAGAAAAAAAAAAACACCTAAAAATAGTAGGGGTTGGGGTTGGAAAGATAACTAAGCGGTTAAGAGCAATGGCTGCTATTGCCAAGAAGCAGGGTTTAGTTCCCAGCACCCACCTGGAAGCTAACAACTGTCTGAAACTCCAGTTCCAGGGCATCTGAAGCTCTCTTCTGACGTCTATAAACATCTCATGACATGGTTGCACTTATAAAACTGCAGGCAATACAATCATACACATAAAATAAAATCAAAATAATAAATAAAATATTTTTTTAAAAAGTAGAAGGGAAGAGATAAACAAAATCAAGGCTAAACTTGAAATAGAAACAATGAAAACCATACAAAGAATCCATAAAAGGAAGAGTTGGTTTTTTGAAAAGATTACCAAGACTGACTTTTTTAAGCCAAATTAACCAAAAGAAAAACAGAGAGGGGCCAAATGAACAAACTCAAGATGAAGAGAAAAACATTACAACATACCTGAAGGAAATTTAGAAAACCATAAAGACATACTTAAAAAACCTATATTCTACTAAACTGGAAAATCTAAAGGAAATGGATAAATTTTGAGATAGATGTGGTGTATCAAAATTAAGGCCAAATGATACAAATTATTTAAACAGAACCATAAAAAGATAAATGCAGCAATTAAAAATCCCCCAACTAAGGATGAGTGCTCATCAGTCACTTATTTTCAGCACCATACATGGGTCTCTGTACTAACAGTCCCTCTCTGAAAAAGGATGACTCTCAACCCCAGACTCAGAGCCATACTAGCATACAACTATAAACAAAAATATAGTTTGAAATTATTTAGTTTATTCAAACCTTTTTTAACATTTTTATTGATGTGTATTTCATACATTGTTTCTCATTCCAATCTAGACTCATACTGTCTTCCATGCCCCCCCACCCCACCTGAGTTATTACACCCTGCCATCCCTGCCCTGTATCTTTTTCTGATGTTTTTCAAAGTTTTTTTTCAAATCAGAGGATTATTGTCCTTGAGGGAACTTTACTGTTTCAACCAGTTCCCTGTCCCAGTTCCTCTTCTGTTGTTCCCTCCAATCTGTACCACTTCAACGATATCAAGACATATACATATCGTATCCATCTTAATATCTATTACATATCTATCTATTATATATTATGGCTATAATTAGATGATACTATATATATGTCACACCTATACTAAACTTATATCATCTGTACACAAACTGTCATTTCCATATCATATTTCAGGATTCACATTTTCCCTTTTTAAATTTATATTACTCTAAAATATGCTTACATATCCTCCACCCGTATACCAAGATTACAAAATCTAAAAATAAGTAGTGGGTCAATTCTAGAGCCTGTTAAGGGATTTACATTGTCAGAGCACAGTCACTTTCAGGGAAAGGGGTATATGACATTGATGTTGTTTAGTTTGCCTTACAACTCAGTGCTTGGTGCTAGCTAGCATCTACAAATGAGGGATACCATTTGTAGTTTGCTTTTCTGGGACTGTGTTACTTCACTTAGCACAATATCTTCTAATTCTATCCATTTACCTGCAAAGTTCATGATGCCATCTTTCTTTACAGCTGCACAGAACTCCATTGTGTAGATGTACCACATTTTCTCTATCCACTCATTGGTTGAGAGGTATTTGGGTTGGTTCCAGCTCTTCACTCTTGTGAAGAGAGCAGCAATGAACATGGCTGTGCATGTATCTCTGTGGTAGAATGAGTCTTGTGGGTATATACCCAAGAGTGGTATGGCTGGGTCAGGTGGTAAGCTCATCCATCTCTATCACTCCCCAACCCCTGCCTAGTTTGGACAACAGCATAGAAGACAAGGTCTAAAGAATTTAAGAGCCAGAGGATGGGGACGAGTATTGCCAAATGCTGCCATCCACATCTGATATTGCCATTGAGACTATGAAAATTCAGCAGCCCTGGACACCTGCAAAAGACCGGACACTCCAACTGTTCCTGATACGTTGAAGGATAAAGCTCCACTCCTTCCTTAGGAGCTCATGTCTTATTAATGGTTTCTGGAGGCGATGGTGTAATTATATCTGGTGGTGTAATCATTGTGAAATGAAGTGAGACGAAAGAGTTTCAGAGGGAAGAGAAACAGGATACTAGAGGGTAAGGGGGATGAATATCATCACAGTATTATACACATGCACGAAAGTAAGTATCAAAATTTAATAAATACCCTGACAAAAGCAACTTAAGGGAGAAAAGCTATGCTTAGGCTCAGAGTTTAAGCGTCCACCATGGCAGAGAAATCAAGACAACAGGAGCTGGAAAATAATATCCTTAACAGCTACTCACTTATTGCTATGTACTTCTTTGGGATAATTTCTGTTATAAAGAATAAACGACAAGATCTAGAATTAGAGAGGAAACAAGGTTTTTAGACATGCCTGCAAGTGTTTATCTGGACCAAGTTCAACCTCTGAGAAAGTTTGTGAGGGATTATCGTGATTGGGTTACTTGTCAGTAAAAGGAGGTTAGAAAAGCCCCCCCCACACACACACACAATCAAGTCTCGTACTTACAGAAGATGAGAAAAAAGGTTAACGGAGTACTTGCAGTAAAGCCAAAGCCTCCAGAAAGGAGAGGATTCCAAACTCAGTGGAATGAGTTGTCATGCCCAGTAATCAAGTTATCAAGTTACAAACTACCAGATGTCTGCAGGGTGCATGGTCCAGGTTAATCCAGCATTGGTTACATCTCAAAGTCTGGGTTCTTATGATTATTGCTATACTATCTTTATATTTGGAACTTTCCTATGTATAAATTATTTATCTCTTGCACTGATCACATGACATTAAAATTTCATGTCAATTAAAAAGACTGGAAAAAAGATGCAAGACATGTATGGCAAAATGCAAGAACTCAGGTCGGGTGGGGCGGGTATGAAAAGGGGAATGTGTCTAAAACTGGACTGAGAAATGTTGTATGAGTTGCACAAATCTTCAATAAAAAACGTTAAAAAGTTAAAAAAAAATCCCCCAACTAAAAGAGACCAGGACCAGATGGATACAGTGAAGAATTCTACCAAACATTCAAAGAACTACTATCAGTAGACCTCAAATCGTTCCATAAAATAGAAAATATGAGATGTTTATAATTAGTATAGCCACTTAATGCTATAAATTTTCCACTTAGAAATGGCTTCAATTTTGTTGTGAAAGGTTTTGATGTGCTGTGTTTTCATTTCCATTCAATTCTAAGTAATTTTAAATTTCTTTCTTGGTTTCTCCCTTGATCCAATTTTCATTCAGTAATATGTTGTTTATATTCCATTAATTTTTATAGTTTTCCCATTTATATTGTTGTTTTATATCTAGCTTTATTCCTTTCTTGTTGCATAGACTAGAAAATGATATCTCAATTTTGTGGAGACTTGCTTTGTGGTTAATATATGTTCAATTTTGGAGAAATTTCCATGGGCTGTTGAGAAAAAAGTGTATTCCTTGGTGTTTGTGTGGAATGTTCTTTACAGATATGTAAGGCCTGTTTGATTTATGGTGTCATTGAACTTGAGGCTTTCTCTGCTTAGTTTCTGCCTGCTTGTATTTTCAGCTTCTTAAAAACAAGGTTTCTGCTTTTTAAGTGACACCCTCCATTTTCTCTTCCCATGATGACCTTGACAACCATCATTCTTTCTGTTACTATGAACATAATGATTAAAGGCCCACAATGTAAATAGAATTATCATGCAACATTTTTTTCTGTTTATAACTGGTTTATTTTACTTAATGGATTCAGGCTTAATCACTGTTGTATAGTGCATCAGAGTTTCCTACTTAACGTTTGAATAATTTTGATAATACTGTACTGAGTGTATATACCATGATTTGTTTATCAGTTTATCCGTCCATAATTGCTTGTGGTTTATTTCCATTGTGGTATTTCTACATTTTAGGAATCATGGATAATGTTAATATGAGTATGTGTTTAAGTGAAAGGGCATGAAAGGCAACAACACCCTAAAGACAGCACCTAAAGGAAGTAAAGTAGCCAGGCCTGGCTTGTTTAAGACTGAGGGGCCCTTATCAGCTGGTCTTAAGTAAACAAGACCACACCTAAAGGAAGTAAGGTAGCCAGGCCTGGCTTGTTTAAGAATGAGGGGCCCTTATCAGCTGGTCTTAAGTAAACAAGACCACACCTAAAGGAAGTAACTTAGCCCTGCCAGGCTTGTTTACTACTGAGGGGCCCTTAGCTGGTCTTAAGTAAACAAGACAGTGGCTAAAGGAAGTAAGGTAGGCGGGCCAGGCTTGGTTTGAAACTTTTCTGATTGGCTCTAGCTATTTGCCCTTTAAGATGATTGGCTGCCTGTTTCATGTGTGGGTGTTCCCTTGTGATTTTTGCCTTTTTAAGCTGCTTTAGACTTGCAATAAACGAGATCCGGCTCCCCATGCGTGTGAGTGTCTCCCTGACATGGGAGGCTCCTAGGTGGGGCAGACTGCGCACCTGTCTTTCTCCTTCTATCTGGTTGCCATGTGGGGCAGGACTCCACATTTAAGTCCAAGCATGTTTTCAATTCCTTGGTGTATGCCTAGAGATGGAGATGCTGGATCATATGATAATTCTATTTTTCCCAGTTACTTTTGTTTTATTATCTTTTATTTCAAAGCTAATTTTTTATTAAAGCTGTGTGTATTTCATACATTTCCCAATCAAATCTAGACCTATCCCCCCTTCCTTGCCTACCCCCCAACCCAACCAGAGCTCATGCATTCTGCCACACATGTTTTTCATCTTTTGCTCAGTCTCTTTTAAAATTTTCAATGTAGAAGTTTACTGTTTTGGGCAGAAGTTCACCATTTCAGTCAATTCTTTGACCCAGTCATTTTGTTGTTATTCCCTCCAATTTGCATCACTCCCAAATATGCATATATGCATGCCACACATATATCAAGATATAGGTTTTAGCATCTTCAGCTTATGATTTTTTTTCTTTATTAGGCTGAAAGATGTCACGTTTTCCTTAAGGAATTGTTTGAAGGCTCCTTCTTGGCAAGCCTAAACAACCATCAGTCCTGCCCTTGTGCTCCACACTGGGGTTTTCCCTTCTCATGGTCACCAAATGAGGTCCAGTGAGCACTGCGTCCTATCTTGTTTTTCCTGTACTGGCCTCCATGATACAGCCTGGGTAGTCCAACAATGGCAGTCTATACTCTAAAGAGGCTGAAACCCCAGCAGTAGTTCAGTCCACAAGTTGGATATCTCAGCAGTCCCCATCTGGCTGGCACTGAAGATTTGGAGGATTTTTGGAGAGACATAAGTCTTCAGTCCATGTTGCAAGGTTGAAAAGCTGTGTCTCATGTCTTTGAAGGATGGCAAAAGCAGTGGCAGCCACAGAGTAGCTGCACTTGCCAGTAAGAATTGAAGACAAAGAAAACAACAGTGCTTCTTTTTCTACTTTTTCTCTTTTTACTACGATCTCAAGTTTTATAGCTGAAGTACAATTTCTCAGGCCTTACTGATTATTTATATCTGGGTATACTTTCCTTTTGGATGCTCAAGGCCACACAGCCCAGCTTAACCAAGGTTTTTGTTTTCTTAAGGTCAGTTGAGGATCTGGTCCTCAGAGTCACTCAGTTTTGGAGGGGGAGGGAGCCACTGGCTCCTTTTGGCTTTTCATTTACCAGTTCCATCCACTCGAGGACAGTCAGGTCTTGCTGGACCAGGCTTCCCTTTTTGAAGCATGAGCAGACTTTCCTCCTTATAGACTGGACACTGGCTGAAGTCCCTGTAGTGGATCTCCAAGACCTCCCTGTACAGGAAGACTAGTGACTCATATTTTCAGGACGTTTCAAGAGATGCCCCCATGCATAGTCCCTGGGACTTAGCTGACCTCTGAGGGCAAAGAACAATGTTAACCCTTAAGTCCCTTGGCCAAATTGGTATGGGCATTAAGTATGGTTATTAAGCATCCAGAAAGGCTAAGTTACACCAGCCTGATATTTTTAATTACTATATAATATTTTAGAAAAAGAAGTGGACAAAAGCTCAAACGGCCTTCTATAAGAAATACTAAGAAGCACTCCCATAAAATAAATACTGTGGTTAGACACAATGTCATGACAAAATGGTTTTTTTCCTCATTCTTTTGATTTCATATTATTCTAAAATAAGCATATATATCCTCCATGCATATAACAAAATTCCAAAGTTTGAAAATAAATGGTAGGTTAGTTCTAGAACTTAAGGTGTTCACAATATAAGACCACAGTTGTTTGTAGATCACGAGGAATATAACATTATCATTGTTCAGTTTGCCTTACAACTAGGTACTTGGTGCTAGCATCCAGCATCCGATAATTCTATTTTTCACTTTTTAAATAGTTTTCTGTAGTAAATATATTGCTTGACATTCTCTTGTGGTACACAAATGTTTACAGTTTCCCTATAGCCCTAGCAACATTTATTTTCTGGTTTTCCTTTACGTTCTTTAAATAACAGTCACTCTAATGGGTGCAAAGATGCATCTGACTGTGATTTTTATTTCCATTTCCTGACCTAATAGTTGTTGATCTCTTCATGTGCTCATTGATCATTTATATATCTTCCTTACAAAAATGTTTTAAGACCCTTTGCCTATGTTTATATAGGTGTTCTTTTCCTTTAAAAAAATCTGTATCACTCTGTGTGCATGTGTATATGCATACATGCATATGTGTTCTCAAAGAAGCCAGAAGGGGTATAAGAGCCCCTGAATCTGGAGTTGCAGGTAGTTGTAACACATTCAGCACAAGAGTTAAGAACTGAAACTCAATGTCCTCTGGAAGAACAACCCCATATTTATTCTTTATATTCTGAATATTAGCCCCTTACTTGATATATGGCTTGCAAAAATTCCATATCATTCTGTGAATGCTCTTTCACTCTGTTAACATTGTCCTTTTAAGCACTAAAATTCATAAATATTGATGCAATATCTTTTATTTCTTATTTTGTTGCCTATACTTTATATGTCATGGCCAAGAAATTACTGTCAAATTTAATGTAGATATTTTCCCTCAAATTTGTCTTCTAAAAATTTTACAGCTTTAGATTTATGATTATAGGTCTTTTATCTATTTAAAATTAATTTTTAAAAAAAGGTATAAAGGTTTAGCTTAACTCTTCAGCATGTGATTATTCAACTTTTAAAACATAATTTGTAGAAAACACTGTGCTTTCTTCATTTCTTTTTGACATTTTAATTGTTAGCATACATAAGTAAAAGTTTTTATGTGTAAATTATTGAGCAACTTTGGTGAGTTTATTAGTGATGTGTGTGTTTTATGTGATATCTAGTGCTTCCTACACATGAAATCAGGTCATCTGTGAACAGAAATAACTTTACTCATTAATTCACAATTTGAATAACTTTTATTTGTTTTTCTTATGTAAATGCTCTAAGTAAGATTTCTAGCAAAATGTCAAATAGGAGGGCTGGAGAGATGGCTCAGTGCTTAAGAGCACCAACGGCTCTTGCAAAGGACCCAGGTTCGATTTCCAGCACCCACATGATGGCTAAGAACAGTCTTTATCTCCAGTTCCAGGGGAATCCGACGCCCTCTTCTGACCTCTGCAGCATTGCATAACACGGGTGCACAAACCTACATGCAGATAGTACACTCATACACATAAAAAATAATAAATAGATAAAATTATTTCTAAAAAAGTTTAAAAAAGTCAAATAGAAGAAACATAGTGGATATTCTCACCTTGGTTCTCAGATTTCAGTCTTTTACCATTAAAAATACTGTGTATTTTCATATACCTCTTTTTATATTAGTTTCCTTCCATATCTACTTTGTTGAGGACTTTTATCATAAGCATGTTGAATTTTGTCAAATGTTTTAGTGCTGGATAGCTTTAGTGCCAACTTGACACACCTGGGTTGAGGGAGCCTCAATTGGGGAATTGGCTCCATTGGATTGGCCTGTGGCCACAACTGTGGAGTATTGTCTTGACTGTCAGGCAATGTGGGAGAGCCCAGCCCACAATGAGTGGTGCCACACTGGGCAGGTTGTTGTGTACCATATAAGAAGGCAGGCTGGGCATGAGCCAGGGGAGCAAGCCAGTGATCAGCATTCCTCCATGGCCTGTGCTTCAGATCCTGCCTCCAGGTTCCTGCCCTGAGTTCCTGCCTTGGGCTCCCTAAGTGATGAACTGTGACCCAGGAGATGTAAGCTGAAGAAACCCTTTCCTCCCCAAGTTGGTGTTGGTCAGAGTGTTTGTCACAGTGATGGAAGACAAATTAGAACAGAAATTGGTACCAGAAGAGTGGGGTATTGCTGTGACAGACCTGACCTTGGTGTTTTGGGGAAGAATTGTGGAGGCATTTGGAACTTTGGGCTGGGAAGATCATTGAATGCCTAAAGATTGTTGCTGTGGAACTTGGAGCAGTATTGCTAAAGGAATTGTAGAAGATGGAGGCCTGGCTTGTGAAGTTTCTAGTTTCAAAGGGAAGCAGAGATCATCAGGACTATGTAATCTGTGGGTTCTGGTCAGCTGGGGCTGAAGAATCAGCTGTAAGTAACAAGAGACCAGAACCTGAAGGGGAATTTTTGCTGTACTGGGAAAATTGATGCTGGTTGGCTGGGGCTGAAAAATCAGCTGTAAGTAACAAGAGACCAGCATCACTGTGGTGAAATCTACTGGGAAGAATTTCTTCAGGGTCAGCACACAGAAGCTGTGGTCTAGAAGGGGCCTGAGCCTCCATCTCAAGCCAGAAGCAGGACGTGGTAGTGTGTAAGAGTCTCCTATATGGTTCTGGTGTTGAAATTTGAGGGGGTCACAGAGAGCAGCCGAGGCTTGGCACTGTGAGAGGTCAGGAAAGACCATTGGTGGAAGTGCACCTCAGTTGCAGTGAAGACCCCAGGATTGCAGGGGTCATGGAGAGAAGCTGAGGCTTGGCACCAGGAGAGATCAGAAGAAACCATTGGTGAAGGTGCTGCCTCAGTTTCAGTGGAGACCCCAGATTTTTGGAGATGCCAGGACCATGGGTCGACCACGAAGAGCTGCGGCAGGTGTGGAATGGAGTCAGCCTGTGCCTTTGAGATGAGCCGTGTGTGCCACGGACAGCAGAGTCGGAGACGGGGAGCTGCCAAAACCCTTTGGATCCCAGAAGATCGTGAGTGAATCCCAGGTGTCCAGCCTTGAGCTACTTTGCTGGACTTAGGTTTTGTTTGAGAGTGCCTGATTCTTCCCTTTGAAATAAGACAGTACTTGTTTTGGATTTTACAGCAGCCCACAGTTAAGAGACTTTTAATAGACTGTGAACTTTTAAGTGTTTGGACATTTTAAGGACTGTGGGGCTTTTAAGGTTGTACTGTCTTAGGTTGTGATTAATGTTAACATCATACTTTGGGGATAAGAACTGGAAAGGTAGTGGTTTAATAGTGATGTGTTTTGTGTGTCAAGTTGACAAGGGGTCAATTGTGCTGGATAGCTTTAGTGTCAACTTGACACACCTGGGTTGAGGGAGCCTCAATTGGGAAATTGGCTCCATTGGATTAGCCTGTGGCCACAACTGTGGAGTATTGTCTTGATTGTCGGGCAATGTGGGAGGGCCCAGCCCACAATGAGATGTGCCACCCTGGGCAGGTAGTTGTGTACCGTATAAGAAGGCAGGCTGGGGCTGGAGAGATAGCCTAGCGGTTAAGAGCACCGACGCTCTTGCAGAGGACCCGGGTTCGATCCCCAGCACCCACATGGCGGCTAAGAACCGTCTTTAACTCCAATTCCAGGAGAACTCCAGTTCCAGGGGAATCCGAGACCCTCTTCTGACCTCCGCGGCATCGCACGACACGAGTGCACAGACCTGCATGCAGACAATACATTCATACATACAAAAATAAATAATAAAAAAAAAAAAGAAGGCAGGCTGGGCATGAGCCAGGGGAGCAAGCCAGTGAACAACATTCCTCCATGGCCTGTGCTTCAGCTCCTGCCTCTAGGTTCCTGCCCTGAGTTCCTGCCTTGGGCTCCATAAGTGATGAACTATGACCCAGGAGATGTGAGCTGAATAAACCCTTTCCTCCCCAAGTTGGTGTTGGTCAGAGTGTTTTGTCACAGCAACAGAATACAAACTAGAACAGCTTTTTATGCATCAATTGAGATAATCATGTGGCTTTTCATCATTATTTCATTGTGTTATGTTAAATTTATCAAGTATTTTTAAAACCATTTGAAAAATTAACATTTTCATGCCTAAAATATATACATTTGCATATAAAAATATAAATTAGGTATAATAAGGGAACAGTGCCTCTACCAGAAACCACAGGTTATCACATTACAAGCCCAGTCTCTGGAATGGTTTACCTCCTTTAGAGTTGTTAGCTAGAGGGTGTCCCAGAGGCCCCCTAAAACTACTGGTTATTTGATTTCTCTTGGTTACCATCTGAATCATGACTAGAAGACCCTATGGCTGAATACCCTACATGCCTGAGTAGCAGAACAAGCTGGTACTAACCTCAAAGTTTCATCCCTTCTGAATAGCTTTCATAGTGTGAGAAGGTGCTACACATGCTTCTGGAACACAAAAATAATCATCAGTCTTATCTACCCATGAATCATTTGATCTACAATAATTATTGCCCTGGAAAGATAAGCCCACTGGTGCAAAAGTGGCAAGAATGTCATGGGAATAACCAACCACTGTCTAATTGGATTTAAGGCCAACTCTACAAGATGTAACCAACCAATACCTGACCAAGAGCCTGTGGCTATCTAAGTCATCAATCCTAGGAGTGATCCTAATACTATTGTTTTGTTAAATGGAAATAGTATTAAACCAATTCATAAAGATTTATCATTATACCCACAGATTACTACATCTCGCATCAGCATCAGAAATGCTTTTTTTTTTTTTTTGCAGTACATGGCAATTAAAGCAGACACGCTCAACTAGTAAACGCACAGAAAATAAGACCCTGTGTACTGCTCACCCATAAATCAGACACCCACATCACACACTTCCCCTGGCTCAGGGACTGTTGTGGAAGAGGGGAAAAAAGATTGTAAGTCCAGAGTTGGTGGATGAATACAGCAAGACTGTTTCCCAGACACAACAGGGTAGTTGTGCATATGAACATATAATGTTGGTAACTGTGCAAGACTTGCTTAAGCTCAAGTTAGACAAAATAGCAGCATAGAGGGGAGAAATGGGCATGAATTAACCTCTGGCAGAGGAGCAATTGGGAATTGATAGCTGCTGGGAGAGGGAGGGTCAGCTTTCATTAAGGGCATGGCTCCTGGTATATCAACACATTCCAGAAGATGGTCACACACCCAAGAGTATATGGGTAGCTCAAATTGGACTTGACGGGTTTTAAAAAAAATGAGGACACAAAGTAGAGTGTGTAGGGAAGGGGACGGATCTGGGTGGAGTTGGTGGGATAAAGCTTAACGAAATGCATTGTATGAAATTTTCAAAGAATTAAAAACATTTCTTTCAAATCCAATGAAACAGACATTACAATTCTCAAAAAAAACATATACATTCAAAAGAACGAGAAATTGGGGTTGAAAATTTTTGGACAGTTCTGGAGATATGGACTATATACTTTTGGAGAAAGAAAATCTTAAAATATGTTTGACATTTTAATGTTCAAAATTCAAATGTAAATAAATGTTTGAGAAGAGATTTGTTAGTCTTTGCATTATGATGGAAATAAGCATATGAAGTCATCTTGTTAAATAGAAATTTTGTGGAGTTCTGTCACTAAGATGACCTAACAGTCAACTGCTTGTATAATTCTTTAATGTCACTCCCAAATACATGGATTTAAGCCTCTACCTCTATTGTCCATTAAAAAGATACTTTATATCTGATGTTATTTCATGCTGGAGACGAGGCAAATGTGTTTTAAACATTTGGCTTTTACTAGAAAGTTAAGTATATGGAGGGCTCTATTATAAGTCCATGATGGATATTAAAAAGAAAACCAGTTAGTACAAAGTGTGAACAAGGAAGTCATAATGAAAAATAAGAATGACAGGAACAGGAAAGGTCTCATTCTATTTTATTACACAAGGAAGTTTTTTGTATAAAACAGTGTTCTATATTTTATCAACAATGTTCTTTTCAATGTATCACTTGTGTCTTTTCTTGCCTATCTTTGGTACAGAAGGCAGCACAAGGTTGAAGATCTGTGTTTGGATGTACAGAACTCCTATAAAATGAAAATAAAGAAAAATAAAAAGCTTATAAGACTCTGTTTCCTTGTAATCATACACCTCCTTCCATCTCTCCCTGGCTCTTACAATCATTGTGCCTTCTATTCTGCAATGGTCCCTGAGACCTGGGTGAACTCCTGTCCAAGGACATGCACACTGCAGTCCCTTATTCTCTACACTTTGGCTAGTTGTGGACTTCTTTGCTCATTGCATTCTGTTGCATGAGGAAGCTTCCCTGCTGAGAGATGAGGGACTCATTTGTATTCTCTCTACCCCTTGTTCTACTATGTTTCCTGAGACTTAGAGATAGAGGTTCCATTGTAGTTGTCTCATTTAAGGTTGGGCATCTCATCTCATAGACACTTATTCCTTCTGTGTGACAAGTTGTAGAACTATGTAATAGTCTCTGTTGTGAAAGAATCTTCTCACAGACTTCTGGGACCTTGATCATATGAATTTACAGCAATGATGTCAGCATGCACAAGACCCATGAAAACTCAAGTAGACAAAATCCCAGCATAGAATTGGGGAAAAGGGCAACAGGCCCTAACTTTAGCCAAAGAACTATTGGCAACTGATTAGTTCTGGGTGGGTGAGAGTTGATCTTCTTTAAGGGAGTGGTTCTAGATAGACTGACTAGACCCCAGTGGATGAACTTGCACTGAAGGATGTCTGGTGACACTAATTTAACTCATTAGGCCTTAATGTATATGGCAAAATGGATGAAATCCCCCAGAGAAGTTGACTAGGAGGTTGAGGATGGCAGAGGGGGTATAAATATGATTAAGGTGTTTTGTGTGAAATGCAGAAAAAGTCAATGAAATTATACATTAAAAAACTAGGTGTTAACACTTCAACATTGTCTTCCATTATGTACATATTAGTGAGTCCACCAGAATCCAATGGATAGTTCCAAAACCATGGCCACACAGGTGATTTCAGTTAAATTCTGTGAGCTAAAAATCAAAACAAACATGATTGTGAGAAAGGGACTTCTATGGATGGGTGTTAGAAAGGAAAATGGACAATAAGAAAGGGTGGGCATAATAATAAACAGAATGTATTATATATATATATGAAATTATCAAAGAATAAATTTAACAATAAAAAAGCTAGATGTAAAAGAAAAATAGATAGATTTGCTCAGATATAACCAAAATCAATCACATAGGAAAAATGGAAATAAAACCCAAGAAAACCACAGGTAACCACTGAATATTATATAATGATGCATATATAATCTTTATAGATTTGCCCAAACTCATAGAGTATATAACAGCAAGACTTAGCCCTACAATCAATTGTGGGCCTTCAATAACTATGTGTCAATGCATACTTATAAACTGTAAAATATGTTAACACTCTTGTGGATGGTGTCCATAGTGAGAGATGTTATGTAGAGGCAGCTGGCATATTAGAAATATTTGCTTCTCCCTCAATTTACCATGAACATAAAATTACTCTAAATCTAATATCCATTTAAAAAAAAAGTATCACAAAACACAAAAATTTAGAATCCCACACTGATGACATGCTAGTGGGGTTAATATTTATAGCATGGCTTATGGTGTTTTAAATACAAGAAAATAATATATTTTGTGTCATTATTTATTGCTATGTGGGAGACCAACAGGCTACTGGAATCTACTGTTCTAAATGACGCAAAAGTTCTCTGGAATAGGTTTTGGTTCAACTAGTTTTCAGGTCAAGGTTATAAAATGTAAATTTATGAAAGCAAAGATAAGAAAATTCAGAACTAGAGGAGTTAGAGAGATGGCTTACCAGTTAAGATCACTGGCTGATCGTGCAGAGGACCTGGGTTTTATTCCTAGTACCCATACGGTGGCTAACAACCACCCATAACTCCAGTTCCAGGGGATCCAATGCCTTCTTCTCACCTCAGTGGGCAGTGCATGACATGGGTGTCCTTACATACATGCAATCAATACACTAATATGCAAAAAATAAAATGTTAGAAAAAAATCAGAAATAAAAAAGATAACAAAGCAGAGGAAGAGATGATTTGTAAATGTGCTCATATGCTAAGGGTTTCCCCAACTCTCCTTTGGAAAATTAAAAGAAGCTGAGAATTTATTTATAGTGGCAGAACCAGGAGGATTTTTTCTAGAATTTAGAAGAAATAGGCTATAGGCAAATTAAAAACCTAATAAAATTGTAAGGACTTTGCCTTCCTATCCTCAATACTGTTAGAGTGACATAATTTTCTTGCAAGCTGGCATCCTGCTTCAGAGAAGGTCAAGACCTGGACATATAAAGCAGGTGTATCAGCAAGGTGTCTACACCTGGAGACTTTGTTCAAGCTTCAAGATGGCCTCTTTACCTAAGCTAGAGCTCCTCATCTTGAGATGATATCCACACTCCCCTCCCTTCCAAAGAAGCAGGGGTTTAGTAGGGTAAGGGATCTTACCAAAAGAGTAGGAAACAGAATGTCCCGGGAACATGTATCTTGGTCAAAGACCTCCAAGTGATTCTGACTCCCACCCTACTTAGAAGGGAAACATTTTCCCTTTGTAAATCACACTCCTTACCAACTTAACTGCAGGGGCTTTACTGCTAAACTAAATGTAATAATACATGAAATAGCACAAGGTGTATGATTTGCAAATGGAACTTTTCTTAAAAATAAAACCTAGAAAACTTTAAAAGGAGACAATATGGGGGCTGGAGAAGTAGTTCAGCAGTTAAGAGCACCGACTGCTCTTGCAGAGGACCCAGGTTCTGTTCCCAGCACCTACATGGCCACTAATACCCATCCGAGTGTAATTCCAGTTCTAGGGGATCCAACACCACCTTTTGACCTCCGCAGATAATGCATGACATGGGTGCTCATACACATGCAAGCAATACACTCATACACATAAAATAAAAAAGAGATTGTTATTGAAATGATTAACGTGGACTAACTAGATCATCTTACTTTCTTGATGTAGATCAAACAATCCCACCAAATTCAGTGAATTTACTGAAAAACATTACCATTTTCAGTGAAAATATTCAGTTCATGTAGAGATATTTTTTTATTTCATTAGTCAGGGTAGTATAATAAGATGTATGAAATGCCAGTAACTTAAAACAGCAACCATTTTCCCCATAATGTGCTGAAGCTAACAATGAACAACAGGTATTTATGTCTAGTGTGTAATTCATTTGGCTTTTCTGACTGTGTAGAGTTGGGTGATAACATACTCCCTCAGCCCAAGAAACAAGACTTTCATCAAACCTGAGATATCTATCGTGGGAAACAAATGTGCATTCCCATACCATGCTAGGTGATCTGTGAAAGAGTAGAAATTACAGTCCCCACGTTTAAATGGCTTCCAATCTCATTTGAGAATTGAGTCACAAAGAGGTGAGGAAATAGAATATTTCTCAGGCAGAACAGACACTTCCATAAAGCTCTCCTATGTATGACCTTCTTGTGGAACTAATTGCTCCTTTCTTTGTTATTTCCATTAATATTTTATGAGCACTGTTACAAGAAGTCTGCTTTTATTATTGTTCTTACAGGATTACTGTGCTCCTTTTAGTTTGAAATGCCCCCGAAGTCACTGGCTGTTCCCTATTGCTCTGTGACCTTCAGAGCCCAGGGTTCCTCTAGCTGTGCATATAAAGAGAGTTACCAGAAATCAGATAAGCAGTACAGGAATACCAGACTTCCTCTCAGTGTCCTAGCTACCCTTGCTTTCCACCACCCTCTGCTTTTGTCTACAAGTTTTCCATACGGGCTGTCAGCTATGCTTCCAAGTCCCAAATAAATTCCATTTCTCAAGTCTCCCAAAGTTTGCTTCAGTTGATTGAAACAAGCCATCACCTAATACACTCCTCCACCAATACAGAGCTTCTTCTCACTTCATGCTCTTCCTCCCATCGCCTGCTTCCTCTCTAATATGGCACGGTGAGAGTCATGCCATAAGAGTTCATAAAAGTTGTCAAACATGAAATTTATACTCAGTTGTCTCTGGGATCAAATTTCAGTTCTATAACTCACTGTGTGACCTTTGGACAAGTGAATCCTCTTCTGAAACTCCATTCGGCCATGATGAAGTGATTATATCTAGCTCAAGAAAGTGCCATGAATATCAGGGCAGAAGAAATATAAGTCAGACAGCTCTTTCAACATTACTTATCCAGCTTCAGCAATGGCTGAATCATTGTCCTGTGAACCTTATACATTCTAACCTTTTAAATTCACTATAATGTATCTGCTAATATACTGGTATCATATTTACTTCTCTTCCATACCTAGACCACCTAGACGGTGGTGTGCTATCTACAGCAGGTTCTCTATGTACATGCATATGGATTATGCTATACATTGTGATACAAACTCACAGCCACAGGGTGTCCTCATCTTGCTTTACTCCTGGACATTATATTGGTATTTGTGGTCTTGCTGGCAGGTTTGCTGTCTCCTTCCTTTGGGGCTTCTAAGTATACCACTGGACTGATTGGAACTAATTTTAGGAGTTCTGTGTTTATCATTTTGTAGACTGACTCTGGACAGCATCAAAGCCCTCTGGTTAAGGATCCCTCATCTAAAGCTGAAGTCATTGAGTTTCTTACTCATTCTAACAAGGAAACACACACACACACACACACACACACACACACACACACACACCCTGGAGAGCAGAACATAAGTAATAAAAAGAGTCTTATTATACAGGACAATGACACAGCAAACTTGAGAATGATGTCCTTTCAAAAGACCACTGACAAAGTTACCCCTTGGCTTGCATCTGGGAACTTGGATTCTGTGAATGTTCCCAGCATTTCCTTTTTGATAAGAATAACTACTTGCACTTAAATTGTACAAATACTATGGTTTGTGTTGAGCACCTTCTCTCTTTCTAGGAGCTAGGAATTTAGTCTATGTTAGTCAGAAGGTGGTTAATAAACATCTCCCCAGTTAAACAGCACCAAGTCCCTAAGGAAGACATGTAAGGACAAGGTTTCACACTGCAACCACAATGTAATGTTCCTGGAGGATTAAGTCCATGCCACATGACACCACTGGGAGAAGACTGGAAGCTTGAGTCTGCTTTTCCCTGAACTCTGCCCACACACCTTTTCCCATGCTGGTTTGTTCTGTATCTTCTCACTGTAATAAATATGACCTGTGAGTATTACTACATGTTGAATCCTATGATACTTCTGAATAAATTTCCAATTTTGGGAGGGGTCTTGAGGGACATCTGACACACATATGATAATATTTGAGCTAATGTTATGGAGAGGGAGTAAGGGAGTGGGACTTTGTTCTGAACCACATCTCAAAGAGCAGAGGTGAATTCTGTGGTTGAATATAAATCTTATCTGGAAGTGGGAAGGCAGGATCAAGGCTAAAGCTGTAATTGATTAACAAGCATCTGTCAGTTATATTTTCCAGGAGAGGAGGATCTCCTTTTTGAATTTTGTGGCATGGACAATGTCTGTGCCTTGTCTGTGTTCAAACATGACTATGGAAAGGTTTTGATCTTATTGCTCCAGGATGGTGACGGGATGGTCTTGTCTAATGCTGATTCTTGATGAAGTTGTTTGTGTTCATCAGGAAAAAGCCCAGGCATAGTTCTGAGTACCAATAACTCCAGGATGACTGAGGTTGCTTTTCCCTTATTTTTTTAATTTTTAAATTATATTTATTTTTATGTGTATGGGTGTCTTGCCTGAATGTATTTGAGTGCACTCATGCATGCAATGCCCATGGAGGACAGAAGATGACATCAGATCCTCTGGAAATGGAGTTATGGATGGCTGTTAACCACCATGTGGGTATCGGGAACTATAAGAACTGCCAGTTCTCTTAACCACCAATCCTTCTCTCCAATCCTGCTTCCTTAATTTCTTATTAGTATATATTTATTATACAAAAATAGGAGCTTCATAATAGCATTTTTGTTGAAGTCTATTGATTTATTTTTTTCATTAATCATATATTCTGTATGTTTTTTAATTTTTATATTTAACTTGACAGACTGATTTTTATTTCTACAAATTCAATGAGGTGTTTTACATTTTCTGTAGCACACAGATTAAGGTACACTGGACCATAAGGCAACAGATTTTTACAGGCTCCTGGACTTTGCTCATGTGAACTTGTAGCAATAGTATCAGCATGCACAATATCTATGCAAACTCAAGCAGACAAAAACCCAGCATAGAACTGTAGAAATGGGCAGCAGGCCCCAATCTTTTTTTACTTTTATTTTTTATTTTTATTGTTATTCAACTTTTTCCATAACTCATACATCATTTCTCAATCGAATCTAGAGTCGCTTCCCTTTCCATGCCCCCCACCCCACCCGAGTCCCTGCACTCTCCCATACATGTCCTGCATCTTTATCTGAGTAGAATAAAGCTCTTTTTCCAGTTCTTGTGTGTTGTATTTCTCTCCAATTGTGTTGCTGACATATATATATTATAGTATATATATATATATATCTATATATATATTATTTTTTTTTTTTTTTATATACATATACATAAATAGCCATATTTTTACATAGTTATATATACATATCACTTGAGTTGGAGAATTTTTTTCCTAAAAGATGTCATGTTTTCCTTAAGGAAGTGCTCAAAGGTTGCTCTTTGGCAAGCCCAAACAACCATCAATCCTGCGCTTGTGCTCAACTATTGGCAGCTGATTACTGCTGGGTGAGGGATAGTTGATCTTCTTTAACGGTCAGACTCTAGATAGGCTGGCCAGGCTCCAGTGGATGACACTGAGGAACATCTGAGGATACTTACTTGACTTGACAGGACTTAACATATATGACAGAATGTATGCAATACAGTGCCAGGGCTCTAGGGAGTATAGATGGGGGAGAGGGTATAAAGATAATTAAAATGTTGTATATGAAATCCACAAAAATTCAGTAAAATATACATAAATAAAGAAAAATGATGAAAAACCTTTTGGTGCCTGGGAATAAGAACAGTCCAACATCAAGGCCTGATCTCCCCATACCATATGTGGAGTCAAGACTGTGGCTGGCCATCAAGGGAGGTTGGAATTCCATTCTTGAGAATCAGTCCTCCCAAGACTAGAAACTGCAAATTACAAAACCCTCCCGTGTCCCCAGTGTAAGTCCAACACAGAGGCAAAGCCACTGCCATGCACAACCTGGGAAGCCAGGGGAGGGGACTGTGGGGAATGCAGCCATTTTAGTGAAGGGAGAAACTACTGCCAACATCAGAAAATCCTCCATCCTCCAATCTGCTCCACCATCTGCCTATCACCAGAGGAATGCCTAACTATGGCTCATGGTTGTGGACCACAACTCCAGGTTCTCAGAAGTGGACCACAACTCCATGTTCTCAGAAGTGGACCACAATTCCTGCTCGCAGGAATGGACCACAACTCTGGCCCACAGGAGAAGGTCACAGCTTCACGTCACTGGAGAGGACCTTAAATTGATCTCAACGGAGGGGAACACAGTTCTAGATCATGGTAGGGGACCAAAACTGTGCCTTGCGGGAGGGGACCACAGCTCCAACTCATAGGAGGGGATCCCAGCTCAACAGACATCTGTACAATCCCCTCCTGGGGTGTTGCAGATGCTCTGTTGCCTGCAGCTTCCTTCAGCTCTGTGCTCTGCCTGTTTCTCAAGTATATTGAATATGTGACTGTATTCAACCCATTACTCTCTCCTGCCTCCTTCCTCCTGCTGCTACTCTTCTTCCTCTTTTAAATACTTCCCCTTCTACGTATTAGTGAAAACATTCAACAAATGTTCCTTATATAATAGTAATCAAGAGTTATTTGTCTTTTGGTGTCTGGCTTCTTTGTTTAATGTGATGACCTCCAGTTACATCTATTTTTCTATAAATAACATTTATAGGAATTTGTTCTTTGTTATGCCTGAATTAAATTCCATTGTGTATATATACCACATTTTCTTTGTCCATTTACCTGTGCTATTTACAATAGCCATGTTATGGATTAGGCACAGGTGCCTATCATTTTCTCAACAGTAAAGCAAAATCAATGTGTGTCATTTTCAACATCACAGCTTCCAATTACATAGAAAATGTTCTCCACTATGGCTTATACTTCTCTCGCTTTTATAGTTATAGAATACCTCTAATCTCTAATTTCCATTGAATGTTTATCCCTACTAAGAGATTATTACTAGAAGCTTCTCAAACCACGAGAGAGGGATAAAATGCTTACACTCTGTAATTCATGCTAATCGGTATATTGCTTTCCCCTAAAAAGTTGGCTCTTTGGATTCTTGTTTCAATGTAATGTCACAACTTTTGTCACTTGCAGTTATCTCAACATTCTCATGTTAGCTGAGAATATGCAGCTGTGTGTGCTTGAAGGCGGTGCTGTACAAATGTGCACAACTCTCCTTCCTCCAGCCATAAGTTAAGATTGTGGCTCTAGGACTGGGTGCAGCTGGTACTTGAAAGCATGTTCTAATATGCTTTAAAATTAATTTTCACTGCTCCATTAAATGATAAGAACTACTCCTGTTTTGGGTAACAAGACACATAGATTCATGTATGCACTGTGTAATATTTAAATTAAGTTAAAGGCATGCCTCTCTTTAAATATTTATCTTTTTCATGATAAAATTACTCCAAATCATTTCTTATACCTTTATAAGACATACAATGGATAACTGGTATCTAACGTGATCCTTCCATTCAACAACATACCAGAACTTGTTTTTGTGTAACAATAAATTTACACCACTGACCATCTTTTCCTCCACTTCCTCCCTTACTTCTATTCTCCCTAACCTCTGGTAATCACCACTCTAACCTCAATTTCTATGGGATCCATATTCTATATTTCACATTGCGTAAGATCATACAGTACTTGTCTATTTTATATATGACTTGTTTAATATGACACAATGGCCTCTGATCACGTCTTTGTTGATTTAATTAACAGAGCTTCACTCCCTTTAATGAATGAAGAATAGTCTACTGTGTACATGTACCACATTCTCTTAGTTTGTATTCATCAGTTGATACACAGTTTGTTTGCATTTCTTAGGTTTTGTGACTAGCACTGTAAAAAGCTGAGAATGTAAGGGCCTCTTTGAAATATATATTTTATTTTCTTTGGATATGTACCAAGTAATGGAATTGTGGTTGTGATGGTTAGCTTTATGTTGTTTTTTTACTTGACACTTCCTAGAATCACTTATGAAGAGATTTTCAATGAGGAATTTCCCACATTGTGCCTGTGAGCCTGTCTATTGGGGATTATCTTAATTTGAGTCAATTGAGGTGGAAGATTTACCTTGAATGTATGGGGCATTATTTTATGAGTTGGGCCCTGATTTGTTTATCATTAAAAAAAGCTAGCCAAGCATAAGGAAGCAAGCAAGAATACATTCGTTTCTCTCTGGTTTTCATTGTGAATATGATGAGACTAGGTGCTTTAAGTTTTTGCCACCTCGACTTCTCTGCTATCATGTTCTGTAACCTGGAATTATTAACCAAATAATCCCTTTCTGCCATACGTTGCTTTTTCACATATTTTATCACAGCAATAGAAAATGAAAACTGGAATAGTTGTATCATACCATAGTTTACTTTTCTGAGGAGTTCTCGTGCTGTTTTCAATGGGGCATAGGTAGCTGCCAGCAGTTGGTGAACATTTGACTTTAGTGTGTGAAAACTTCATGGCTTTCCTTGCAATGAGCCCTAACCTTTAGTTCTGGAGAAAGATCCCAGTCAACATTTCACATCAGAAAGTCTAATTTCATCAGTCAGAAATGTCAGAAGTAACCATTTACAATCATGGCAGAGTCTAAATGTGCACTGTCTAAAATAGTTAACTCCGTGAAATATGACTAGTCTGAATTGAGTTGTATGGAAATGACAAAGTGCATACTGGATTCTTAGCACATAAGGTAAAAATAATGAAAGGAAAAATATTGATTTCCATATTTATTATATCTTTATATAATAATATTTTGATATATGTGGTTAACTAAAGTATTTTATTTAAATAAACTGTGTCTGTTTTCTTTGTTCAAGATCGTGTCTTCATAGGTAGCCATGGGTGGCTTGAACTCCAGTTTTCCAAGTCCTTTGATTGTAGGCTTACCTATTTCCTTTTAATATTTTTGGTGGCTACAAGGAGTTTAACATTAGCTGTATGGCTCATAACATACTTTTCTTTGACAGGGCTATTTTAGGCCATGAGTTGGTATAGAATAATGGTCTACTCAGGCTGATTCAGCTTGTGTGTTATGTCAATAAAGTTTTATTGAAGCATAATGATGTCACTTGATTATGTATTCATTGTCTGTGGCACATTTGTGGTATAATAGCTGAACTGAGTAGTTGAGACAGAGCTTCTATGGTCTGCGAAGTCCAAAGTACTCACTATTTGATCGTCCTTTAGTAACAAGGCTAGTCAACCTCTGTTGTAGGCTATCAAATAAAATATGTGCTTTAAATTTATGAAATCCACTGATTACTTTTTATTAATCATACATGACAGTGTTTATTTATCAGAAAATTGGCATTTCATGTTGATCCTATATTAAACTACCCAATCAGGTGGTAGAGAATTTCTCTATTATTTGTGTCATACCAGTGTCTATATGAGAGTGGGTGCTGGCTTCTTCTCTGATGATCCCCAACATCCAATAACATGGAGGTAGGAGAAATCCTATCATGAGATCACCACTTTCATACACATGACTAACAACACACCATTTCTAGATAAGTGCCCACTGTGTGTGAGCAATGTCCATGAGAATCAAGTGGAAATGCCCGTCTCAGTCTCAAAGTGTAGGCTATGAGATGCTGCATGGAAGTCGCCGTTCCTGAAGAAAACTGTCCTTTAGAATGTGGAAAGCTCCTTTATGCATTATCAGAGACACATATCTACTAACATGTGGTCTCCTTCCTGAACTCCAGTGGTGGAGCCAATTGGCACAAATGATTATACTCTTCATTTCCCTACTGACCTTTTGTCTTTTCTGTTGTTGTCAATTATCCCTGTGAAGCATTACTCTTTTGGTGGGGGCGTGTATGTCACGAAAGCACGTTCAGCCTCACATTGAAAATTATGGCCTCAAAGCCTTCTTAAATTACACTCGAATAGTATTTTCTTGGAAGTCATTATGATTTTTGGTTCTTCCTAACATTTGCCACTGGGGATCAAATAGCACAGCTCAACGTTTCCGTTGCTGCATTTTATAATAGTGGTAATGTAAGAATTTACTGGGGACTTTATGTAGAGAGAAAAAAGCATGCCACTTTATGAAGCTATTAAACACCATGGATTTTCCCACGTGAGAGATCAAGCTTATTGTATTTCCCCAATCTCACAGCCATCACCTCTTCCAAAGTAGCTCCATTGTGTGAGATGGTGAGGTTGGCCTAGCCAGCCTCTAACTCAAGGTCATTAATGTCTTGACTGAAGCCCAGTCATCCTACCAAGGCAGAGACAATGCACTGTTCTATCATCACAGCTTGTTACTGTAGGACACCTGGCCTATAAGTAAGAAAGGTTATTAGATTCCCTTTGACAATAGAAGTTTTTCAAGGGCCCACAATACAATATTTTATAGTGGAGATTAAAGTTAAAAACATGACAAGCAGAGATCAGTCTGCTTTTGTGTGCAGACATCAGACATTTGCAGCCAAAGAAGGCAACAAGCTGTACGATAAAAATTCAAACTTGAAAATCCCACAGCTCACCAATTAGAAGCTTATCTTCTCTTTTATGGGTGAGCCTTTGTTTAAGAGAAAAAGTCTAACAGGGAAAATATGGTTTCATTACCAAAATACATTTGCTATGGAAATGGTAGTCTGCTGAAACATAGGAGGAAAATGATTAACTCTAAAAATGATTAAATAATATACATTTATGTTCACAAGATCTTAAAAGTTCAGAATGATACTCTTTCCATTGAGGCGGAGCTGTGGTACTCATTAAGGCTCTCTTTGGGGGATAATTTAGTTATTAAAATCAATTGCATCTTATGGAAATCATGAAAACATTTCTTGGATTTGAAGGTTTGCATTCTTAAAAAAAATTAAGAGTATTCTGAATCTGGAGGTATTTACTGTGTGGTTTTAAGTCACTGATATAACTCTAAAAATATGTGAAGCTGCCTATAAAATACAAATCATCTTCCAAATGTCCTTGCTTCTTCTTCAATTGGAAAAAGAGGCAAGATTCCTTCTGAGTCACCTGGACTACTTTGGGACTTTCAAGTGGACAGTACAGCATGCAATAGCATCAAGCTACATATTAAAAATTGGCATAGGGCCTGGGGACTTAGCTCAGTAGCAGAGTGCTTGCTCTGCAAACAAGAGGACGAGTTTGAATCCCCAGAACTAGTATAAAAAGCTGTGCATGTCTGGAACCCCAGCACTGGGGGAAAGAAACAGAGACAGATCCTGCTGACCAATAGTGAGCTTCCTGTTTAGTAAAAGAAAATGTTTAAAATGTTAAGAAAATAGTGATAGAGGAAAACACTTGACATTCTCTTTTGGCCTCCATATGTGCGTCCATGGGTGTGAACATGCTTACATATTTATACCACACACACCATGCATATACATATGCACACCACACACAAGCACAAATATACAAGTGGCAAAATGTCTGTGCAGGGATAAATCACATTTAGGCAGGGACTTCAGGATTATTGAATGGATAGTTTACCCAATGTATAAAAATTCAATTTCTAATCCACTGGACATCACAAAATACAAGGATCCACCCAGTGATATCTGACATGTGTCATATGCTTTTCGTTTCCTTTCACAGTTCCCCAGAGACCCGGGTGCACTCCATTGTGAACATTGGAGAAATACAGTCACATACTGAGCATAGTTAATATTTTGAGTTTTTTAATTCTAAATCCACATAAATTTTCAGTGGGACTCTGCACTCATAGTAAAGCCCAATGGAAATATTTCCATGCCTAGGAAAGTGGAGGTAACCCTGCTGGTGTTCAGATTTGGATGGAATCATTGGACCTGCTGAGTAGAACTGGCTTCTATTGACTTATATTTGCTGACAGAATGCTGTCACGGGAATCAAGGTGCTGCCGGAAGAATAGAATGGTCAATGGGAAACGCAAAGTATTTTAAGGTCCAACTCCTGAAAAAAATAAACTCACCAAAGAGTGAAATGATGGAGGACTTGACCCAATCCTCCAGCGTGGTTTTGGCTGCACATATTTTCAGCATCTGTCATAAAAGTTCACAGTTCTATGAGGGACTCAAAGTTTAATGGTGTGTAAATTTTTGTTAACTCTCTTGTTGCCTCTTAGCTGCTGCCTGCAAATGAGGAAAACTACTTTTTTCTTGTGCATTAGAAGCACAAAGAGGAAAATACAAAGCACCAAGGGAATTGAATTAAATGCACTGGGAATTCTGTATTCAGCAAAACAGCCAAATGCAGTGCTGCTTGACTTGTGGAAATTTCCAGAACTCAGGTGACCAGGGCGCTGATATTTTCTTTTTTCTTTCCAGACATCTCTACCAGTACTCACCTACAGTCATTTAGGGCAACTAATAACTGACTTGGTCATCGTTCAAGCTTTCCAGGTATTTGTATGGTCAGTATTTGGTTGAGGAAATCAGCTCTCTTTTGTTCACTCAGTCCCTGAGCCATGCTTGGGATTGTGAGGGGCTAGATTTAAGGAGGACCAAATAGAATATCATTTTTAATTTCAAACAGACTCTCAGGTATCTCTGCACTGTGAATATATGAATATTGTACAATTTATGAGGTGCTGGAAAGTACATCATATTGCACAGTACAATTTAATGCAATTCATGACGTTTTGATGCCCTTTCGAGTGCTTGAAGCCAACATTTACAAATACAATTTTAAATAGAGGATAACTAAATGAGTGTTATTATTCTGTACTGAGACTGCTAACGAATTCTCAAGAATGTAACATGAATTGGTTGTCAAGGTAATGTCTGGGAAGGTGGTAGAAACTGTCACTAAGCCAAGTGGAAAAATTAAACCTCTCCATCATATTCCAGGAATCCCCAAGCAAAAAGAAATTCCTAGACACCTCTTAGAGCCCTTTTGTATTCTTTTCTCTTTCATCTTCAATCCTCTTTTCCATTTCCCTATAGATGACCAAACAAAACAGAATGTTCTCAAAAAATTTTAAGAACTCGTTTAGAGAAGTTGAACTCAGGGTCATTCTTTTTTTTTTCTTTTTCTTTTTTTACATGTTTCCATCTACAAGTCTTTCTTTTAGTTTATATCCTCTGTCCTGATTCAAATTAGAAGAGCATTTTGGCCTCTACAGAGGACACATGGTGGAATATCATAAATTGGAAATGCATGTTTCAAGATAACTGACATTTCCATTCTTGCTGGGCATTTCCAATTGCTATAAAGCACCTCTGTGGCATGAACTATTCCACAGACCCTCTGGAGACTCAGCAGAGAAACTGAGGCCATGAAAGTGATTACTAGGCCATTAAAGCATAAATGGTGGAAAAGAAATTACATTTGAATTTTTTCATGTTCTGCTTTCATATAAATTACTAAGACAATGGAAGGAAAAGACCATCTGGGTTTGGATTTCATAAAATGAAGCTCACATCTGCTTTGGTATGTCATATAAATATTCCTTCATTAGAGAGTTCAGGCTATGAAACATTTTTGGTCAAAAAAGCATTAAGGAAAAAAACAAGGAGAGATTGTATTTCACGGATGCTGATTATATTTAAATCATCAGTTCTAAATATCAGCTGGCAAACACCTTTGAGGATTGTATGTAACTTTATTTTTAGAAACAATAGTATCTTACACCGTGTCTGCTTGAGCTGAGTATTGCATGATGCTTTTTTTATTTGGAAATCAGGAGGATCTAATGTGTTTTTTTTTAATTCAATATTAAAGGGTGCTATGTTCAGCTCAGCTTTTCAAAAAGGCTGGGATGGAAAGGTAAACATTTGTAAATAGGACTTTGACCTCACCAGCCCAAGATGAATGTTGAATTATTTGGCTCTCCAGCAATCCTTTCACCTTTTCTTTTTTTCACTTGTCATATTTAGACTCTGTGTACCTTGACTTGATCTTATTTCAAACTTATTGTGATAGTAAGACTGTGGCAGTTGGTCCAAATTTTGGACCCTACAAGGCTAAAGCACAGGACAGATGAGTAAGAGGTGCCTTGTCAGAATTTTATGCACCTATCCTGGTGCTAATTACCAGTTCAAATCCAAGAGAAGATGGTTGTGCTGGATAGCTTTAGTGTCAACTTGACACACCTGGGTTAAGGGAGCCTAAATTGGGGAATTAGCTCCATTGGATTGGCCTGTGGCCACATCTGTGGAGTATTGTCTTGACTGTCGAGCAGTGTGGGAGCGTCCAGCCCACAATGAGTGGTGCTACCCTAGGCAGGTTGTTGTGTACCATATAAGAAGGCAGGCTGGGCATGAGCCAGCGGAGAAAGCCAGTGAACAGCATTCCTCCATGGCCTGTGCTTCAGCTCCTGCCTCCAGGTTCCTGCCCTGAGTTCCTACCTTGGGCTCCCTAAGTGATGAACTGTGACCCAGGAGATGTAAGCTGAATAAAGCCTTTCCTCCACCAGTTGGTATCGGTCAGAGTGTTTTGTCACAGCAATGGAAGACAAACTAGAACAGAAATTGGTACCAGAAGAGTGGGGCATTGCTGTGACAGACCTGACCTTGGTGTTTTGGGGAAGAATTGTGGAGGCATTTGGAACTTTGGACTGGGAAGATCATTGAATGCCTAAAGATCGTGGCTGTGGAACTTGGAACAGTTTTGCTGAAAGAGTTATAGAAGATGGAGGCCTGCTTGTGAAGTTTCTAGTTTCAAAGGGAAGCAGAGATCATCAGGACTCTTTAATCTGTGGGTTCTGGTCAGCTGGGGCTGAAGAATCAGCTGTAAGTAACAAGAGACCAGCATCACTGTGGTGAAATCTTCTGGGAAGAATTTCTTCAGGGTCAGCACACAGATTCCAGAAGGGGCCCAAGCCTCCATGTCAAGCCAGAAGCAGGACTTGGTAGTGTGTAAGAGTCTCCTATATGGTTCTGGTGTTGAAAGCATGAAGGGGTCACAGAGAGCAGCTGAGTCCTGGCACTATGAGAGGCCAGGAAAGGCCACTGGTCAGAGTGCAGCCTTGGCTGCAGTGAAGACCCCAGGATTCCATGGGTCAGGAAGAGAAGCTGAGGTTTTGCATCAGGAGAAGTCAGAAGCAACCTCAGTTTCAGTGGTGACCCCAGCTTTTTGGAGATGCTGGGACTGTGGGACGACCACCAAGAGCAGCAGCAGGTGTGGAATGGAGTTGGCCTGGGCCTGCGAGATGAGTTGTGTGTGCCACAGATGGCAGAGTCAGAGAAGGGGAGCTGCTGAAACCCTTTGGAGCCCAGAAGATTGTGAGTGAGTCCCAGGTGTCCAGCCTTGAGCTATTTTGCTGGACTTAGGTTTTGTTTGAGTGTGCCTGGTTCTTCCCTTTGAAATAAGACAGTACTTGTTTTGAATTTTACAGCAGCCCACAGTTAAGAGACTTTTAATAGACTGTGAAGTTTTAAGCGTTTGGACATTTTAAGGACGGTGGCGCTTTTAAGGTTGTACTGTCTTAGGTTGTGAATAATGTTAACATCATACTTTGGGGATAAGAACTGGAAAGGTGGTAGTTTAATAGTGATGTGTTTTGTGTGTCAAGTTTACAAGGGGTCAATTGTGCTGCATAGCTTTAGTGTCAACTTGACACACTTGGGTTGAGGGAGCCTCAGTTGCGGAATTGGCTCCATTGGATTGGCCTGTGGCCACATCTGTGGAGTATTTTCTTGACTCTCGAGCAGTGTGGGAGGGCCCAGCCAACAATGAGTGGTGCCACCCTGGGCAGGTTGTTGTGTACTTTATAAGAAGGCAGGCTGGGCATGAGCCAGGGGAGCAAGCCAGTGATCAGCATTCCTCCATGGTCTGTGCTTCGGCTCCTGCCTCTAGGTTCCTGCCCTGAGTTCCTGCCTTGGGCTCCCTAAGTGATGAACTGTAACCCAGGAGATGTAAGCTGAATAAACCCTTTCCTCCCTGAGTTGGTGTTGGTCAGAGTGTTTTGTCACAGCAATGGAAGACAAACTAGAACAGTGGTGATCTGATTGACTGATATCCAACCGAATAGCTTCCTCCTGAATCAAGGAAGTCAGCACTACCTAAAAGGACTCTCTTGACTCTGGCCTTTCTGTGGTTGGAAGTTTCTAAGATGTCCACCAATGATCCATGCTTTCTGGTATTTATACTTTTTTCCCTCTCCCACCCATGGTCCCCATACCACCCCCCACCAGATTTCATACATTCTTGTACCCAAACTTCCTTTGGTGTAAGTTCAGCCACTGGAGTCTATTCAGCCTATCTAGGAATCTTAAAAGAGATCTACTTCCTTTTTAGTGTGGGCTGGATCAAAACAGTTCTACCCAATACAATATAGTAAAGGTCACTGTAATTGATTCACTTAAGATAATGACCTTATTCCTGTCAGTAAAATCTCCCCATTCATTGCTTGGTTGTTATATTTTGATGAAATAAGTTTCTGTTTGGAGGAAATCACTTGGTCAGGAACTGAGGGTGACAAAAAGCTAATAGCCCTTGAAAAAATATAGATTCTTGATCTAATTAACCTCGATAAACTGATTCTCTTTAATAACAATTTATGTGAAGTTAGAAGCAAATTTGTTCCCAGCTGAAATTTCAGATGACACACCAGCTTTGGCCAGCCACGTGATTGTTTCTCCATTTCTTTCAAATGAAAGCAGAAAGAAGTAAAACAGTCTCAAAATGACAGAGAAGTGAAAACAGTTCAATGAAAATGACATTAGACGGTAGAATGTGTTATTGGTAGAACAATACTTTTCCCTTAGCTGGTATGAATTAGGATTTTCTCCCAGTCTCTGCCTAGGTAATGCTATAACTCGAGTTTCAAATGTTTCCCACAGGATCCTGATTTGAATAATTGTTGCTCTGCTGGTGGTACTTTTATGGGAGGCTGTAGAACCTTTGGGAAATTGACTCTAGCTGGAAGAAGTAGAACCTTAAAGCATCTCTTTGAAGATCATACTCATTTTGGGTTCTGACCTGCTCTCTGCTTCCCCCTCATGTCACCATGGACTAAACTACTCTACCATGCCTTCCTGATCCAATGAACTGCAAACCTCAGAATCCATGAGCCAAAATAACTTCTTTTTATTTTTAATTGTTTCTGAAATGTATTTTCACTGCAGTGAAGGACAAGCTAACTAATATAGCTTACTTTGTACACAGAATATACTTTACATTTTAAAGATTTTAAGAGCCATACTAAATAGGAACCTTTTCTAGGCAAATTGCTTATCTTTCTAAGTAGCTATCTAATGGAGTCAATTAAACTTATTGCCCCCAAACAGGAGGCAGAAGCAACTCACTGTTACCCGTTATTGGCCCTACCTTTATTTCCCAGGCTGTCCACAGGACTACTATCATATTTTCCTTTCCAACAGATTTCTGGACCAGTTCTGAGAAGGCTGGGGTCTGTGTCAGAAGTCCCCAGTCCACCTTTAATGGGATCTGGATTTGGTATGACATTTGCATGCCAAGAGTATGTCATCCTCCATCACATACATTCTTGGGTTTTTTTCTCCTGTGACATTAGCAGGAGACCTACAATTTCAATTCCTGGTGCAAGCAAGATCTCTAAAGGTTAGTATATTGGCAAAGAATCAAGAGTGCCCATGTGCAGGAATATGATAAAGTAATCCAAGAACAGGGTACAGATTGGATCAGATGGATTGAAGGGGGCTTTTCCCATCAGCAAAGGATGCAACTTGACGTTTGCTTTCTCTTTTTTTCTATTAGAGTAGCTTTCTTTCACTCTTTTTTGGGGGGGGTCTCCCTGTAGCCCCAGCTGTCCTGGAACTCACTTTGTAGACCAGTCTGGCCTTGAACTCACAAAAATTCGCCTGCTTCTGCCTCCCAAGTGCTAAGATTAAAGGCGTGAACCACCACAACTGGCTTCTGACCTCTTCTTTATTTATTTATTTTTTTTTAAATTATGTGTATGAATGTACTGTCTGCATGTAGGTTGGTACACCTGTGTCGTGCAGTGCTTTGGAAGTCAGAAGAGGGTGTCAGATTCCCCTGGAACTGGAGTTAAAGATGGTTCTTAGCTGCCATGTGGGTGCTGGGAATCCAACCCAAGTCCTCTGCAAGAGCAGTTGGTGCTCTTAACCACTGGGCCATCTCTCCAGCCCCATCTGACTTCTTCTTAAAAAAATAAAAAGTATATTTATTTCTGGAGCTGGAGAGACGGCTCAGCAGTTAAGAGCACTGGTTGCTTTTGCTGAGAACCCAAGTTCCACTCCCAGTACCTACATAACAACTAACCATTTTCCTTAACTCCAGTTCCAGGGAAATCTGACACCCTCTTCTAACCTCTGAGGCAGTGCACTTATACACATGTAGGGAATATATTCATACATCTAAAATAAAAGTAATACATAAAAATTTAAAAGTAAGCCAGACTCGGTGGCACACGCCCTTAATCCTAGCACTTGGGAGGCAGAGGCAGGTGGATGGCTGTGAGTTCAAGGCCTACCTGGTCTACAGAGCGAGTTCCAGGCCAGCTGGGGCTACAGGGAGACCCTGTCTCAAAAAGACCAAAACAATTTTTTAAGTGTAATTATTTTTTCATTCTAAATTTTATTGAATTTTTGTAATTTTCATGCAATATAATTTCATGATATTTAGATTCCCTCACTTATCTGCACCACCAAGTCCCATGCAAGCTCTAACCAGAAGAAATCCCGACATAGACATGGGGAAGTGGGTAAGAAATCCCAACCCAGACTAAGAAACTTTGGAACTCACTCTGTAGACCAGGCTGGCCTTGAACTCACAAAGATCCGCCTGCCTCTGCCTCCTGAGTGCTAGGATTAAAGGCCTGCGCTACCATGCCCAGCTTTGAGATGATCTCTTCTAAGAACAGGACTACTCCAGCTTGGTCTACAGAGTGAGTTCCAGGAAAGCTGGGGCTACAGGGGAGACCGGTCTTGAAAAGCAAAAAAAAAAAAAAAACAGGACTATTATTCATAGATTGAAAAGTCTCCAGTGGATAGACAGTTTGACCTTTTTTTTTTTTTTTTTATCTTTTCAAGACAAGTTCTCCCTGTAGCCCCAGCTCTCCTGGAACTCACTCTGTAGACCAGCTGGCCTTGAACTCACAAAGATCCGCCTAGCCTTCTGCTCCCAACTGCTAGGATTAAAGGGCAATGTGCCACCACCACTGACAGTTTGACCTTTTTAAAATTTAATTTTTATTTTATGTGTGAGTGTTTTCCTATGTTAGTGTACCATGTGCTTACAGTGCCTGAAGTAACAAGAAGAGTATGCTAGAACTGCCAGAACTGGAGTTACAGTTGTTGAGCCCCTTTGTGGGAACAGGAACCAAACCCTGAGTCCTCCTGCAAGAACAAAAATTCTCTTCACCACTGAGCCATTTCTCCAGCTCAGTTTCTATTATAATTTTTTAAAATTATATATAATATATATAATATATATATATATGTTATTATTTTATGTATATGAGTGTACTGTCTGCATGTATATAAGTGTTGTTTCCATGTGTGTGTGGACAGGTGTAAGCATGCAAGTGCATGTGCATTTTGAAAATGCATGCTGACACTCAAGGATAATGTTGCAAACCTTTCTCGGTTGATATTCAACCTTTATTCTTTTTGAGACAGTCCTCAATCAATCCCAGAGCTCACCAACATGGTTAGTTTTGCTAAAGCTGGATCCAGGGTTCCCCTGTCTCTGGTTTCCTGGGATGGAATTACAGGTAGACTACTGTGAATTATGGTGGATTTTGAGGATCTGAAATCTGGTCCTCTCACTTTCAAGGCAACTACTTTAACTACTGATCCTTCTCTTCAGTCCATTTTTAACTCAGTTACCTTTGTTCTTTGACAGTTCATATATGTCTATAACCACATTGTGATTACTTTCTTCCACCAACCTTTTTTTTATTTTTTTATTTTTTTTTATTTTTAAGGAATTCTACAATATAGTGACACAGTTGTTTTGCAGATAACATTGATGTTACTCAGTTGGTCATACAATTAGGTAATTGGTGCAATTTTGCAAGTATTCATTGTCCAAATTTTTGAACAACCCAAGGTTCCCATAGTCCAGTTGGAGAAGCTTGTATGCACAGGCATGTTGATCAGTTAGGAGTCCAGACTATATCCTGTAGTCTCATGATTCACCCCTATCTCTCTGCAGCCCTACAATCTACCAGCCTCCTCTTCCGCATTTGTTCCCTGGGCTTTGGGAAAGGGCACAAGTGGGTGAGAAGAAAACCAGTCTACTTCTTTGGAGTTGTCATTTTGGACTCCAGTCTGTTCAGGTTGTTCCCTTCATGGGTTGACAGCTTTTCCAGTGATACCCTTTTTAGTCATACTAACAAAGCACAAGCTATTGGATGTACAGGCAATTTAAGCAGTACTAATTATTATGTCAAGCTAAGCTGTGAGCATAGACACAGATGCTTGGAATTGGTATGCAAAACCTTCTTTTATCTCCCTCCTCGAATTATCATCCCTTGCCATCTTTTACGCGTCCTGTTGTTCTCATGATTATTTATGACTGAGCTGGCTTATTGTCCCTATTGGAGTAACCAGGGGTCCAATCTGGGTGTGACCAACTATGAGTATTCACTTTCCATTATTAGGAGTACTGCTATGGAGAGTTAGGAAAACCGAAGGCCAACATACGCTTCAGAGCAGGATTGATCCTTCCAATTATCTCTCTACGAAATGTCCATAGAAGCAAATAATCCAGTAGTGATGAGTGTGGCTTCCCTAGCCTTCAATCCATCCAATGCCTGACTGTTGACAGGAGCAATTTTTTTTTTTTTTTTTTTTTTTTTACTGTTTGAGATTGGGTCTCCCTAGAGACCCAGCTGGCCTGGAACTCACTCTGTAGACCAGGCTGGCCTTGAACTCACAGAGATCCACCTGCCTCTGCCTCCTGAGTGCTAGGATTAAAGGCGTGTGCCACCACACCCAGCTTAAATGCGGTTCTCAGCCACATGTGGGTGCTGGGACTCGAACCCGGGTCTTCTGCCAGAGTAGTTGGTGCTTTTATCCACTGAGCCATCTCTCCAGCCCTGACAGAGCAATTTTTGTGCAGAACCAATGCAGGCATCCACAGGTGCTGTGACTTAGGGATTGTGATGATGACTGTGCCTTGTACAATAGATGACGTTTCACATCCATTCTCTCCTATCTTCTTGCTCTTATATTCTTTCCACTATCTCGTCTGCAATATACCCTGAAGATGAGAAGGGATGTGATACCTTGTTGAGGGCTGAACACTAATCCATTACTTATTCTCAGCGCCTTATGCACCCATCGGTCTACATTCCATGCTGTTACTAGTAAGAGTGGAGGCTTCTGTGTTTAAGTCTGTGAGTAGTATTTATTTATAGGTATGAACACAAACATTAAGACGTCAGAAGAGATTTTTAATTTTTTTAAAAATAAGTTATTATTTTTATGTGTATAATTGTATTTTCTGCATGTACTTAAGTGCATCTGTATCTAGCAGTGAGCGAGGAAGTCAGAAGAGGACATATGATGCCCTGGAACTTGACTTATAGTTATTAGCTATAATGCAGATGCTGGATATTGAATCTTGGTCCTCTGCAAGAGCAGCCAGTGCCCTTAACCACTGAGCCATCTCTTCAGCCCCACATATTTTCTTAAATTTTTTATTGGAGTTTTTTACATTTCATACAACATTTCTTATCAAATTTAGACCCATTCCCCCTTCCTTGCCCCCACCCCGCCAGACCTCATGCATTCTCCCATACTTGTCTTTCATCTTTTACTCAGTCTTTTTATTTAGCTTTTTCAGTGCAGAAGTTTACTGTTTTGGGCAGAAGTTTACTGTTTCAGTCAGTTTCTTTTGCTCTGTCTTTTTTTGTTGTTGTTGTTCCTTCGTTCCAAAACATGCATATATACAAACCACACATACCAAAATTATGATCTCTGAAAATAAACTATAGGTTAATTCCAAAACATGTTTAAGGATTCACATTTTAACAGTAGAGTTGTATGAAGGTAAAGAAAAAATATTAATTTACATTCCTACATTACAAAGCAAGTTGATGAGTAACATTAGGTATTATATTTACTAAAAAAGGGGGCTGGAGAGATGGCCTAGCGGTTAAGAGCGCCGACCGCTCTTGCAGAGGACCCGGGTTCGATCCCCAGCACCCACATGGCGGCCCAGAACCGTCTGAAACTCCGGTTCCAGGAGAACTCCAGCTCCAAGGGAATCCGAGACCCTCTTCTGACCTCCGCGGCATTGCACGACACGGGTGCACAAACTTGCATGCAGACAGTACATTCATACACATACAGAAATAAAAAAAAAAAAGAAAGAAAGAAAGAAAAAAAAAAGAATTGTTCAATTTTATAACTAGAGATTTGGTGCTAGGATCCACAAGTGAGGGACACCATACATCGTTTATTTTTTTTCTGGGACTGTTATTTCACTTAGCATAATGACGTCTAGTTACATCCATTTACCTGCAAGGTTTATGAATCAGTCTTTCTTTACCGCTGCATAGAATTCCATTGTAGATGTACCAACATTTTCTTTATCCACTCGTTGGTTGAAGGACACCTAGGTTTCTTCCAGCTATTTGCTATTGTGAAGAGAGTTATAATAAACATGGCTGTGCATGTATCTCTGCGGTAGAATGAGTCTTGTGGGTATATACCCAGGAGTGGTATCACTGGGTCAGGTGGTAGGCTCATTTTGAGTCTTTTAAGAATTCTCCACAATGCTTTCCAGAAGGATTACATGAGTTTGCATTCCTACCAGTAGTGGATGAGTGTTTCCCTTTCCCTACAACCTCTTCACCATTTAGTTTCCTTTGTTTTCTTGATCATAGCCAGCCTTACTGGAGTAAGATGAAATCTTAAAGTGGTTTAATTTGCATTTCCTTAATTATTAGCAACATTGAGCACTTTTTAAGGTGTTTCTCAGCCATCTTTACCTTTTCATTTGTGAAGGTTCTGTTCCACTCTTTACTCCATCTTTTAGTGAGTCATTTGTTTTCTTGATCCTTTGTTTTCTGAGTGGTTTTTACATTCTAGATGTTAGTGCTCTGTCAGATATATCACTGGTGAAGGTTTCTGCCCACTCTGTGGGGTTTCTCTTCACTTCCCTGATTGTTTCGTTTGCTATACAGAAGCTATTGGATTTAATAAGGTCCCACTTGTCCATTGTTGACCTTATTTCCTGTGCAGCTGCTGTCTGATTTAGAAAGACTTTTCTTACACCTACATCTTGTAGGTTACTACCAAAGTTTTTAGTCTCTTATTTTCAGTGTTTGGGGATTAAAATTGAGGTCTTTGATCTATTTGGAGTTGATTTTTGTATAGGGTGAGGAGTAGGGGGTTTAATTTTATTCTTTTACAAGTGGTGATCCAGTTATGCCAACACCATTTGGTGAAGATGCTATCTTTCCTCCATTGAGTCTTCTTGGCCCCTTTGTTAAATATGAGGTGGCTGAAATTGCATGTGCATAAGTTCATATCTTCAATTTTGTTCCATTGATCTACATGTCTGTTTTGTGCAATTACAAGTCTGTTTTTATGACTATAGCTCTGTAGTATAGTTTGAAATCTGGTATAGTAATCCCCCTGCATTGCTCTTTTTGCTCAGGGGTGCTTTGGCTATCTGGGGTCTTTTGTTTTTCCATATGAACTTTACGATATTTTTTCCCTAGGTCTGTGAAGAAGCTCATGGGAATTTTTTTTTCTTATTTCATTTGGTTTTCAAATATTTTTAGTACTTTTTTATTTATTGATTGATGTTTTGTGTATTTCATACACCACTTTTCATTTTTATTCAGGCATATTCCCCTATCCCTTCCCCCCAACCCACCCCATCCCATCCCAGATCATGCATTCTGCCATAACTGTCCTGCATCTTTCTCTCAGTCTTTTTTATGCTTAGGAATTCACATTTTCCTCCATTAATTTCATATTACTCTAAAATATGGATACATACTCTCCACCCATATACACAAAAGGAAAATAATTCTCCATCCAATTGTTTCCCAGTTACCCTTAGTAATACCATTACAAAAATGCACATCAGGGCTGGAGGGATAGCGCAGCCGTTAAAGGCTGAGACTGAGAACCGCAAAAAATAAAAAAAATGCACATCAATGATGACAACAACAGCACTTAAAGATAAACATATTTTTCAAAGATGTCTCACAGGAGCTGTTGAGATTGCTCAGTGGGTAAAGGCACTTTCCATTCAGCCTAAGAACATGAGTATCATCTTCGTCTTCTACAAGGTGGAAGGACTAAACTGACTCCTGGTGTTCGTCCTCTAAACTTCAAATGTGTGCTAGGGCAAATTTACTCCTTCTCCTCCACACAAAATAAATAAATGTTAAATAAATCTAAGAAGCTTCTAAGACTAAGAGTAGAACAAATCTATAGGTATAAATATAAATATTTAGAAATTAGTTTGACAACATGTCCATTTAGCCAAACAACAGCAATAGATTATCACTTAGGACCTACATTTTCCCTAGCCATGAGTTTGGACATTATTACAGTACAAGGCATAAATTCCCTCCTATAGAACAGGCCTCAAATCCAGTTAAGAAATTGAATAACTACTCTTATAAACAGTCTTGTCACTCTTGTACCCAAACATACCGTTTGCCTGGCAGGTGGGTATTGTAGCATACAGTGCTGGGTAAGATCATTGAGCACTAATTGGAATTAGTACTTATTAAAAATACATTAAGTTGGGAGGGATATGGCAGGTATGTTTGGATGGAGACTGGGGAGAGTTGGCGAAAGAGAAATAGAGGATGGATATGACCATAATATTGTATATGTGTGCATGTGTAGTGTGTGTGCGTGTGTGTATGAAATTTTAAAGGGGGTAAAAACATGATACTAAACATATAATTTAGTGCACATCATGGTGTATTTTTCTGAGCAGAGAAAATACCTGTGTGATTTAGACATTGAACGACTTGTGGATCTCTCCCAGACCCAGAGGTTAGCCCTTGCTCTAATCCTCCCGCCCTCACCATCCTCTTGATGGGATAAGTGGATGTGGAGTATCTTTCTAGAACATGCCCCTTGTGCCTGAGGACCATGAATTTCTGACCAGCTGTCTCAAACCTGTTCCTGAGCCTATATGGATTCTTCCAGGTGTCTTTCATATAACCAAGAGCAGGGCAGATTGTGCTTCTGGATATACTTCCAGGCCCAAGAGCTGCCTCAAGATGCAATTATTTCTAAAGCTATCACAGGGTATCTGATGCGCAAACAGAAGTGTCAGTTCACATGTTCTCGAGGCCCCCTGCAGTGTGTAGTGGATCTGGTGATAGGAAGAAAAGGGGTTTTTACTTGGACTGCCCGATGATTAAAATTTTGTGTAGGTCCTATTGCCAAGTGTGGTGGTGCATGCCTTTAGCCCCAGCACTCAGGAGGAAGAGGCGGGAGGATCTCTGTGAGTTCCAGACCAGCCTGGTCTACATGGTGAGTTCTAGGACAGCTGGGGCTACAAGGAGACCCTGTCTTAAAAACACAAAAACGTTGTCTGGACCCTATAAACTCATCTTGAAAAATAAAATCCATTCTTGAACTAACTGGTTTATAAGGCAGCCTCTGCTAACTAAACTACAAATATCTGGAACACAGAAGGCACCCCTAATGTTTCCCTTTCCGTGTGCACATTTGTGTGTGCATATGGATAGAGTCCAGATGTGGATGGTAGCTCTTCACATGCTATTATTTGAGACAGGGTCTCATCAATTCAGCTAGACTGGCTAGCTAGTTAGTCCCAGGGATCCACATGTCTCTGCTTCCCCACTGCTCAGATTATAGTAGGGTACAGCCACACCTGACTTTTTACCTTGATGTTGGGGATCCTATCTCGAGTCCTCATGGTTGCACTTTACCTACTGAGCCATCTCTGCAATCCGTGCTTTCCATTCTATGATACCCTCACTGTCTGTGGCATATTGTAGGTGTTGCTGTGTTTCTGTTTCTGCCTTGCAAAACACCGACAACTTCTTGCTGTAAAACCTCCATTTCACCAAGTAGTTGGGAGTGGCACATATTGGAAAGAACAACAACAACAGAAAAGACTGCATCAAAGAACTGACTGAAACGGTGAACTTCTGCTCGAAACAGTCAACTTCTATATCGAGAATTTTGAGAAAGACTGAGAAAAAGATGAAAAACATGTTTGGCAGAATGCATGAACTCTGGTGGAGTGGGGGATAGGGAGGGGTACATGGGTCTAGATTTGATTTGTAACATAATCTTGAATATATATATATATATATATATATATATATATCCATTTCATTAACTTCATTGCTCAGTGGGCTAAAGAACAAAAGCTTGTTCCTGTTCCCTGATAACCCAGAAGATTCTAAACAATGAGTGACAGTGCGGGATAGATTTAGTTATCAACTTGACACACCTGGTTGAGGGAGACTCAATTGGGGAATTGCCTTCATTGGATTGGCCTGTGGCTGGGTCTGTGGGGCACCTTCTTGATTGTTGAGTGATGTGGGACAGCCCAACCCACTGTGGAAAGTGCCACCTCTGGGCAGCTTGTTTTGTGCTATCTAAGAAAGCAGGGTGAGCATGGTCCAGGGAAGAAACGCAGTAAGCAGTGTTTCTCCACAGCCTGTGTTTCAGGTCCTGCCTTGAGTTTCCTGCCCTGAGTTCCTACCTTGGGCTCCCTAAGTGATGAACTCTGACCAGGAGACTGTAAGACAAATAAACCCTTTCCTCCCCAAGTTAGTATTGGTCAGAGTGTTTTGTCACAGCAATTGAAGACAAACTAGAACAGAAATTGGTACCAGAGATTGGGCTATTACTGTGACAGACCTGACCCAGTTTGGGGGAGGACTGTGGAAGTATTTGGCACTTTGAACTAGAAAAGCTATTGAGTACTTCAAGTTTGTTGCTGTGGGTGTTGGAACAGTTATGGTGGAAGAGTTGTAGACTGTGCAGGCCTGGCTTGTGTAGTTTCAAAGAAATGCAGAGAACATTAGAGCTGTTTGAGTGATGTTTTGAACTGCGAATCTGTGGGTTCTTGTCAGCTGGTGCTGAAGAATCAGCTGTGATTAAGAAGAAAAAAGAACCTGAAGTAACACCATTATTTTCCTGACAAAATTGATGCTGGTTACCTGAGGCTGAAAAATTAGGTGTAACAAGAGACCAGCATCCTCTAGATGAAATCTTCTGGTATTTCCTCAGGGTCAGCACACTGAAGTTTTGCTCTAGAGGGTGCCCAAGCCTCTATCCCAGGCTGGAACCAGGACTTCCTAATGTGTAAGAGCCTCTTGCATGGTTCCAGTGTTGAAAGTGTAAAGGAGTCACAGAGGGGAGCTGAGGCTTGGAACCCTGAGGGGCCAGGAAAGGCCATTAAAGTATAGCTTCGGTTGCAATGAAGACTCCAGGATTGAAGGACCATGGAAAGAATCTGAGGATTGTCTCCCTGAGAGGCCAGAAGAGCCCACTGGTGTAGGCGCAGCCTCACTTTCAGTGGAGACCCCCGTTTATGGGGGGATGCCAGGACTGTGGGATGACTACCAAGGCAGCAGCAGGTGTGGAACAGATCTGGCCTTGACCTGCAAGGTGAGCTGTGTATACTGTGGACAACAAAGTTAGAGAAGTGGAGCTGCTGAAACCCTTTGGAACCCATAAGATCATGAGTGAATCCCAGATGTTCAGCCTTGAGCTACTTTGCTGGACTTAGGTTCTGCTTAGTTGTGCCCAATTCTTCCCTTGTAAAATAAGAAATGCTTGTTTCAGATTTTACAGGAGCCCACAGTTAAGAGACTTTTATTATTTTTTTTATATTTTAAGAGACTTTTAAAAGACTGTGAACTTTTAAGTGTATGGATTTTTAAGGACTGCAGCGCTTTTTTTTTTTTTTTTTTTTTTTAGACAGGGTCTCCTAGTAGCCCCAGCTAGCCTTGAAATCACTCTGTAGACCAGGCTGGCCTTGAACTCACAGATCTGCCTGCCTCTGCCTTCCAAGTGCTAGGATTAAAGGCATGCGCCACCACACCCGGCTTAAAGACGGTTCTTAGCCACGATGCAGGTGCTGGGAATTGAACCCGGGTCCTCTGCAAGAGCAGTTGGTGCTCTTAACTGCTGAGCCATCTCTCCAGCCCCAGGACTACAGCACTTTTAAGTTCGTACTGATTATGTTATGATATTACCATTGTACTTCAGAGCTAAGAAATAGAAAACTTGTGGTTTAATAATGATGTGTTTGTCAGCTTGGTCATTGGTCATTGTGTTGGATTCCTTTAGTTGTCAACTTGACACACCTGGTTTCAGGGAGTCTTAATTGGGGAATTGCCTTCATTGGACTGGCCTGTGGCCATGTCTGTGGGGCGTCTTCTTGATTGTTGAGTGATGTGCGACAGCCCAGCCCACTGTGGGCATTCCCACCTCTGGGCAGCTTGTTTTGTGTTATGTAAGAAAGCAGGGTGAGCATGGTCCAGGGCAGCAAGCCAGTAAGCAGTGTTTCTCCATGGCCTGTGCTTCAGCTCCTGCCTCCAGGTTCCTGCCCTGAGTTCCTACTTTGGGCTCCCTAAGTGGTGAACTGTGACCTGGGAGATGTAAGCCAAATGAACCCTTTCCTAGCATGTGGAATAGAAAATGTAGTCACTGGAGGCTGAAGAAATGGATCTGGGAATTAAGCACACTGGCTGCTCTTGCCAAGGACCTGGGTTCAATCCCTAGTACCCACATGACAGCTAGCAACCATCCCTAACTCCAGTTCCAGGGGATCTGATGCCCTCTTCTCACCTCTGTAGGCATTGCACAACATGGTGCACTCACCTACATGCAAGCAATATACCTAAAATAAAAATAATAAAAAAATATATTTTGAAAAATAAAAGACATCCAAGGAACCTTCACGTACTTCCTTGGGGAAAACATGACATATTTTAGCAAAAAAGAAAAAGAAAAAGAAAATCCTCCAATTCAGGTGATATGTGTATGTATGTATGTATATATTTATATATGTACATATTTATGTATGTATACATATATGTATATATATATATATATATATATATAGAGAGAGAGAGAGAGAGAGAGAGAGAGAGAGAAGCAATACGGGATGGAGAAAAATGGAATTTCCATGTTAAAGTATAACCATATTTTGATGTATTTTTAGTATCACAAATTTCATTTGTTATTTTGATGCTATGCATACTATGAAGTTCAACAACAAAAATAAGACTGAGAAAAAGATACAAGACATGTATGGCAGAATGCATTAACAGGGGTGGGGGGCATAGAAAAGGGAGTGTATCTAAATTGGACTGAGAAATGATGTATGAAACACACAAAACATCAATAAAATATTTTAGTAAAGAAAGAAAGAAAGAGAAAGAAAGAAAGAAAGAGAAAGAAAGAAAATCTAGCCATGGTTCTGTGTTTCAAAAAACAAAGTGTCACAGGCTGAGTTGTGTTCATGTTCTTTTAGAAAAATTAACACATTTGCCCACCAGATCTATGGAAAGGGAGAACAAGCTTTTGCAATTAAATCAAGAAAAACTACTTTCCCTGCTTTTTAGAGATACTATAGTTAAAAATATGGACTGCCTCTATGAGGTGATAGGTCTAAATGTGCTTCCCTTTAAAGAATGATTAGGGGCTTGTAATGGTTTCTTTCCCACTAAGTGGTTGATCCTTTCATTGCATTTGCTATATCCCTGTGGTATAGAGTTACTTTTATATGAAGTACTAAAATAGCTTTTCAAAAACAAGACAGAAACTTTCATGCTCTAATGAACTAATATACTCAAATGTCAATATCATTAACTGCCAAGAAGAAAGAACAGAGAAATGCTTGAGTTAAACTCAGCTTGGAAAATTATTTTCCTTGGGAAACTACCTGAACTAAATAATGCTTAATTTAGCATCATCGAGAAATATACTCACTGATATTATCAAGAAATATTATCACTGATACAGAGAAAAACAATGAGAAACAAGGGATGGTTAGAAATAAAAATTCTACCAAGTTCTTGTCCAATGATTTAATTCAAATTGTGTGCACATAAGCAGAATAAAAAGATGGCAGGAAATTATCTGAAATTTTAAATATTTGAATTTTGAAAGTAATAAAATGAGCTCCAAGTGTGAAACAACCTGAATTGTCAGAGGCTACTCATGCATCGTTGCAAAAATCCAAGGAATGTCTCAGAAATTTTAATGCAACTTGTGTTTTGACTACAAAAGTGCCTAAAAATAGACAAGAGTCTAATTTGGTTGGGAATGCTTATAATCAATCTTTTGGGATGTGGAGAGAGGAGTGCCAAAACTTGATGCCAGGTTGGACTACACAGAATGATTTTGCAGGAGAGGGAGAGAGAGAGAGAGAGAGAGAGAGAGAGAGAGAGAGAGAGAGAGAGAGATTTTTTCTACATCTGTTTTGGATATGGAGTCTCACTATGTATCACTGATTGGTTTGAAACTCACTATGTAGACCAGCCTGGCCTCAAACTCACAGACACTGCTTATCTCTACCTCCTGAATTTTGGGATTAAAAGCATGCACCACCATGCACCACTTTCTATACATCTTTCTCTCAACTCAGTCTAATTAGGAGGTTACAAAACAGGGGAATAACCCTTGATCTTACCATTTTGTGTGATTTCAAAGGGTCTTGAAACTTAACTCTAATACATCTAACCTCTTCCAAGATACATTTTAAGTATATTTTTATTATTTTTATGTATTTCACACAAAACATCTTAATCATCTTTATATTCCCACCCCCATCTGAAATTCTCATAGCTTCCCCACTGAATTTCATGCATTCTGTCATTTATGTTCAAGTCTATGAAGCCAAGTTAGTATACCAAGATGTCTCTCAGTACAAGTTCCTCCACTGGGGTCTACTCAGCCTATCTACTATCTCTCCCTTAGTGAAGACCAACTGTCCTTCACCCAGCAGTAATCAGCTGCCATGAGTTCTTCAGCTAAGGTTGGGGCCTGCTGTCCATTTCCACAGTTCTATGCTGGGTTTTGTCTGCTTGAGATTGCATGGGTCTTGTGCATGCTGATAGCATTGCTGTAGTTTCATATGAATGAAGTCCTAGTAGCCCATAAGACTGTTTCCATATAGTCATGCACCTCCTCTCCCTGCTCTTACAATCTTTTTGCCTCTTCTTCTGAAACGGTTCCTGACCCTGGGTGAGTGTAGTTTAAATACAGGAGACCTGTTCAGGGACCCACACTCTACAAACTCTTACTATCTATGCTTTGGGCACTTGTGGCTTTTGTGTTCATTGCCCTCTGTTGAATGAGGGAGCTTCATTGAAGAGAGTTGAGAGATGTGTTAATATTCTGTCTATTATGTTTCATGAGCTTTGGGTGTAGAGGTTCCATTATTAGCTCTACCACTGGGCATCTCACAGAAGCTTATTATCTATGTGTGACCAGTTTTGGAACTCTAATAGTCTCCATCTGTTAGAAAAGAAGCCTCTTTGATGAGTGGTGACTGGCATACTTGTCTGTAAATATAAGGATCCATCCAAGCTAAATTTTGACATTGGAACTTCTGGCAAACACTGGGCTTTTGGCCTGCCAGGCAGTCCAAGATGAAAAGACAAGTTTACCATGGGATGGGAGGCACACAAACAAAGAGACCCACCAAGCACTTAACAGAGAGCTTTTCACATTCACTTCACAGAGTAGTTAGTGCCCACTTGTGAGAAGTAAAGAGCCATGGGAGAGAGAGTAGACATAGCTCTCTGTTTGAAAGGAACTCTGCCTTTCTCTTTTTTATAGATCAGGCTTCCTTCTTAGGTTGCACTGAAGATATTTGAAAGTTCAAACATCACCTAGAACTTCACCATTTGAAGTTCTTGTACACAGTCATATAGGCTGACAACTCAAAAACACTGGTGTGCTGCAAAATGGCTTTGGGGCATCTCTAAATCATTTAGAGGAATCTCACTTCAGTTCACCCTCTGTCACCCAAGGTTTGTTCTATTTAAGCATTTTTTATCACCAAAACCAAAAAAAAAAAAAAAAACATTTAAACAATTTAATCAAGAGCCAGGAGTGACAGATGACAAAAAGGAAACAGAGTCTTACAGGCCTCTGGGACCTTGTTTATATAAACTTACAGTAATGGTGACAGCATTCACAAGACCCATGCAGACTTAATCAGACAAAAAAAACAAAACAAACAAAAAAAAACAGCATAAAACTGGGAAATGGGCAGGAGGCCCCAATCCCAGCCAAGTTACTATTGACAGCTGTTCATCATTGCTTAGTGAGGGAGAAATGGTCTTCTTTAAGTAAAAGATACCAGATAGGCTGACCAGACTCCAGTGGATGAACTCACACTGTGGGACATCTGGGTATACAAACTTGACTTGATTGGCCTTACCACATATGACAAAATAATAAAATGCAGGAAATACTGTGGGCAAGCTATGGTGAGTAGCAGATAGGGGATGGGTCTCAATATGATTAAGATGTATTGTATGGCCAAGCATGGTGGCGCACGCCTTTAATTCCACCAATTGGGAGGCAGAGTCAGGTGGATCTCTGAGTTCAAGGCCAGCCTGGTCTACACAGTGAGTTCCAGAACAACTGGGGCTACAGGGAGACCCTGTCTCAAAAAACAATAACAAAAACAAAACAAAACAAAAAGATGTATGAAATACACAAAAATTCAATGAAAATATGCATTGAAAAAAAAAAGAGGTCAATTGTTACTGCAGTCCTACAAAAAAGGGGTCGATAGTGCCAAATGCCTGAGAGCTTTTCCTGTTGGTCCAAAATTAGATAATTCTCAAGATTTAATCATCCTTCTAATTAAGCTACTTAAAATCCATGACATTTTATATTATGAAAAGTACATAGGCTAATGCAATATATCTCGAGATGATGATTCATTTTTCTTGCGTCTTGGCTCTGAATGAATCCTAATTATTTTGCTTGTTTGATAGGAAAGGGAAAGAAGACAAGCACCGAGAAGTTTGTATTGATGTTCAAAGCTGTAATTAAGGAAAATCTTGCTTAGGTGTACAAGCAAAAAATGACCAATGTATAGGTCCCAGCCTTTACCTAAGACTATCTTTTTTAATTTTTATTTATTTTTTATGTGTATGAATGCACTGTCTGCATGTAGGTCTGTGCACCCCTGTCATACAATGCTGTGGAGGTCAGAAGAGGGCATAGGATTCCCTTGGGACTGGAGTCAAAGACGCTTCTCAGCTACCATGTGGGTGCTGGGGATCGAACCTGGGTCCTCTGCAAGAGCAGTCGACCCTCTTAACCACTAGGTAATCTCTCCAGCCCCAATATCCTGTTTTTATAGCACTGTCCCTATACTGGTTCATGGTAGCTCTGTTGATTCTTCCACATGAAGGCCATCATTCTGTCATAAAAGGGAGGGAAGTATTCGTTCATTATTGCAATGACTTTATCTAACTGAGTGTGTTAGGTTGGCTCTAACATGGTCCCAATGACACTCACATCCTGACACTTATCTCTGCATGTAATAATTTCTTCTGGAATGCTGTTATCCTCCCTTAATGGTGGGTTTCTAATCATTATTGCATTGCCACAGTGACAAACGCTGTCTGGGATGCTATAACAGAATACCATAGCTTGGGTGGTTTATCAACAGCTATTTATTTCTCATTGTTCTGTAGGCTGTGAAGTCCAAGATAAGGCACAAATCTGGTTAGGTTCTGTCCAGATCTCTCTTCATAATTTGTGGATGGTTAGATTCTTATTATTGTCCTCATGTGGAAAAGTGCAGAGGAGAGGAAGCAACCTCTCTCCTGTCTCATATAAGAGCATCAATTATATCATGAGAGCCTCACCTTCATGAAACAGCTACTTTCCCAAGACACATGTCTAAATAGCATCATATTACAGATTAAGACTGAACATAGAAATTTGCATGGTACTCAGTGTGGCCTTCCAGCCTTCCTGGTTATTGTTTCACCTGGGTTGAGGTTTGTATTTGTTCAGATAGATTAATTACTCTAACAATTACACACACAAACACACACACACACACATACACACACATATGATATAATACAAATAGAAATATTTTTCTATATCATGAATCAGCACTAAAGGAGGGAAAAGGTTGAAATATGGCTCTTCCTCCCTAATATAATTAGTTATCCAGGAGCTCTTGCATCTAAACCATATAGTTTCCAATAATTTTTGGGGGTAGCCAGAGTGCCATCCTCATTATTATAGCAAGTGGGAAGAAGCAGACAGCTTGGAATCCCATCTACGAGATTACAGGCCAGACCTACACGTGGTACACACACTTCTGCTCACATTCCATTAGCTGTATGTCAGTCATGTGATCATACTTAGCTACAAAGGGCTTTGGGAAATGTTGTCTTTGGCTGACTTGTCTCTTCTTACTTTCAATTCCATACTTTAAAAACGTCATAGGAAATTTAGTGGGACAGCTACACTTTGTAGCATGTTGCATCTGTGAAACTGAACATTTTATAATAGATCAATATGCAAGTTTGACATGAAAAGTTCAGTGCTATAGGCCCTTTAATCAAGGTCTATTGCTACTCAGTTTTATCTAAAATTTCCTCATTCTTACTTCTTCCATCCAACAACAATCCACCCATATTTTTAGCTACCACTATTGAATTCATATGAAAACAGACTCAGCACATCTATCCTCCCAGGAAAGAGAAGAATGAGATATTCTGCTCAACTGCACATTGACGGACATTTCTCTCTACCTTTTCTCAGGGCTGTTTGCTATTGGGACTGTCAGACTCAGCAGTCTACATCAAGGCAGTGGTAATGTATGCTTTTTGGTTGTGCCCTGAACTTTCCCTCATTGTCAGAGCCACATCATCTTTGATCTTTCCTTCCTTTGGTTTGTGTACCGTGTTTTCCACTCTCTTCTCACTACAGACAATGATGATAAATTTCTCCCTAAAAATCATTATTTCCAAATTTTATCAGGCAGGGTCTGAATATATAACCCCAAGTTGTCCTTGAATTGGTGAATCTCCTGCTTCAGCATCCTAAGTGCTGAGATTATAGGCATGAACCACTAAAACTAGCTCTGCTTCCCAATTTTCTATATCTAGTCTTTATGTCTCCTTTGAGCTAAAAACTGTTCATATGGCATTTTTAGGTCCATATAAATGAGTATTTCCTTGCCAAAGACACACTTTTATTTTGTTTGCAACTTATAATACAATCAGATGCTTGTTATTTAGTTCCCACCTATACTACATAGATACACTGTGCATCAGCTAAGACTTTGTCTAGCTTCTCAAGAACATAGCATAATCCCTAAACAATAGAATGTGCCCTAGAAACATGGGATTAATCAATACATGAGGAATTAGTTGAGGAAGGCTCCCCTTGAAGTCATAGGATATTGAGATAGAAGTAGCAGACATTGGACAGATATGTTGGCATCCCTTGGTCACCAAAGCCATTGATTATAGGGGAGCCATCAGATTACTGGAAAGCTACATGGTTAGGGGACAACTGATGAGGCCAGTAAAACTTTTAATAAATGTTCACTAATATTGACAATTATTGCATGTAAAATAAATATATTATTGCACCCCTTTGTTTCTAGAGCAAGGAGGGCACTTTATCTCTGAAAGGGCACATAGCACATACTTTATGTCTTATGGTCCATATGTTTTCTGTGGAATTTGAAAATCATATGATTTTCATGTTACCAAATACCATTCCTTTGATTTACGTATATCTATATACATATATATTTCAGTATAAATATATTTATATGTAATATATTATTCTGAGCTTACATCTCATAGAAACATAGGCAATGATCTAGATTTGGTTTGTGGGCTATAGTTTTCTGACCCTTAGCTTAGACGTTTAGACAACTCAGCTCTCTCTATATATATATCGTGATTTTTTTTCCCTGCTTTCATGGCCAATTTATGGATAGTGTTTCATAAAACCTTTTCAGGTAACCTTTTGACTTGAGCATCTAGGGGTATTCTGGGTTGCAGGAAGGTGGTGAGAAGAGAGGTTCTTTCCTCTAAATGGTTAACATTTCTATTGCAACATAAATTATTCTTTCTTCCAGATTGCCTGTGGTATCCATGTAGAATGATTAATGTCAAGATGATAAAATGATGCAGTTTCTTGAATTTGATTCCAATTGTTTCTGTCTTTGATATGATTTGTGAATGACAGTTGTATTTTTCACTCGTGGTTAGCTAATGCTGGGAAGGATGGCCAGATGATAGCTGTCTAGAATTCTAAAGGCCAAGATTTACCTGGCATGAAAACAGTCATAGAATACCACTACAAAATTCACCACAAATTCATTTAGCATTTGCCATTAGAAGATGTTTAGCATTCAAAAAATAACTTAAAGAATGTCTTAGACCAGTTAATTATATGGTAATTATAGAATCCTAGTCACCTGAAAAGACTTCCAGTTACTTGATACATTGTTCTTGTTTAGAACTCAGCTGAATTTTTAAGAAATAAGTCCCTTTTATTTTGAGAGCTTTTTCTTGGCTTATTCATGGATAGCAAGGATCTGAACTGTGCATCACAGTTGGGAAACCAAGTGTTAAAATTTCCTGGGTTTGGGTAATGATAACAGTAATTGGTTATGAGCTATTGACAATGTTCCAACTCCTGAACAAAAACTCATTTTGTTTTTGAATCAGTGCTTGTAAACATTGTACTATATTATCAGAATATTCATCCACTCAGCAAGTCATTCATAAGGAAGGTAGTTTATTGTCTCTTCTCTTTGCATTTCAATGGCTTCATACATTGTGATTCTCCTCAATGTCTATAAATCTCAGCACTACTAGCATTTCGCCTCAGATGATTCTTCGGAAACTGTCCAGGGCATTATAGGATATTTAGTTCATCCCTGGTCTCTACCCAGTAGAGGCCAGCAGTATCCTCTTTCTATTAATATGTTGCCAGTGTTTCCTTGGGAAAAATAACTTCAACTAGAGAATCACTGACTTAACTTAATCTTACTAGTGTAGCATGTACATAAATCACATTGTCCTTAGTGCACAGACTGTATTTTTCACTTTTTAGGTGATGCCGTCTTATACTGAGTTCCCCTGTACTTCAGAATTTGGAATGTGAGCTATATCCAATTTATTCTCTCTCTCTCTCTCTCTCTCTCTCTCTCTCTCTCTCTCTCTCTCTCTCTCCCTCCCTTTCTCCCTCCCTCCCTGTTTCTTCACTATTTTCCTCCCTCTACCCATTTCGAATGGATTGAAACTTTCACAAGCTCACAGTAAAGAACATTTTTTCTATGTGTGTGATGATGGACATATTGTTTTCTTTCCTTTATGTTAATCTTTACTTTCAAACTTTTGGAAGTAAACATATACCATTTAATCAGATAAAAATCCATTTTGAATATAGTCACTAACCCACATTTAATTTTCTAGTTGATGGTACCAGTTTCTTTGGTCACTGTGGAAGTGACCTTTCTGACCAGAGCATGAATACAATAGTAGCTGCAATGATAAAATGTTTGGGGAGAATTTGATGAATATAAGAAAAAAAAATAAGAATAATATAAAATAACAACTGTGTCCTGAAAAATGAGAATATAAGGAATATGGAAAAATAACTGTCTTATTGCCCATATGTGCTATTTAAATTTTTCATTGAAGACCCATGGGGGTCAGAATCAGAAGTTGCTTTGAATTATATCCCAGGTGAGATCAGTAATAGTGGACTAGCAAGGTTTTTTGTTTCCAATGTTTGTCAGTGATTGATTGTATATGTTCTTATGTATATATGCTTCCCAGGTGAGGAGAAGGCTCAAAGTTCTGGAAACAGAATCAGATCTTTCATTGATTCTGCATAAAAGCAGACAATACCAATGACCACTAATGAATTGGTAAAACATTTTGACCACTGATAACAGCATTCAAACAATTTAGCTCAGAATTCCCAAGCCAAGGTAGGAACAATGCCTGGGAAGGTTTTTATGACTAAAAAAATCCCAAGCAAGAATACACTTTTACCACTCAATACAGGCACTTGGCTCTGGCCTGTCATTTAATCCTGGAAAAGGACCAGGCCTAGGGCCAGAGAGGTGGTGCCCTCCTACTCAATGAGCTTGATTCCATGAGTAAACAGCAAGCTCTGTCCATGGGTTCTCTGAAAGCCCAGCATGTCTCCTCCTAACTAGCCCTGACCTCATTTGGAAAAACAGTGAAAGCAATAACTTTCTGGCTGAAACCAACCAGAAAAAAAATCCCATAATTCCCAGTGAAACAAGACATTTCCAAACCAGAAAACTGAAAGAAATTCATAGAAATGGAACTCAAAGATTTGCTTTCTGGGTAACAAATGAAATGACTGGGTGATACTTTGGAATGTTCCACAGGGGCCATACCTCCTTGTAAGCAGAGCCCAGGGAATATTAGGTTCAGAGGGTTGAAGCCATAAGTCCCCCTGATAGGAAGGTCCTCTATGGACCTCCCTGAACCATTGTTTGGATCTTAATATTTTATTAAATTTTTATTAAAATTTTTATTAGACTGATTTGAATCTGTGTGATTCTCTGACTAATGAAAGCGATCAGTTTTCATAAATTTAATTTATTTATTTCAATTTTATACGTATAAGCATTTTGCACCAGTGTGTACAATGCCCACAGAGGACAAACGAGGGCTTTAGGTCTGTGTGTGTGTGTGTGTGTTACATTCCGGTGCCCACAGAACACCAAAGGAAATATAGAGGTCCCAGGAACTGGAGTTACAGACAGTTGTTGGCCACCATCCTGGTGCTGGTATTTAATCAGTGTCCTCTGCAAGAGCAACCAGTGCTCTTAACCACTGACCCATCTCTACAGCCCTGAAGCAATGAGATTTCTTAACTGGAATTAAATTAAGTTCCTCTTTGAACAAGGGAGGAAACGTTCTCAAGTAATTTTCATTCAATTGAAATGGGGATAAACTGGACTTGAAATGGTTAGAAGGAAAGAATTAAAATAGTAACTCTATTCCTAGGTACATTTTTCTCCCATAGGAAACAGTGGTTTAAAGTTTATGGAGCAGGTTAATGAGTTGGAGAGCCTTGCGTTTTGGCCCATGTCCTAAAATAAGACTTTTAAACACAGTTCAAAAATATATAGCACTTCTCATTAATGGCAAATATAGATTTAGGTCTTAAAGCAAGACGTTAAGACTAAATAATTTATATAACACTATGTAGCAGAAACAAAAATTTTCAGAAATGAAAGTTCATTTATTAAATGATTCTTGAAACAGTGTGGACATTTATTTTGCTTTTTTTTCTCTTATAGTCCTCTTCCATATTTTCAGATTTTTCTTAACTAAAACACACATGTAGACTGAAGAGAAATGGACTACATTTGAAAAATAAAAATTAATTCAATATAAAAATTATCTGAAGGGGCTCGAGCTGTAGCTCAGTGATACAGAGCTGGCCTAGCATATATGAGGCCCTGGGTGAAATACTCAGCACTAAACCACAAATAAAAAAAATCAAGAAGTTGAGAGTTGCTTTCAAGTTTGTAGATGAAGGAATGATAAATTTTGGCTTTGCTTGAAGGAGTTTTAATCCATTTATTCTGATTTTATCTTTTTAAATACCATACTAGAACACGTCATCTTTTTCTAAAGATAGCTTAACAAGAATTAGTGTAACTTGAAATACTGAACAGGTTCTGACACATTATTGTTGATTATTTTCTTTTGATGTCAGTTTTCATTACCCATGTCCCTTGGATCATCTCAAGCAGCACATCCATGTCTTCCTTTTCATCATGCGATTCTGGATGTCAGAAAGGCTGCTAATCTCTGAGCCCCATGGTAACAAATCAGAGTGGGTTAGACTAATATTTCATTGCATAAATTCTGTAGACTTTGGAACAAATCTGCATAGTCCTACATACAAATGTGCCGTTGGTATTATTGTTCTTTCACTCCTTTCCCTTTTTTCCTTTCTTTCTGCTATCTTCCCTTTTTCCCTCTCTGTCTCTCTCTCAATCCCAACCTTCCATCTATTTCTCTGTCCTTACAAACTTTTGCCTTCTTTTCATTCCTTTTTTTTTTTTATGTATATGAATGTACTATCTGCATGCAGGTCTGTGCACCCGTGTCGTGCAATGCCTCAGAAGAGGGTGTGAGGGTGTCGGATTCCCCTGGAACTCGAGCTAAAGACGGTTCCCAGCCACCATGTGGGTGCTGGGGATCGAACCCAGCTCCTCTGCAAGAGCAGTCGGCACTCTTAACCACTAGGCCGTCTCTCCACCCCCCCCCCTTTTTTTTGGTATTTTTGAGACAGGGTCTCCCTTTAGTTCCAGCTGGCCTGGGGCTCCTTTCTGTAGACCAGGCTGGGCTTGAACTCATAGAGATCCACCTGCCTCTGCCTCCCGAGTGCTGGGATTAAAGGCGTGCACCACCATGCCCAGCTTTCTTCATTCCTTTTAAACTAAACATTCACTGATAGCATGCAGAAAACAAAGGACCTCTAATATTAGTAATATTAAAATGTGATAATTATTATTAATTCTAATCCCCAGGGAGCTTACATATTATTAGGAAAATAACTCTCTGAGGAAGGCAACATTTTGTGGACTCCTCTGAACTGTATAAGAAAGTAAAAGGGGCTGGAGAGATGGCCTAGCGGTTAAGAGCACCAACTGCTCTTGCAGAGGACCCGGGTTCGATCCCCAGCACCCACATGGCAGCTGAGAACCGACTTTAACTCCAGTTTCAGGGGAATCTGACACCTTCTTCTGACCTCTGAGGCATTGCATGACATGGGTGCACAAACCTACATGCAGACAGTATATTTATACACATAAAAAATAAAAATAAATAAAAATAAAAAGTAAGAAAGATATGAGACCTATATGTGGAACCTCTATATTCTTTCAAAAATAGCATTTCTCTGATATTTTATAAAGGTGTAGATACTTGGAAGGCAGGGGCAAACAGATCTCAGGGAATTCTAAATTGTCAATTCCAGGTCAGTAAAGGATACATAGTGAAACACTGTCTCATAAAAATAATAAAACCCAGGAATAATTCACTTTTTTTCAGTGCAAAGATATTTTGAGAACTTAAGTAATGTCCCTTTAAGTGTTTTGAATATACACCTTTAATCTCTGTATTTTTGCAGTAATCATAGTTTTAGTCCTGGTGTGGTGGTGCATGCTTTTATTCCCAGCAATCAGTAAGCAGAGGCAGGCAAATCTCTGAAATTGAGGGCAGCCTGGTCTACATAGCAAATTCCAGGCCAGTGGGTGGAACAAGGAGAACTTGTATGAAAAAAATAATAATTATAAAGGATTATAAGCTAAAGACGCAACCATTAAATTGCACAGATGCAGAAACAGCCATCCTGAATATTAGCTTGGTGGTGTTGGGCATTCTCACATCCTTGTCTACTTCACTCCAGACCTTCCTGGCATGGAGTTAGTGGAATGCATATATGCTTCTAAACATCCTACAATGCCCTGGACCAGGTCCACAAGACAGAATCCTCCTCGTTCACATATCTGCCCAGGAGGCAAAATTAGCTCAGAGCAAGAAATGACAGCTAAAAACACACAGCAACCAATGGAGGCAAATAAATTGTCTCCAGAATCGGGGAGGCAAGAAAGAAAAGACATTCACATTGGATTTGGTCTACAGATCCATCTTTTCCTGTCCTACATGGCTGTAAAGTTAGGTGAATGTAGTTGGCAAGTTTGTTGGACTCAAAACACATATGCACATAAAGTTCATAATATCCTGCTTAAATTAGAAATGAAAACTTAACACCCAGACTGTAATTAGCAAGAATGAACAGCTTCCTGGTTCTCCCCAATACACCAGAACATTTTAACACCCAGTCATCTCATTTCCTCTCAGAGCTATAAAGGTGTCGTGATTTTAATCTCCCGGTGGTGGAAATTTCCCTGCAACACCCAGCCTCGCCTTTCCAGGTTGGGAGTAGTTTTCACGGCTATGTGCAACAGCATTAGGGCAAATTGGTCACATTTGTGTGTTGGATGCTGTCATGAGGTGTGCTGATTTTGTCCAGTCAGAACTGACCCAGCTGGCTTCCTGAATTTGAGGGCACAGCTCTCAGGAAGAAAAGCTGCCTTTGAAAGACAGTGGCTGGTAGCTCTCTGAATTCCTTCAGACAGAGCCCACGCTGTCTGACTTTACAGGCTGTTTCCCAGTGGGGGAGCAGGCAACCAGCCTGTGGCACTGTTCCCTATACTGTGCTCCATGCCTGGGACACTTCCAAGCTACTACTTGCCAAGACATTTGTATCCCTGCCCCTTTATTGGTGAATGTCACCCTTGCTCTAAAAGCACATCAGGAAAATATTCATTTTGAAATTTGAGGCAGATTTTATAAATATATATATATATATATATATATATATATATATATATATATATATATATATGTATATATATATTCATTCCAGAAGCAGCCCATAAGGGCACAAGCTAACTTATATGTGGGCCCCAGAATCCAGCAGCACTGTTTAATGAGGAGTCACTTCCAGATGGGATCAAGGTCTCAGCCTCCACAGGCCAGTTGACCCAGTGAACTTTGGGGATTGAGGGATCATGCCCTAGCACTTCTGCTTCCAGACAGTCTTTTGAAGCTTTCAAACATACCCCCAGCAGCAGCCATCTCGATTTCACAATGTCCTGCGTACCAGGTCTGGTATGCAGAAAAGAGCAAAAGGCAAACAATAACAGATGCTGAGATGTCCCAGCCCTCCCCCCTCTGCTTGCACCAATTTCCCAAGGGCCCTCAGTCAGGAACTTTGATTGGGCTAGTTGTTCCAAGCTGACAGCTGCCTGGTTATGCTTGTCTGAGCCTCTTGCTGCTCCTCACCCTAAAACCTGATATAGAGACTTAAATCCAGGTGATCCATTTCTGTCATCATCCATATCTGCTTATTTATTGGGTGCTGAGTGTAGACCTCAGAAGCAGCCAGCTCCCTGGAAGGCTCGACAAATGACTCTTCCAAGATCACTCTGCTTGCTTTTCCTGGCCCAGTCCACTCTCCCATCATAATTTGGGTGTAAGAAAAAAAAATGGGAATGGGAGTCAGTCATGATTTCTTCAGGAAGTGGGTAAAAGTTTAAAAAGTGAAAGCTAAAATGTGCTAAATGATTATCTGATTTAAATATATTTAGTGCCTATATTTTCTTAAAATCTGCTTATGGGGCTTGGAGAGATGGCTTAGTCCTTAAAAGCACTGGCCGCTCTTGCAGAGAACTCAGGTTCGATTCCCAGAACCCCCATTGTGGCTAACAATGGTCCATAACTCTACCTCCAGGGAATTTGACTCCCTCTTCTGACCTTTGCGGCATTTCATGACAAGGGTATACTTACATACATGCAGGAAATACACTCATGCATACAAAAATGAAAATAATAAAATAAAATAAATTACTTATTAGAGTTTAGATTCAAATACACAGGTGAAGGACTCAGGCCACTGAGGCAGGGGCATTGCCCTTAATTTAAGGCCAGCTTGGGTTAAATGGTGAACTCTAAGCCAGTCCAGGTTACAGAGTGAGACCTTGTCTGAAAAACAACAAAAAGTAATCCAATTTTCTTTTCCTTTTATTTTTGGTATTTTACAAAACATGTTATCATTTATTATTTTTTTCTGCAGTGCTAGACACCATCAAAACTTTTATAGTTCCATAAATTGAACTCAGAGCTTTGCGTCTGGTGAGCAACTGCTCTGCCTGTATCCTGAAAACTACTGAACTTATTGTTCAGTCTGAGAGTATTTAACAGTGACTCTCTAGGCTTTTCAATTTGTAACATTATGTCACCAATAACCAGAGATAATATGAAATCCTTCCTAATTAGATGCCTTAAGCTTCTACTTGCCTATAGTGTGAGAAGAAGTGACCTCACATTTTCCTCCAAATTGTGATACAGTTCAACACTGAAGCCATCCAATCCTGGGATCTTGATGGCTGGGTAACATTTAATACTGATTCCATCTTCTTGCATGTTATTGTGACATTCTAGTGTTTTAAGTCTCAATGGTTCAGTTACAATGGATTTTCTGTGTCTGGAAATATGCTTGATTTGCCTGTGTTTTCCAGTTCATTGGCATGTGATTGTTCATAGTAACCCTTAATGAATCTTATTTCTTTTTTTATTATGTTATCTATCTTTTTTTCTTATTACTTTTTTTCATTTTTTAACAATAAGTAATAATTTATGAGTACAAGCATCCTTCATGTAAAACCAATTTGCAAGCAGTTGTGCCCAAACCCACATAGCCCAAGGGTCCCACCATCCAGCTGGGGGGCTTGTATGTTCAATCAAGTTGATCAAATAAGTGTCCAATCTATATTGCTGTAGTTTCACCATTCACCCCAATCGCAGCCCTTACATTCTACCACGCCCCCCTCTTCCACAGATTGTTCCCTAGGCTTAGAAAAGGGGCATGGGTGGATGAGAAGCAAAACAGTCTACTTTCTCTGGAGCTGTCATTTTGGACTCTGGTCAATTCTGGCTGTTTCCTTTCATGGGCTGAAAGTTTGTCCAGGAATAACCTTTCAATCCTACTAATGAAGCACAAGCGATTAGATATATAGGTATTTAAACAGTACTAATTGTTATGATAGGTTACTTTGGAATAGACACAGATGTTTGGATGGTATGTTAATCCATAAATTACGTTTTTTTCTGTAAAATATGACAGGGTCTTACTGTGGCTGATAACATCTCCTAACCACTAGAGGATGTAAGCTCGTGGCATCAGCCATGGGTTATTCCTCCAAGGAGAGAGCTAATAGCCAATTAGATTTGGGATATACAGGCATATGGCTGCCACTGCTGCACAGTATTTCCAGGCAGGTGAGGTGTAGCTGGTGCTGACGGAGGAGTCTTGCTTGACTCAAGGAGACCTATATTTGCTTTATTGGTTTAGTGGCCTTTGGTAACACTCTCTGGCATTCCAGAGGCCATCTGTACACTTGCATGTGTGGTCTCAATACATCCCTCCCATGTTAACGTCAGGTCTTCGGCAGCAGGGTCTTATTGCCTCTCCTCCTGTAGGTATCCCAACTTAGAGGCAAGGAGCCCTTACCTTTTGTGGGGCCTTGGATCCCCTGGCCAACATCCACCTGGTAGAACAATCCATTGCTGATGTCAGAGCTCCTGTATTAATATATTTTGCCTGAGTGCATAGCCCTAGGACTTTAGTATTATATTTGGTTCTGAACAGAGAGTAATCCCTTCCACAGTTCCCATGTCTAGTAGTCAATTAAAGAAAGCAGTTTTACCGGTTTTATAAGAGATTACCTCTACAATAGTTGTCTCCAATTTACAGTTGGGGAGCGACCTCATCATTGTCATATTTCTCCTTGTTCTATGGGTGGGAAGGCAAGGAAGTCTCTCATATCAGAACCTTTGTGGCACCTAGAAGGTAAGTTTCATTAGGACTCATTATAACTAGTTGTTACATGTAGGATCCACAGAGGGGTTCGATGTTTATGGCAATCTGAGGCTTTTCTTCCTTTGAATGTTCAGAACGGGTTCCTGGGCCAACTTTTCCTGTTGGAGTGGAGTGGTGTGGAGAGGGATGCAAGTATGAAATCTTATTTCTGTGGTTCCACTGTTGTGGCTTCTTAACACTTCTGACTTATTTTATTTTACATCCCTCTCTAATCTCTGGTTTTAACTTTCATTTATTTATTTAAAGGTTTGTTAATTTTGTTTGTCTTCTCAAAGCCAACTCTTTGTTTCATTATCTTTTGAATTTTTAACACTATTTCATGTATTTCTACACTGATTACTACTTGCATAACTTCATAAATTTATTATTCCATAGCTTCTGTGAGACAGGAATGTGAAAATGGTTCAGTTGTATGCTCAAGGTCCCACAAAGCTACCACGAAAATGTCAGCTAAGTTCTGCTTTCATCTGAGGCTTGACTGGGGCAAAAATCCATTTCCAATTTCCCTCAGGTTATTGGCAAACATCATTTTCTAATGGTGGGAGAAGTTCCAGTTTCTTACTAGCTGCTGGCTAGAAGCTACTTTGAGGTTTCACAGGCCACCTAGAGTTTTCTATCACATGCTCTCACACAATATGGCCAGTTACTTCTTCAGAGCCAACAATGAGAATTGTCTATGTTACTTAACCAGGCAAAGCTTTCATATAAATATAGCAATAGGTCTCATTGATGCTGGAAAAAGCCTTATGACAAAAATCCAGCATCCCTTCTATGCTTAAAGTACTAGAAGGAATATGGACTTGGAGGGATCATTCCCTCCAATGTAAGTCAAAGCCAGTATACAGGAAACCCACGCCAATATCATCCTAAAGGGAAGATGACAAAAACATTCCCTTTACAAGGTAGGAACCGGCAAGGCGCCCCTATCACCACTATCCGTCTTCAATTAGTCTTATACTAGCTTGCTAGGGCAAAGGCTAGAAAAGGATATTAAAGGAGTACTAATGAAAAGAGGAGTCAAACTATCTCCTATTTGCTGATGATAGATTGTTTTACTTAAGGGATGCAAAAACTCACCAGAAAAACTCTAGAAACATGATTAACGCTTCACAAAGTGGCAGGATACAATAATTTAACCTTAGAAAAATCAAATGGCCTTTCTTTACACCAACACAAGCCACTGGGAGAAAGAATTCAAGAGACCTTCCCACTTCAAATCAGCCTTCAAAAACAATAAGATGCCTAGAACAACCTAACAAAAGATCAAAGACCTCACAACAAAAATTTTAAACCCTTAAAGAGAAAGAAATGTTGAAAGAAGGACTCAAGAAGATGGAAAAACCATCCCATGCATTCAATGGATTGGGAAATTAACATTGTAAAAATGTCCATTTTACCAAAACTCCTTGTATAGATTTAACGCAATCCCCAATGCAAAATCCGCCAAGAGTTTCTTCACAGAGCTTGGAAACAAAAGTTCTTAAATTTCATTGTGGAAAAAGACCCCGAAACTAAATCAATCCTGAGTGAAAAGATCTACATCAGGAGGGATCTCTATACCAGATTTTTAAACATAATACTACAGGGCTACTAGTCAAAAAAGCAGCCTCGGTACTGGCACAAAAACAGACCCTGTTGACCAATGGAACAAACCGAAGATCCAAATCTGGGCAATACAATTTCAGGCCAATTCATATTACAAGGTGGACCAAGAAGAAACCCACAATGGAGAAAAGACAGCATCTTCAGCTAAGTTGGTGTTGGGCAAAAACTGGAATCACCACTTGTAGAAGAATGAAATTAAAACCCCTACCTTCTACCTGTACAAAAGTCAACTCCAGATGGATTAAAGAACCTAACGTGAAACCCCAAACCTGAAGGTGATAGAAGAAAAGTTGCAAGCAGACTACAAGACATAGGTGTAAATGGAAAAAGACTTCCTAATCAGACAGCAGCTGCAAGAATTAAGGTCGCAACATGGACAAAATGGGACCTCATCAAACCAAAAGCTTCTGTACATAAAAGAGAAAATCAAGGAAGTTGAGAGAAAACCCACAATAATGGGAGGAAACCTTCACTGCAGAAACATCTGACAAAAGCAATTGATTTCAATATATTAAACTTACTCAAAAAACAAGAAAAAAGAAAACAAACGACACCGCTCAAATAGATTGGAGCAAAGAACTGAACAGAGACTTCACAAGCGAAGGAATTAGAATTGTCTGAGAAACACCTCAAGAATGCTCAACATCACTAATCATTAAGGAAATGCAAATGAAAACCACTTTAAGATTTCATCTTACTCCAATAAGACTGGCTAGGATCAAGAAAACAAATGATACCAAGTGCTGGAGAGGTTGTGGGGAAAGGGGAACACTCATCCACTGCTGGTGGGAATGTAAACTCGTACAGCCACTATGGAAAGCAGTGTGGAGAACCCTTGGAATACTTGGAATGAACTTTCCACCCGACCCAGCCATACCACTCCTGGGCATGTACCCTCAAGACTTACGCCACCACAGAGATACATGCACGGCCATGTTTATTGCAGCTCTCTTCACAATAGCAAGGAGCTGGAACCAACCTAAATGCCCCTCAACTGACGAGTGGATAGAGAAAATGTGGTACATCTACACAATGGAATTCTATGCAGCAGTAAAGAAAGACGACATCACGAGCTTTGCAGGAAAATGGCTGGAGCTAGAGGACATCATGCTGAGTGAAGTAACACAGTCCCAGAAAAACAAACGATGCATGGTATCACTCATCTGTGGATGCTAGTGCCAATTACCCAGTTGTAAGTATTTCTTGTGTAGGGCCCCCTGAGCTTTTGTACAAAGCAGTTGGGCATAATGCATTTTGGAAACAACAACAACAACAGAAAATACTGCATCAAAGAACTGACTGAAACAGTGAACTTCTGCTCAAAACAGTCAACTTCCCCATGGAAAATATTGAGAAAGACTAAGAGATGGAAAGCATGTTTGGCAGAATGCACGAGCTCTGGTGGGGTGGGGGAATGAGCGGGAACATGGGTCTAGATTTGTTAAAAATAAATAAATAAATTTATGTGAAAAAAAATAAAAGTATTTGTTTTCCATGACTAAAAAAAAAATAAAAATAAATAAAAATAAATAAATATAGCATAGGATGATCAAGAAAAGCATCTTTGCCATATGCAATTGATTAGAAACAACAGTTCTTGCTTATATTCAAGGAGAGGGGGTAACACAGGTTTCTATACAAAGGAGCCATCCTTGTTTCTGCGGACAACAGCTTTTCAGATGATTCTGTATCTAGAAATGGCTGCCTGCAACACAATCTAGAGAATTCTTTTTCATTGCTGTTTGTATTTTTACTCATGATACCATAATGTTGATAATTTATGCAACTAGGCATTGGTGTTGCTCTTGCAGAGGACCCAGGTTCAATTCCCAGCACCCACATGGTGGCTAACAACTGCCTGTAATTCCAGTTCCAGGGGAATCTGACACCCCTTTCTGACAGGCATTGCACACCATGAGTACACTTATGTATACCGCCAATACACTTGTACACATAAAATAAAAATGATAAATACAAGTTTTTACAAAAGAAATAAATGACTGTATATTCAAACTTAATCCAGTTAATTGACATTCAGTGCATTTGATTGATATCTTTTTGCATATGGCCTTGAGAAGCAAGGCTTTGCAGTTTTTTAGATGTAGGAATACTGTGCATAAGGGGAAATTGTGGCCTATTGGCTATACTTTTTTAGCCTCAGTGTTAAGGATACATAATTTAGTAACACCATCATTATAGTGTGTGTGTGTGTGTGTGTGCATGTGTTTGTGTGTGTGTGTGTGTGTGTGTGTGTGTGTGTAGGAGCTCTTGTGGAAGTCAAGATTCAGCAGCTCTCACAGAACCCAGAGAACTTGAGCTCAGCAATGGGCAAGCCTGGGTGGCCAGCAAGCCACAGGGATTCCCCTGTCTCTACGTGCCCAGTTCTAGGATTACAGGTGCAAGCACTGCACCTGGCTTTTTACATGGATGCCAGAGGTCTAATCTCAGGTTCTCATCCTTGCGCTATAGGCATTTTAACAACTGAGCCACTTTTGCAATCCTACATCTTTTTTTCTTTTAATAGTATGTATTTGGGGCTGGAGAGATAGCCTAGTGGTTAAGAGCACCGACGCTCTTGCAGAGTACCCGGGTTCGATCCCCAGCACCCACATGGCGGCTAAGAACCGTCTGTAACTCCAATTCCAGGAGAACTCCAGTTCCAGGGGAATCGGAAACCCTCTTCTGACCTCTGCGGCATTGCACGACATGGGTGCACAGACTTGCATGCAGACAATACATTCATACACATTCAAAAAAAAAATTAAAAAAAAAGTATGTATTCATTTCATTCTTTGTGCATTTTTTATTGTGTCATCCTTTCTATATTCCACAAGTATGTATTGAGGGACAAGAGAGGCCTGTCCTTTGGGTAAGTGCTCTAAGTATAGCACTGAATACATTCTAGAAACCTTTTCATCAATTTGTAATGACTGCAGAAAGGATGCATATGGATACCAACAAATAGATGGAGAATTTTATAAGATTGATTAAGATGGTCTGTATGAAATACACAAAAAAATCTATAAAAATCTTCCCCAAATGAGTAGTCAAACATAGCTGCTATCTTTTCTTATTTAGGAAACCCCACCCTACATCTTATGGGTAACTTTGCTCTAAACTTCATCTTACTTTATTAAATAATCTGACTGATCTATGGGACTATGCCTGTATCACTGTCCTACTGTGTGATTGATTGAGGCTTTTGCAGTACCTTTAAATATATCAAATGGCAAATTCCCCTTTTTTTCTCTCTGTAAATGAATTAATAACTCTTAGAAACTTAATTATATATATGAACGTCAAAGTAATTTTATCTAGTCATTTCCATCAGTAAAGATATTTTTGAAGCTTGTTTGTCTTCATTTCTTAGATCATTCCACTTGGTTCATGATCAATGGCCTTCAGATCCACACTGAATGCTACTAATGCAACAAATTTTATGGTGCCAAAGAAATGGATCAGTAGTTCATAGCATTGAGTGCTCTTGCAGAAGACCCAGGTTCAGTTCCTAATACACTCATGGTGGGTAACGACTCTTTTCAACTCCAACCCCAGGGTATCCAATGTCCTCTTCTTACCTCTGTGGACATTTCAGGGCAAGGGTGCACTTATATACATGAAGGTTTTAACGCTCATAAAAATAACGAATAAAATGTTTTTAAAAGAGAAACAGCATTTTGCTTTCCTCATGATTTTAAATGTTTAATTATTTTTTTATTTTATTTGTTTATGTGTAACTGGAGTTTTATTTACAGATGGTTGCAAGCCACCAAATGTGGATGCTGAGAATTGAATTCAGGTCCTCTGTAAGAGCAATATGTGCTGAACCATCTCTCTAGTCCTTGTAAAATTATTTTTCTTCAATTCGAAATGTTTTCTAACTTCTGTATGAGTCATCTATGGCCCGGAGGTTATTTAAATTTTAAGCTAATTTTCCAAATATTTAGATATTTGAAAATTTACATTATTGATTTTTGATCTATGTATTATGTCACTGAGGAGAATGCACTATGACCTCAAGCTTTTGAAATCTGTGCAAGTTGGTTCTACGCCCTAGGATATACTTAATACTGCTGAATATTCAACAAATACACAAAGAGAATAATGCATATTCTATAGTTATCAGATGGAATAGCCTATAATGTTAATTAGATTATGTTAAAAAATAGCTCTCACTTCTTGCCAATTTTCTGTGTACTTGTTTAATTTTATTCCCAAATGAAGAAAGTTGAAATCTCCAAACATGGCTGGAATTCTCTCTCTCTCTCTCTCTCTCTCTCTCTCTCTCTCTCTCTCTCTCTCTCTCTTCTGCTTCAATTTTGATTCAAGATTTTTAAAGGTCTATTGATTATTTTTTGAATTTTTTAAATTTATTCTTGTATGTATATGAATGTACTGTCTGCATGTAGGTTTGTTCACCCGTGTCCTGCAATGCCACAGAGGTCAGAAGAGAGTGTCGGATTCCCTTGGAACACGAGTTAAAGATGGTTTTCAGCCACCATGTGGATGCTGGGGATCAAACCCCGGTCCTCTGCAAGAGCAGTCAGTGCTCTTAACCGCTAGGCCATCTCTCCAGCCCCAATAGTTTTTTTTTCTTGCTAAATCAACCCCTTTGTTATTATATGCTGCTTTCATTTATTCTGGCACATGTTCCTTATTCAGAACTCTGTTCTTTCTTCTCTTAATATACTCACTGCAGCCTTGTTTCTCTGAGAGCTTGCTGCTGTGTCCTTTGTTATCTTGTAACTTTTACCTATGACTTCATTATTTCAAGTGAATTTCTTAAAGATTATACATCATGTAAGCCAGCCTGTATTCTGCAGAAATGTAGACGTGTCACTAAGTGACCCAAGATGGGGACAAGCAAGCAACTCAGTGATACATCTACATTTCTTGCATTGGCTTCCAGCTGTTGCTGCCTGGGAAGTTCAAAGTTCATAATGCAAGAGGTTTTCATTGCCAGAAAAGTCATCTCTTGAGAACCAAAGAAAGAGCCCTGGACATTGTCATGTTGCAGTCAAAAAGAGAGCTGATTTCTTAGCTACTGGGGCACCAAAGTAAAATGAAACCTGTTCCAAGATGGAGTTAGTGATATCATTTGCACCTGGAGTGTTTGTAAAGATTAATGTGAATTAATAAAGAACACTGGAATTTTATAAATACATGTCAGTCTAAGAGTCCAGGGACAAAAGTCAGACAAGTGATGATCAACAACTGACAGGTAAATTGACTTGCCCCAAATTCAAGAATCCATTTTTTCCTAATAACTGATAGACAGTACAAAGATGAATGGGATTTACCAGAAGGTAGATATAGTAGATTTTATTTTTACACAGTTTTTTTTTTTAATGTAGTATATATGGTTGTTGTCAATGTAACAGGGTATTTTCTGAAAAAAACAGAAGTATTTTTGTTTTTTTCAGAAACAAAAGGAAAATTATGGATGCTATGAATTTTAGACAAAATATTAAAATATATTCTTGGGAAATTAGAATTCTGGTCTAAATATTTACTGAGTACCGACTATATGGCAAGTATTTGTCTAAGTCAATCTTGGTTTCTGACTTTAGGGTGTGGCAAATAAAATTTCACTGATCTGAAATTGCAGCCTTGAAGAACATCAAAAAGATAGGCACACATGTCTCTATGAATGAACATTAGGGGAATTTGCTTCACACTGCAAGATTAGAGAAAGTCTTCCACAGGAATTGAACAGCTTTGTAGAAAGCAAGTGGGAAACTTTTAAAGTTTTTAGTCTCTCTATATATTGGAGTGGGGTGGAAATATTTCAAGGAGTAGATGGGAAGTATGTTATTGGATTTGATTTAGAGATTGCCTTGGTTCCTGGGAAGAGGGGATGAATTTAAGAAGAAAATAGAGTTTTGAATGCACACAGAGCAGTTGTTAGGTTATTTCAGTAGTTAAGGTGAGAGATGTGAAAAACTTGGTAGTTGTATGCAGAACTAGAGTGGAATAAGTCAAGGACATATTTTGGAGAGAAAGTCAAATGCACTTTGCAATGGATTGAGTACAGAAAGCAAGAGTAATATCTCATATACATCTTCAGCTTTTGGTTCATTTGACTTATTTGCTAAAAGGTGGTTTCAGGCAGAGATCATAAGGGCAGTTCTGCAATATACTGAACTTAAGGTGCCATTTAGGATTCCAAAAATTATTGCACCAAACCAGGCCAACATGTAAAGGGAAATTCCCAGTGGAAAAATTAGATCTAGAAATTTTGAACCCTTCCCTACACAATAATGGTTGAGGCAATGGTGGAGATGAAATTGCCTATGGGAATGAATAAAGAATTAGGCGGTCAGTATCTCAGAAAGCTGCTAAGTGTCAAGGAGAAGACAAGTAGGTATTTGATAATTATTTTTGAATGAATATGGATGCAAGTAATGATGTCAGTGAGCACTTTTTGGTGGAATGAAAAGCAAAACCTCTGATGACATGTGGGCAACTACAATGCTGTGTGAGCAATGAGAAGCAGCAGGTGTGAACGGCCATTTGGGAAGCTTGATCAAGAAGAGGAGGAGAGGGTGCCCTACAGTTGGAGGGACAATACCATTAGCGAAGGGGAAGATCATTATTCTTTTTCTTTTTTCTTTTTTTAAACTTTATCTATTTTTATGTGTATGAATGTACTGTCTGCATGTAGGTCTGTGCACCCGTGTCATGCTGAGGAGGTCAGAAGAGGGTGTTGGATTCCCCTGGAACTGGAGCCAAAGACGATTCTCAGCCACCATGTGGGTGCTGGGGATCGATCCCAGTTCCTCTGCAAGAGCAGTCGGTGCTCTTAACTGCTAGGCCATCTCTCCAGCCCCGGGAAGATCATTATTATCATCAATATTTGAGAAAAGCTTTAGTGACAATGAACAGCTTTTAATGACGGTCATCAAAATTGAGCTTTGAAAATAGACTGTGCAGAAGAACCAATGTTCACCAAATCATTTTTGGTTCCACTTCTTAATTGGTAATTGGTTTTTAGCCATGACATATATTCTTGTTAATTGCTATGCTTCTTATCTAACCATGCTTTAATAATTCTCTTAGGAGGACATGGGTATAAAAGATTCAAAAATAGACCCGCATTCTTTGCCATAAATTGCCCTAAGATAGGACAACTACAAGAAATTATTTTCTGTAAGTCATATACCCCATTTTTATCTTAAACATGCATCTTATAATAAGAATGATTCTTAAGAGAAAGGGATTTTTCTACTCCAACATGTTTCCCCCTTATTATGTTCTGAATTTCATTACAACCATTTACCTCCTTAAATACATTATACTTTTTATTAAAATTAAAGAAAACTGTGAGGTGTTTAGAATTATCTTAAATTTAACTTTGAAAAGTGATTAATTATACTGGTGCCTGTTAAGTTTCAAAAGTTCAGGTTAAATGGACTTCAAAATTCTTATCGAAGGGAATATATTTTACACACCTGTCACTTGTGAGAGGGCTGATTTGAGTTGAAATTATGAAGGTTGTAAAGCTAATTATTAGAACACTGGCTTGCCCTGCTCTAGACTGTTGATCAAGGGAATATTCTAATATCCAAAGAATAGTTTTAAGCATTCCCCAAATAATTCTCCATGGGTTCTATGATTGCAGACTTGATGGAATTCATTGTTGGAAAGCACTTTTTAGAGCTCAGTGATGCATGAAGTGAACATGGCCCAGTCTTGTGTGAGTGAAGGGTAGAGAATGCCCAAAGGCTTTGGTTAGTCCAGCATCTACTACAAAAGAGGCCAGTAAACTACACACTGCAGTCCAAGTTTTATTGGCTCCCAAATCACTGAAGAGTTTTCTACAACCACAAATAAGAGTAGATGCAGCAGACTGTGTTCCAGACTGTGTTAACTGTCAAACCCTTAGAAGTGACCAATGCTACAGTTATGAAATTGACTGCCAAACCTAAGTGCACTTTAGAAAAATTATTTTACGGTACATGCTGCTTGGTTACATTCCCACCCTTGTCTCAGCATCTTTCATGATGGGATCCAGAAGTCAGTAAGTGAGGAAAAGATCCTTTTCTTGCAATCTGATGAGGAATCTCTGCACTACCTTATTGCCTCAAAATTACCTGACTTAGGCAATGCATTTCTGGTTGTATCTTTTCACATGGGCTATGATTTTGGAAAAGATCTCCAGAACAGTGTCTCCTAAACTCTTATTAGTCCCAGCAATTTCTGTAGTGCTTGCAGTTGGAACTCAATTTGCTGGGCCCCATCTTTAGAGGTTCCAAGAAGCTGGCCTGAAATGAGACAGAGAGGCCATTTCCAACAAATTTTTGATGGTCCTGCTGTTGTGGCTCTGTAGAAATCATTGTAGTTGGCACTGAATAAAACCGAAGAGGCTTGCAGCTCTACAATGCAGAAATCAGCTCTTATGGATCCTGGAATGGGGGTGTGCCTATATTTATGAACCAACTAGTAGGATTATTGTGACTACCACTACAAAGACCACTGCTTCTCTGCTGACTGCATTGTTTTCCTCTTCTCTATTGCCCCTGGGAGATTTAACATCGAGCAATCCTTACTCTAGTTTTCCAGTCCTTAATCATTTTTCAATGACATGTAGACTACTTTCAGTCTTGTATTGTTACTGGATTTTGAAAGAGGAATGCTGGAGAGCTAACATGACAATTCAGGTGTTGGAAAACTGAGTTGTGTGTCATAAAATAGTAGGTGAAACCAGCAGAAATCTAGTTGTTTTGAAGATCATGTATGTGAAAACATAAAATGATAAAATGCAACAGAAACAAGCAAAGACCTGTTTTGGTGCCACAAAATTATTTTATTTTGAACCAGGAAGCAAGAGCAGTCAAGAGGAGATACTGGCCTGAGAGGCTTGGCAGTTGACTCCAGAACCAGGGACTAAATTTGCCATGGTATAAGGAGGCACAGAGAAAACCAACTTCTCATTTCCACAATGAGCTCTTTAAGATCACAACACTTATTAGTACTTTGCATTTACACAGGCTTGGATTGCTTTAGATTTCAGATTTTGGTAGTTTGTAAATAGTTCTGATGATAAAGAAGCCTTTTCAGTGAAGGTATTGACCTCCCTACATTTTGTTGTTGTTGTAGTTTGCAGCTGAAAAAAACAAGCAAATAAAATCATCTAAATTAGAAAACAACTGTCATCTTGACCTGATATTTTTGTGGTGAGCAGCACTGTGCATTGCAGCATGTTTACTGCCATCCCTGAATACTACCCAGTAGATGCCAGTAGCGACATGTCCTTAACATGTGACTACCAAAATTGATGCCAGACATGGCCAAATGTCTCTTAGGGTAGCAAAATCAAGACCTAGATGAGAAGCACTATTTTCAAACCACTTCTCCTGCAACCATCATTGTCCTTGCATGCCGTTAATGCTTTACCAAGGTAGACCAGATGTCAACTTTCCAGCACTGGATACAGTGAACATACAGGCACCTGTCTCTGCAGCCATTTGCATGTGCACGTGGAACTGAGATTCAAATCCATGTTGACTGGAGGGCTCTGGCTCATTCCTTAGGAAGTTCAAGGTCCATGTACCAGCACAATAATAAAAAGTCTGTCTGTGTTCGGGCTTCTTTTCCTCCAGCAGAAACCATCACCAACAACGTATACAGTCACTTTATGAAGTCACATTCTTTTGAAGCTGGAAATAAAATCTTCACCCTAGGCCCACCCTCATCTAATCCACCATTTTGATTTCTACTTGAACGATATAACCAGCAACTTTCAACTTTGGATCCAGCTTTCTTGATTTCTATTCACTAGAAAGAGTGGAGCTCTGTTCCAAGGACTGGTTACATAATTTTCAGGGCAATTTCAAAGTGAAAACATTGACCCCATGTTAAAAAATCATTAATAATTCCATGACAGTGAAGAGACAGCATGGCACCAAACTTACAGCCCTTCTGAGCCCAGGGCTCTTGGCAACTGAGTCTTTCACAAACCCATGATGCCAAGTCTTTGCAGCCTTCATTGTTGGCATCACATCAGTTTTGTTGTACTAATTTAATTGGCACTGCCATCTCTTTGCCCCTCAGTGGAAATGCTTCCTGTGAAGTGGCCCCAGTCCATTTAAAGAAAATGCAGAGTTATACTGCAACAAATGTTTACAGGATGTATTTTTAGACTTTCAAAAATCCACATGGAAATCTTTTTTACATCATTACAGTAATTAAACATTGTGGCCTTTCACCATATACATATTTTCCTGTAAATATGACAACCTGGAAATAGTAACTGCTACCTCCACAATGTTTTTAAGCTAGCCAAGAGTGAGACTTCCAGGACAAAATTATAACATAATCTGTCTCATCTTTACAAAAATAGCCAAACACAGCCTAAACAACTTTCAGTGAAATTTTAGTAACATCTTTATACTGAAAACATATTCATGGTAATAGTGTCCTCCTAGGAAATGCTTTATGTTAATGTCATAAGGCAAACTGTCCTGCAGATCATGATTTTTAAAACTCGTAAATTGAGTTTTAGACCATTTTATTTAGAACCTGTGTACAAAGTGCATTAAAATAGCTATATCCAGTTACCCAAAAATGTAAAAATGACTAAGACAACCTTTATTCAGGGAAAGCAAATACAGATTGTTTTCATACTTTTAAAAATCACTTTAAATTGCTAGAGAAGGATGAATTTTTTTCTAACGAGGTGCCCATTTTTAGATGTGAAATTGTCTTATGTAGCTATCAAAATATCCATCTGGGTATAAATAATATAGTAAATATATAGAATCTATCCATTAAGAAAAAAAGACAGCATCTGTCAGGAAAGAGAGAGAAAGAGACAGGACACTGGCTTGGTCTTCTTTGAAGTCCACATTGGTAAGCACATCAACTTTGACCATGTGATGCTCAAACAGTGAATGTATTGAGTTATTTCTGGGAAGTGTTTGGTTAAAAACAAAATCACTAAAAACAACACCTAAATCCATCGGTCTGTTCAGTCAGTTGCTGGCTGAGTCAATGGTTCACTTAAATATTTTTGCAATTAAAACCAGTTACACAGGTCACATCCTTTGTCAAGATGAACTCATGCCAATGTCCCAGGCCAACAACCATTTGAGAAAGTCTGAATTCAATGACCATTACAGTGGATCAGATCTTCATAAAAAGACTTTCATAAGAAATTTGATTAACAGGTTCTATTAGCAGATTTGTATATGGGAAGAGTAGATTTTAATTCTTGTAACTATATTAGGTTACAGGGAGAAATCTATATCTTTCAAAATGTGTTTGATAAAAGTTTGTTTATAATAACATTAGAGGTATGTGACTAGTACTTTATGTAATGTCCCTTGTCATTACTCATACATATTGTGATTTTTGGTGATTGACATTTGGATATGGTAGTGACCAAGGCCATGTGCTGAGACCAAACTCAATTGAAAGTTGGATTGCTATTTGTGACAAAATATGCTCACTTCCTTAGCCCTAGAAATAAAAGAAAAATTAACTTGGGGGAAGGTAAACTAGACAACTATAGAATGTAATGAAAGAATTTCATAGGCCTAACATAATAAGAGGAAGTATGAAATAGTTTTATACCATGAAACAGAATCCTACTTCTGATAAAACCCAAATTAGCATGAATTTTTGAATAATCTGTAGGATTCAAAATGAGTACTTTCAATTGCAATCTCATTCATAATGTTAGCCCAAAAGCTTCAGCCCTTGAAAAGTGGGTGAACATATGACCAAAGGGTTTAGAACCTTTCATCCCCAAATTATCTCATCAGCCATAGTTAAGTCTGAGGTCCCAAGTTAATTCTTTCCATTCTTTCTTGCTTGCTATTCTAGCTGATACAAGTTTCTGACATCACAGTTAAAACATCTCAAATTAAACCAGTATAAGAAAGCATGTTTACTTGCCTACTGGGTTCAAATTTGTAAAATAGCTGCATATTCTGCTAGGTACTGTCAATTGACAGGATCTAGCATGGACTCATTACAAAATATGTGGAAAAGTGAATAAACATACAAATCTACAAAAGGATGTTTGGCAAGCCCAAAAACCCTGATGAAATCAATGTTGTAAATGGCTGATAAACTTATGGGCCTCTTTATGTGCAAAACCAAGTAATTTCTGAGAGTTGTAATCCCGATTATGTTTGTTTTATAAATAATCTATAGATTTTCCTCTAGATACAAAAATTAAAGAAATTATTAAAGCCTGTACTTAATACAAAACACATTAAATGGAGGGAAATCTCCCAATCAGAGCCCTATCTTAGCTGGTTCCTGGACAGGCTTGGGGAGATTTATTAATTCTCTTGAAGCCTTTGTTTCTCAATCCCCTAAACTGTGGCCTCAAGCTTTGTTATTCCCCACAGAGCAACTCTATGTGACTGGAGGCTCAAGGCAGCTGCTCTGTGCAGTCCAAATGCTCTGGGATAGGAAGACCAGTAATAATCGTCAAACACTTGTTCCACACAGTGAAGGTGGGACACACAGGCTGCGCAAATGCCACATCAAAGGTATAGAGGTGGATGGAGTTCAAAGCATCATAGAAAGCGATGGAGCCATTATCATAGTCCAGCAGGATGCCTACACGCCGGAGGTGGGGGGCTGGCTCAATGGGAATTTCCTTGCTGTTGTGCCTCACCACCCAGTTATTGTTGCAGCGACAGAGGGCCCAGGAAGCAGAGTTCTTCCCAATCCACTCATGCTTTGGGGCGGATTTGTATGCAAGGCCAATGGCATACCTGCAGAGATGAAACAGCAATAATAAAACAACGAGCCACAATGCATGTGGGCTGAAGCCATTCTGTGGTCCTTATGGTCCATTCTGTGGTCCTTATGGTCCATTAAAACATATGGTCCCTGACGAAAGCTTGGTAAGAAATCCAGCACTGTGATAATTATCTTTGTACCTCCCCCAAACATAGGAAGGTAGCCAGTATGTTTGCCTAAAATTCTGTTTGCAGATTAAATGCTGCCTGGGAATTTCAGCTTTCTATTTCACTTGATTTCCTATGTTGTGAATATCTGCAAAATTGAATTCTTTGGAGAACTGCCAATCGATCTAGATCTTTCTACAACAACTAGAGTGGTTTTCTCAGTTCAGTACAGTGGCCACAAGGTACACATGGATATTGGGCACTGGAACTGTGGCTGGTATGCGTGAGAAATCAAATTCTTATTTACAGGTAATCCCTGACTTAGGATGCCTGGACTCGGGATTTCTCAACTTCATAAAATTAATTTGTAGTCAGTAGAAACTGTGCTTTGAGTTTTGACATTTGTTCTTCTCCTGGCTTGTTTGATATGCAGTATGAGTCCCTCTCATGATGCTGTACACCATGAGGGTGAACAACTGGCACCCTGCATAGCAGGATATCAATAAATGATGTGAGGTAGTCTAGATTTTATTACAAAATAAGTTCTGTTGTAGAGGAGTTAGCCCAACTACAGGTTCATGTAAGTAGTCCAAGAACATTTAAGGTATTCAGGGTTCAGCCATGACACTTGAGAGGTTAGGTGTCAGAAATGGATTTATTTTTCATTTCCAACATTTTCATTTGTCCCATGGGATTATCAGGATGCAACTTCAATGTAGATGGAGAAGCACATGCCCTTAATTTAAAAAAAATATTGATTCATTTCTTTGGGAATTTCATACAATATATTTTGATCATATTCAGCTCATCTCCCAACCTCCTCCCCACCCTACTAACCACCCCTCCAACTTCAAGTTCTCTATTATTTTTTTGAACAGTCTTGTACTGTGGCCCAGACTGGCTTAGAACTCACTATGTAGTATAAGCTGACCTCAAACTCATGGTAAGCTTCTACTATACCATTCCAAGTAGTAAGACTTTAAGCATAAGCCACCAGTCCAATTTATAATTAATTTTGATTAAGCTTATTAAAGTCTGTACATATGTGGCTCAGAGCAGCCATACTGAACAGCATGGCTCTATACTTGATCTCTAAACATAATAATTTGTAGCACAGATCTGTCATTTCTCCATTAATTTGAATGGACTTTGCCAAAGGCAAGCAGGAAGAATTATTTCTATTTGTGAGGATACTTTTATTGTCATTCAATCTCAATGTCTCAATTATACCATAGGAACAATGAGTATCCATCTCTCAGAATTAAATAGTAATATATATACATTTATATATATATATATGTATATATATGTATATATATACATATATATATATATATATTAAGTCCTCATCACAAAGAGTCATATACAATGTTTAGTAATTAGCATTTTATTACTCTTTTCTGTTGAGACACTAAACTATATGCTAGAATCAGAATTCAAACCCAGGATGACTTAAAAGGCCAAAAGCTTAGTTGACACTTTGTCATATCTTCTTCACACCAGAAACTGTGCAGTCTCATTATATTTACTATTACATTTTAAAGCTTTACAAATTGAGGGTGCTTGAGAGATATCTCAGTGCTTAAGAGCATGTACTGGGGCTGGAGAGATGGCTCAGTGGTTAAGAGCACCAACTGCTCTTGCAGAGAACCCGTGTTTTATCCCCAGCACCCACATGGTGGCTGAGAACCATTTTTAACTTCAGTTCCAGGGGAATCCGACACCCGATTCTGAACTCCGTGGCATTGCACAGCACAAGTGCACAAACCTCTATGCAGATAGTACATTCATACACATAAAAAATAAATAAATTAAAAAAAATCACGTACTGCTTTTACAGATAATTTGAGTTTGGTTGTTGTTACCCACACTGGGAACTTCACAACCACTTGTAACTTCAGCTCCATGGAATATCATGGACTTTTCTAGCCTCTTCTGGCACCTGCACATGCATGGAACACACACACACACACACACACACGCATGCATACACACACACCCATGCACCCACACACACACGCATGCACACACACATACATGCACCTAAATGATTTTTAAAAAATCTTCGAAAGTATCTTTGAGTACACAGCATTCAGTTATTCTAAGTATTGTTTTTCTACTGTTCAAAAAGAAAAAATCTTAAGAATTTTCCTGCAATATTCTAAGCATCTTAATTGTTTTTACCTATCTGAAATATACCCTATAATACTTGAAAACGTCTCACAGTTATTAAGATAAGCCAAACACATCACTATTATAAGAGTGAATTTAGAGCAGAAATCAGAATAATTGGGTATTAACATATGGTACCTTATCTGAACAGAAAGAAAAATGTCATTGGTCTTTGTTAAAATGACATTTTTTTAAAAAAGCATATTATATTTAAAATATAATCACATTGAGAGATGTTAAAAATTTATATAATATCCCACATCTGAATTTTAAAAGTTGTAAAGAGTATAAGGGAGAGGGAGGAGGGGGAGGGAGAGGAGGGGGAAAGGGAGGAGGGGGAAATAAGGGGAGAGGAGGGAGAGGGAGAGTGGGAGAGGGGAGAGAGAGAGAGAGAGAGAGAGAGAGAGAGAGAGAGAGAGATTACGTTTCCCAGAAGCCCATTCTTTTTTTGAGTCTAGGTCAGGCTGTGCCCTTGCACAGGATCCTGAATTTAGAATAAGGTTTGGGCCATTCTTTTTCAATGATAGACAGTGACATTTCTAATGTCAGACTTTAGATGACCCTAGGCTGCCCCTTCATTGGCTGTAGACAATAGGTCATCATGATTTCATACACTAGAGCAATAGACTCCTGATCTATGTTCCCAGGTATGCCAGGCCTCCTATACGTTCTGACTCCCTTATTCTTCAAATGACATTGATTGACTTCTGCTCATTGTCATGAGCTAGCCAATATATTTTATGAAGGTTTGCACTTCGCATATGTGTGCATGTTCACTCATGTGTGAACATGTGGAGGCAAGAGTTCAACAATGGCTGTCTTATTTTTTGAGACAGAGTCTCTCACTGAGCACAGAACTCACTGATTTGGTTAGACTCACTGGCCAGTGAGATCTGCGAGCTGGGGAGCCACCTGTTTCAGCCCCCAAACAATTCCCCTCAACACTGGCTTATAGACACATGCAACCATGCCTGGCTTTTACATGGGTGCTGGTGATCCAAACTCAGGTCTTTATGCTTGAGGGGCAGGCACTGTACGATTTAAGCCCCAGATCTTAGATATGCATTTTTCAGCTTACTGTATCTCCCTTGAAGATGGTGTTTATGCACCTGCCTCAAGAAACTATTTCCAGTTTTCAGATAATATGGTATCCCAATTTGTATCACAAAATATCATTGTTGGTATTGTTTCCTTCTTGTTGTTGCACCACAATTTTATTAAGGAGCTCTAATATTTATTTCCCATTTCAATCTTTTTTTAATTTTTTATTTATTTCTGTATGTGTATGAATGTACTGCCTGCATGCAGGTTTGTGCACCCGTGTCATGCAATGCTGCGGAGGTCAGAAGAGGGTGTCGGATTCCCCCGGAACTGGAGTTCTCCTGGAATTGGAGTTTCAGATGGTTCTCAGCCGCCATGTGGGTGCTGGGGATTGAACCCGGGTCCTCTGTAAGAGCGGTCGGTGCTCTTAACCACTAGGCTATCTCTCCAGCTCCCTTCCCATTTCAATCTTAATTGAACCTTTGAAACAACTGAAGCAGGGAGGGCTGACTTCATTCAGAAAAGCAGAAAGCTAAAACTGGGAGAAAAATCCAGAAATCATATGCTTTCCCCTCAATTTGCAGTCTAGTAATCCTGGCATGAACACACTTACTGCTTTAGTTAACACCATTTCATTAACAGCAAGTGTGCATTAACATGTTTGAGAAGAAGAAAATAACCAAGTATATAGTTCATTAAGCAAAGGAAAATACCATTATATTATCATTAATCTGTGAAATTATGCACATATTTCCATTTAGCTTGAAAGGTGCAGGCAGAATGTAATGTTCCATTAAGTTACCCAATGAGACATGGAGAAATTAAAAGGTATAAAAATCATGATTCTCAAAGCAATGCTAACATGCCCCATTGCACGGATCATAAAGTACATGTTAATTTAAAGTCAAGACTATATTTCAAAAGAAAATATGTGTGTCATTAACTGTTGTAAGTCAGGGTAGCATAGGCATTTGAATGTATGGGACTCCCTTTCCTTGCTAACACCTACTTAGAAATATGAAGCTACTTTCTCCATCAAGATTTTCTGAAATTGACACAGTCGGGGTTGTATGAAAAGATTCAATCCATGGCAATTAATTGTAGAATTTCTTTTTCCCCTCATGAGTTAGTTTTGACATCTGTAGGGTGTTTTAAAGGTAATGCTGATCTGTGTTTATGTAATCGAAGTGGTCTGGTGGTATTTCCACAATATTCATCAATGGCAATGAGATCATAACGATCAGGTAACATTTGTCATAAATAAGTATTAATGTGATAATAATCATTTAGAGACTGGATTCCATCCCAGATTAACACAGCACATTAATAAACTAGAAACATTTGTTTTTCTGCATGTGAGTTTTCTACTGCCTTTTGTGTTTTTATAGGGTCTCAACACAACTAAGTTTTAAGTGACAGTCAGGGGAATTGATTCAGTTCATTCATAGGACTTGAGTTTGATACTCCAAAATTCATGTAGAAAGCTAGGTATAGTGGTATGTGCCTGCAATCCCAACACTGGGGAAATGGAGACACGAGGATCCTGAAGGACTTTCTGGCCAGCCAACGTAGCTGAATCAGTGAGCTCTAGGTTCAGTGAGAGACCCTGTCTCAAAAAACAAGGTGTAGAGCACTTGAAGAAAATACCTTGCCTGCACATGTGTATACACACACACACACACACACACACACACACACACACACACACACACCAAATTTCAAGTGCTAGTGTATTCTGCAATCTTTGACAAGATGTTGGAACAGGAAAATATTCTAGGCAAAGACAATGAGGAACACAAGAAGAGATGCAAAACTCCCGCTAAGCTAATAGACTCATTCAATCTCACTTCTTTGATTTCAGTTGATTTTGCACCTGTGCTATGAAAGATTTACATACATTGCATTATTTGCATTATTTGAATCTAATGTCCTTTTACATAAAGAGTTTTGTCATGCTTGTATCAAAGTAAACACTGTTTTTTTTATTTTATTTATTTTTGTATGTGTATGAGTGTACTGTCTGCATGTAGGTCTGTTCACCAGTGTCGTGCAATGCCGCGGAGGTCAGAAGAGGGTGTCGGATTCCCCTGGAACTGGAGTTCTCCTGTAATTGGAGTTACAGATGGTTCTTAGCCGCCATGTGGGTGCTGGGGATCGAACCCGGGTCCTCTGCAAGAGCAGTCAGTGCTCTTAACCGCTAGGCTATCTCTCCAGCCCCCCAAAACAAACACTGTTATACCCATATCATCTTCAGGTTATACATTTTTGATCACTGGTTTTACTTTTTAGTGTTTTTATATTTGCAAGATCATCTCACACATTTAAATAATGAATTTCAGTCATTTTTACCCCTCCCATTTCCCTCTCTCATCCCTCTTCCACTGGACCTCTTTTCAACAAATCTCCGCCAAACTTTCATGTCAGTTACCACTTATTAGGAACACTACTGTAAGCTCTATAGAAGATTTAGAACATTTCATAACTATATCACTCTTTTTGAACAATAGCATAGCATGGCAGTTAAAAGCAGTGATCAACAAACTACAGTCCAGTGTTTAACACTGGTCCCTTGCCAATTTCTGTAAATGAAGTTCTGTTGGTCCTCAGTCATATCCAATTTGTACATAGATTGTTCATGGCTGCCTTTCCAAAATACCTCTATAATAGACTCAGGCTGAGTACTTGGGACAAAAATTTTCTGGCCTACAAAACCAAGACATTAACTCTCTTGTCCTTTATTTGTTACTCCTGCTTAAGATTTAGGGCCCTGACTATAGAATTCCTGACTGCCATCTGTGAGTTTTATGAGTTTGGCACCACACTGTAGTCACCTAACTTGTAAAATGAGAATGAAATAACCTACTTTTTTTCTTTTTAGATAGAGTCTCATGTAACACAGGATAGCCTTGAACTTAATACATGAGGATAACCTTGGACTCTTGTTCTACCTGCCTCCACCTTCTGAACAATGAGATTAGAGGCATGTATCACCAGACTAAATTTAAGCTGGGGAAACAGATATACAACAGACTTAGACTGAACCTAGGGCTTGAAACATAAATTCAGTTGAGATTATCCTTTATCGGCTAACCCACAAATAAGAATGTCTACTAGTGACAATAAATGGTGGTTGTTTGAAGCCACAATAGATTTTGTTACTTAGCATTATTGTAGAGTAACTCACTGATTGAGCCTTTCTGCATTTAAGTCTTCAGAATGGATGCTAGTACAGATTGATCCCCTTGACAAAGTACAGAATGACATATGTCTTCTTATAGCTGGAGGACAGTAGACAGAAGCTACCTACCATGTGCTTCCACTTATGACCACTTCCCAGTAATGCCGGCCGCTGTCAATGAATACATTCCCAGCCACTCCATAGCTCCCTTGGCTGGTGAAGCGTTCTGGTGTGTGACTCTTTTTAGATGATGACTCATCACGTTCTACAGTCAGATTATCATGGGACACCTTCAGTTTTCGATGAGCAGATTTGGGATCCAGTTTAAATGGCTGGCCTGGAAACAAGTTCACAAAACAGAAGGAGCAAATGAAAAAGTTCTGTAGATTAGAACATGACCAGTGGTATATCTTCAAAGTCAGATTTAAAAGTCTGAAACAAGCCACCCCTCCCTGAGACATGTTCATAAAACAGTGTTGTTGATCTTCATAGTAATTTAAGCTTTAAAAACAACTTATAAAGACATTTGTTTACAGTTTTCATTGTTTCAAATATAATTAAGGAGCAGGAACTCTGTGTATCCTACTAAGTACTGTATGAATGAACAAGTACATGGTCATGCATGCTTGAGTTTGTAGTCTCTTGGCTAGGGAAGGAGTAAGTCTTGCTATATTAACTGGTCGACAACAGAATGGGTAAGGATCAGCAAAAAAATATGATATAAACTGTCTTTAGGATTCTAGCACAGGTACATTCTGCCTGGAGAACATCCTGGAAAGGAGAAGAAACTGAAGACTTTATTTTCAAATACTGACATATTTAATCAGGCATATACCAAATACATGCTCAATAGACTTCAGACCAAAAGCCACATAAATCACAACTTTAAGTTTTAACATGTAGACTATTCTAGACATGTTTCAAAATACTATTTATTTATTGTTTTATGTGCATGAATGCTTGCCTGCAAGTATGTAAGTGCACCCATGTCATGCAATGCCCAAGGAGTCCAGAAGACGGCATTAGATCTTCTAGAACTCCAGTTATGGATGATTGTTGGCTGCCATGTGGGTGCTGGGAATCCAACCCATGTCCTCTGCAAAAGCAGCCAATGCTCTTAACCACTGAGCAATCTCTCCAGACCCTATTTAAATACTTAAATGCATTATTTTGAGATTAGTAAAAGTAAAAGCACTGCTCTAAAACATTTAGAATGACAATAAATTTGTTTAAAAAAATGTTGAGCTCAGAAAACCAGGGAAAATATTACAGTAATGCCTAGGTTTTCTGGTCCTTGATTTATTAATATATTATAATAAAGATATCTATTTCATTATTCACACTTGTGTTTTGGAATTTTCACTATTAAAAAAGTCCTGGCCAGGCTTGATGTCACACACTTTTAATACCAGCAACTTGGGAGGCAGAGGCAGGTGGATCTCTGTGAGTTCAAGGCCAGCCTGGTCTACATAGTGAGTTCCAGGAAGCTGGGGCTACAGAGAGACCCTGTCTCAAAAAGACAAAAAAACCCAAAATCTTGGCAGAGTCATATGTAGATATTTTGACGTAGCTGTTCCTTCTTCGACAGTTCAATATTAGTTCTGATTACTGCCTATCACTCAACACCATGTAGGGTACAAGCCATTCAAATGAGGTAGGAAACAAATTACAACTTTATGGTCATACCAGTAGCCAACTTCATAAATACTGTTGCAGCTGGGACACCCATTCTGCCCAGCATGCAGTTCTCAGGCAATCACAGAGAAATAGTTTGGTAAACATGACTGTAAGCAATACATGTTTTGGATGGAGAAACTGACCCAGGGATTATAAGCCACTGAATGCTCTGTCACATATGAATGATGCTGCTTGGATATAAACGTAATAACAGAACCTCAACAGTTCTTGCCTTTAGCTTAGTGAGGCCTACACTTTTTCTGCAAAAGATTGGATAATAAAGATTTTCAGTTATGTAGGTCAAGTGTTTTCTTCTGTAAATATTCAACTCTGTCATTTTGGTGAGGAAGTAACCACAAGTAGATAAATATATGTGCATGACTGTGTGACAATAAAACTTTACTTACAAAAATAGGTAGCAAGATTTGGCCCTTGAATTATATAGTTCGTTGATCCTTGTTTTACATTTTTTGTCAACAATATCAAAGAAAAGCTTAAAAGGGAGAGGTGAGAAAAACCCTCAGGTACTGAGCAAGGAATGGGGACTCTCAGAGGTTGTAAGAGCTACTGGAGACTACCTAGAGTTTACAGTTTTAAAGTTTAAATAGTAAAGTCTTCAGGGATGATTATGGTAACAACTGTTAAGGATAAACTATGGAGTAGGTTCAGAAAATTATAGAACTACATTTTCTTAAAATATTCCACTTTTTAAAGGCAAAAGATAAAAATGTAAATAAAAATAAGTGGATACTAATGGGCAGAGCAGAAAAAAAATTCCATGATGGAGCTCATCATCTATGAAGAACTAAGTGCTGTTTGGCCTCCTGCCAGTGAGGAATAGCAGAATGTTCAGAGAAATCAGAGCTATAATGGAGAGTAACAGCCTGTAAAGTCCTGCGGGCCTTGGCTCTCACACTCAGCCACTCACATACACAGCAGGGGCCCACCAGCTTCACTGGGCTCAAGACCTGTGTTCTCGCTGAGGAAATTCTTCCAGGGCAGCAAATGCATTTCCCAAACAAACCACTGCCCACTCTTAACTTGCAGGCTTTGGCTTCAATGGGTACAAATTAGCTTGTAAAAGAAATGAATAGTTGCTTTACCAAACAATGTAATTCATCAGACAATTTGTGTAGGACATGATCCTATTGTGCCAACTGTTCATTTGCATGGACAACAACTCTTGTAATAATCTCTTGACACTCTTCCCAGCTGTCAACTTCACTTCTTTCTAAATCCACTATCACAACATAGTGCAACCTTTTGTTATTTTGCAAATCTTCAACCAGACTATCCCCATGAAACCCTGCTCTCCAAAAATCAGCTCTTCATGGCCCTGTGGTGAGTTCAGGATCCTGGGGGGGCGGGGGGGGGGCACATATGCATGTTAGTCAAATACTCTACTACGTGGCTATAGCCCTGGCTGCCTTTTAACTTTTGATTTTGAGACAAGGTCTCACTAAGTTGCCCAGACTGGCCTTGAAGTCGCTTTGTAGACTAAGCTGGCCTTGAGTTTTGTATCTGTCTCTAGGTAGGATTACAGATCTGCCTGAAAAAGGCCTGGCTAGCTTTTGGTTCAATCCTTTTTTTCTCTTATAGTGCTGGGAATAAAACTCAGGGCATTGACACACTATGTAGCTCAGGTCAGTCAGGAATTGGTATCCTGCTTCAGCCTTTGGAGTGCCTAACTTTCCAATCTGGTTTTTGTCTTTAGCTTCCTAGCTCATCCATCATTTCAACTTAAGTCTTCTTTTAACCACACTAATTACTTTTCTGCTCCAAAAACATAATTCACTTTTCTCTGGGCCTTTGCATATGCTGTTGCATCTACATGGAAGGTTGCTTTCTACTTCCTCCCAACCCCTAATCTTACCTCACCCTGAAAAACCACCAAGGCTCAGGAGGAATATACTGTTTTGAAAATCCAGAATTATCATGAGTTAATTTCATTACAGCTTTCACAATGCTTTCTTCCTCAACAGTCCACAAACACCTTGAGAGAAGCACGTTTGAAGGAATTGAATGTGGTCATAGTATCCTCAGAATATTTTACAGCATCTCCACTCACTGGGAGCAGAAAGAGTTTTGGATGGACCAAATACATGTTCAAATACAAATAACAAAAACGATTGACCTGAGTGTGCATGGGTTTCTTGTCAAGTCCTATGTGGTTTTAGCAAAGCATGGCATGCTATCGGACTTTCTTTAAGATACTTTATTTATTATTTTAATTTTATGTGTATAAGTATATTGCCTGCATGTGTGTAAGTGCACCTGTGTTTTGCAGTGCTCATGTAGGTCAGAAGAGGGCATCGGGCATCGGTGGTAGACAATCCCCCAGGCATACTGGGGAATTTCGTAGTGAACGAAAGGGGGTGAGAGGTGCAGAGTCAAGACACAGACCCTGGGAAGCGGGTGAATGCAGGCAGAGGGAGAGCTGCCATGGATTCGTTTACTGGGGGCAAGGTTAGGGTTTATGTACTGTTCGCATTCCGCTCTCCTCTTAGTGTAGTCGTCGTGTCATCTTGTGATTGGCCCAGGTCTGCAACTCAGCTGCTTGTATGGTCTCACCTGCATAGGGCAGTTTAGGTTGATGAGGAACAAGCTCTGTGCAGGCACACTGTGTAATTCTCAGCATACTGGCTACTACAATGGGTTCCCCTAGAACTGGAGTTACAGATAGTTGTTAGCTGCCATGTAGGTGCTGGGAATTGAACCTGGGTCCTCTGCAAAAGCAGCCAGTGCTCTACTTAACTGCTGAGCCATCTCTCCAATCCCCATATTAGATTTTCATATGTTCTCAGAATTATTTCAACTTTATCTTTGTGACAGCTTATAAATGAAGCTAAATATTTCTTTTATTATTATTTTTTTGGTCTTTTTGAGACAGGGTCTCCCTGTAGCTTCAGCTGTCTTGGAACTCACTATGGAGACCAGGCTGGCATTGAACTCACAGAGTGCTGGGATTAAAGGTGTGTGCCACTATGCCCTGCTAAATATTCTTATTTTAAAATTAAGAACCACTACATTCATTGTGAGGTCTTAGACTGGACCCTGGGACAGGAATTGAATGGTAGAGTTAATACTGGTAAAATTCAAATAAAGCTAAGAGTTTATTTAGCAATGTTAATTTCTTAGTTGAGACAAATGTGTCAAGATTATATAAGGTGTTGATGTTAGGGGAAGCTGGGTAAAAGGTATAGAGAACTATTTGTAATGGCTATACAATTTCTGTGAATGCATAGTTATTACAAAATAAAATGGCTTTATTTAAGGAAATGCAAAGAAATTAATCACACGACCACATGGATACCATGTGGCAGAACCTCAGATTCCGCATGCTTAATATGGTGTTCTTCTTCTACCCTTTGCTGATTCTCTATGACCAACACATGTTCAAAAATACCCTGGGGAATCAATAACGTGGTTAAATGGGAGCGACCCTTGAAAAGTCATTACTTGTTTCTGTCAACTTCCAAACTCATGACATGGCACCATGCTAACAAAGCATATTACTTCTAGATCAAAAAGATGTACAGAAAGAAGAGAGGATAAAAAAAAAACATGTAGGCAGTGACAGAGAGATGACAGAACCATGAGACAGAAGGACAGGTAGGATTGAGGGCTTTCCTGTGTATTACGGATGTTTCGTATGCCTGCGTTCTATGTACTCTCATGATCCCAGAAGTACCATGCCAGTTGTGACAATTAAAATAATCCAAAGTCTCTAGATGTTATTAAATGCCACACAGGCAATTGTTGTGGGAGAAAAGGCAACACTGTCTCCAGTTCAAAATTACACACCCAGACAGATACTTGGATTAAAATAATTTCTCAGGAAAGAATTGTTTTCTGCCATAGGAAAAACAAAACAAACTACCATTTATGGAGCTCTTATTCTATGTCAGTTTTACATATACATGTTCTAGTTCTCAGAAGAACTCTTCCAGAATTACTTACTTAAGAAATGAGAACAGTGATGTGTGAAGAAGTTGAAGTTAAAGAAGCCTAGAAGGCAGAATATTAGCATTAATATTCAGAGGTAGCTGCTAAAAATTCCAAGCACCCTACCTTAGCTCTTTAATTGGTTTTCTGAGGTTATCATTGATGTCTGAGACAGAAAAGGAAAAAGAAAAAAAAGTGGGGAGGATAGAGTCAGCCAGAAGGTGAGTAATGTAAGATGACAGCTCCACTGAGTTCACAGCACTTACTGTTTGTCTTTAACTTCCCAGGCTCACTGCTGCGGCTGCCTGCCTGGTTGATGGCCTTGACCATGAAGATGTACTTGGTGCCACTTTGCAGACCATGCACGGTGTAATGGTTCTGCTTGATGTTGGGCACAATCATCCAGCTATCGGCTGAATTACACAGACCTGCAAAACCAAGCAGACAGGTGCAAGTACAGGCAACATTTGCAGAATATTATGTTATTTGAACTGTAAACATTGAGAAATGGAGAGCACCTTCTCATTTTTTTATATGGGCTAACCAATAAAATAGTTCTTAGTGTCCTATTTATAACAAGAGATTAATCTGTATTTTGTGTTTCCCTTGAGGATTCTATCTGGACAAGCCCCTTAAAACTCTGGTCTGTGTGACTAGGTGCAGCGAAGGTGGTTTTCTCTGGGATCTTATGCACTGAACATGCACATGATGTATTATTAAGTACTGTAAGGATGAAAGTAAAGCAACTACTGAATGTTCCTGCACCATCTCACCACTACCCCCCCCCTTGCATTACACTGGTAATTCTAGCTTGGATCTCATGAATCCAAGGCACACAGATGATGAAGGGATCCAAAGCATGCATTAGAAGCTGACTTTGTCAACAGGCATAGCAGATTACTTTTTGTCTCCAATTCTCCTGCTTCATATTCAAGCCAAAGTAGTATTGCAGCTGCACTCTCTTTTTTAAATTTTTATTTATTTTTTATGTACTGTCTGCATGTATGTTTGTGCACTCGTATCATGCAATGCTGCGGAGGTCAGAAGAGAGCATCGGATTCCCCTGGAACTGGAGTTAAGGATGGTTCTCAGCCACCATGTGGGTGCTGGGGATCGAACCCAGGACCTCTGCAAGAGCAGTAAGTGCTCTTAACTGCTTGGCCATCTCTCCAGCCCACAGTTGCACTCTCTAGAAAGATGGGATATACTATTTTGCCACATGGCTTTGGGCTTGGTTATGCAACTTGCTAACTGAATGTGTGAAAACAAAATGAGAATATGTTTGTTGCAAGAGTAGTTGCTACAGGCTTTGAGTGTTGCTGTAGATCCTCTGTATCTCTGCAATTACCATGGGGCAAAATATTTTTTGGACAGACTCATCCAACAGATGAGACACAGGGGGCACGCAGCCTTATCATTAGTAACCTAGCACAGGTCAGCCAAGCCTAAACCACCTCTGATGGCAGAGCTATAAAAATGATCATCAGGGTGTTAGTGTAGAGTCAGAAGATATTCCTAAGAGACTCTGAAGCAGCAACATCCATGGGAAGCTTGGGGCCCAGTGTGGATACTGGGAAAGGGCCTACAGGTCGTTTGGACCAGCTGCATCCCTGGAAATGCATGGGTCCAGACTGGAGCAGAGCTGCTACTCTGGCTCCATTTTACAGGATGTGGGCTGCGGAAAAGGCTGGGGATTTATGACACTTGGAAGAACACATAGGAAAAGGAAGCTCATTTTGTTTTGCAGCTGCTTGATGTTAGAAACATCTTTTTGGTATCAGGCCCAAGTCTCTTCTCTCCACCCATCAATCTCTCCTCCAACAGAACCTTTTTCCATCTCCCTCCTGACTGGCTGTCATGAAGTTTCCTTTCTCTGTTGAGTTTTCTTCACTGGTCCTGAGAGAGACCCAGACCCTTCACTTCCTGAGGGGCTCTAAACTCACCTCCCCACTCATTCCTTTCTGGTTCATTTGCAAGTCAAAGAGTTAGATCCTCCCTTTGATCTTGAGGCAATTTATACTTAACTGAACTCTCAAGAAGCAGTCCCTGAAATTTTTTTTGTTTTACCCTTCTGAGAATCTAATAAAACCCTCCCAGGAGAAGAAATTCACAAATGTACATCTCCACCAAGCCACAGATATTTGTATAGCATTGAAAGATAGTCACAGGCTCCCTGAAGTCTGTCGCCCAAGTCTGCTATTTTCTCCAACTTCTGACTTACAAAATTCCTCCTAGTATCATCACAGATGAGAATTCCTTTTGAAAAATTCTGTTTTGAAATTTCAGTTCACTTGCTTTGTATCTTATTTTGTGTGTGTACTTGTGTGTAGTGTGCATGAGAGTTTATTCATCCTTGTGTGTGTTTGTGTGTCCATGTGTGTATGTGCGTGCATGTGCATGCACGTGGGTGTCAATGGTTGACATCAGGTGTCTCCTTCGATTGTTCTCTGCTTTATTAATTAAGGCAAGGACTTTAACTGAGCCCTTACCTCAACAATTCTCATTAGGCTGACTAGTCAACTTGATTTGGGGATCCCCTGTGTTTGTTTCCTGAATGCTGGGATTACAGGTGCCCAATACACCTCATCGCCTCTTTTGAAGGATCTGGAGATCCAAACTGATCACGCTTGGGCAGCAAGTGCTTTATCCACTGAAGCAATTCCCCAGCCCTACAGGCTTTCTATCTTGAGTGCAAGGCATTTTCACGTACACTTCAGTGAGTCACTTGGTCTTTTGAATTTTCTATTGCGTCCTTTTCATCTCCACCTGTGAACATTTTCATCACAGGATCTTTAGAATTGAAAAAGTAATCATACAGCAAGGAGATAATTAGAGACTCCTAGGAGAGTTTGAGTGTGTGTTTCATACTTAATAGAGTAACTAGAGACATCATCCTCTTCTTCTCCCCCATTGTTCTGAGTCCTATGCTTTCTCCTCCCAAGCCTCCCTTAGGCAGGACCCAGAAATCACCCTCAAATACTATAATAACAAGAGAATTTCCCTACCCTATGTGCCTTTTGATTCTTTCTCTCGATAACTTTTCCTAGAACTTAGAGCTAGAATTAACCCTGTATTTCTGAAGCCTGCTGCAGCCAATTATTACATTTTTATATGAGAAATGTAGGGCCATTTTGGATTCTGAGCTCCATGCTCCAAGAGGCCTACAATTCTCTTTAACATATTGAATAATATTATTACAATAGAATTAAAATGAAAATTTGCTTTGTATTGCTAAGATAATCCACTCATATCCTTAGATCTTTGTTGACAGCAATCAGCCATGAATGGGTAACAAATAATACCCATTCGGTACATTGAAATGTGAATCCTATCCATTTTACTGTTCCTGTTTAATTACACATTCTACACTGAAAAGTCTGTGTGGTCAAAGAAAGTAAGTGTTAAAATATTTCAATAAACTTTAATTTAGAGTCACTACATAAATCTGAAGCCAGCTTTCATGTACTTGACATGCTTTTAGCGACATCGTAAAACAGATGTCAAAATTGCTACAAACTGCAAATTGTCTTCCAAACCCAAATCTTAACAAAGATGTAATGTTTCAGAAAAAATTTCCAAACAACCAAAAAGAAGTGATTCTGAGCATCCTGATTATTTTCAAGAGGTCACTAAATTTTTCCTTCATTATTAAAAGAACAAAATGCTTACAGAGTAGTAAAAGTATATTGGATAGTTTTATGCTGAGCAATCTACCTTCAAGAATACTAACCATTTGCTCTTACATTATTATTATTATTATTATTATTATCATTATTATTATCATCATCACCAGTATAATCAATGAGAAGTTGATTTGAAAAGAACACTGACAATCTTCTTTAGTTTCATGGAAGCCAGTGGGTGACTTCAAGTACCTTTATTGTAGTTCTTATGTCAGCCTGTACCACCTAACTTCTTGCACATAGCATACAATGCTGAGTTTGCTCAAGCAGGGCATTTGCCTTGACATTTCACTATGCGAAGGCTGGCAGTCAGGTTTGATTCATATGCTTATGGAGCACCTATGTAACTATCATATTGAAACTTTACTTCTTCTAAACTTGTCTGTTTGCTCCACTGTTCACAGACTCTAAATCAGCTAAAATATTAAAATAAAAAAATGGAAGTAGAAGACCATTTGTCCATAATGAAGTCTAATTGAATTTTTGAGTTTCTACATTATTTTTCATTGATAATTAGTCAGAAACATTCCCTCTCATAATGTAGCTTATTAAGAGATCTTAATTACTTTAGGGATTTCAGAGCCTTGCATGCCAATTGCCATTTTGCTGCAAAGTACCATCCAATGTGGACACCCTCTAAACAGGTTGTTCATAGATTTCTAATGTCCCTTATCTTTTCTAACAGACTGGACAGAAGTGAGATACCTTTCCCTTTTTCCCTAGAAAATACTCTATGGTTTATTATTATTAATCATCATCATCATTATTATTATTTCTATGATATCAGCTGCATGTGTGTAAGTGCAGTCATGTTGTGCAATGCCAACAGAAGTCAGAAGAAGATGTTGGATGCCATGGAATTGGAGTTACAGACAGTTGTTAGCCACAATGTTCATGCTGGAAACTGAACCCAAGTCTTCTGCAAGAGCAGCCAGTGCTCTTAACCACTGAGCCATCTCTCCAGGACCCCAAATACTATCTGTTTAATAACTTTCATGAATGCTTTACAAATGAATAACTGGTATACATAAAAGTGTTCACAAAGATGGCCTCAAGAAATGTGGTTTCTGCTTGTTTTGCAAGTAATAGAAATAGAATGCTGGCCACAGGACACAACTTGAGGTTAAAAGAAAAAAAAACATTAAAAGTCGATTGGGGGGCTAGAGAGATGGCTCAGTGGTTTGGAGCACCGGCTTCTCTTGTAGAGGGCCTGGGTTCAATTCCCAGCAACCACATGGCAACTAACAACAATTCGTAACTCCAGTTCTAGGGGATCCAATACCTTCTTCTGAATGCCACCTCCATGGGAACTGCATGACACAGGTGTACTTACACATATGTAGGCACTCAATACACTCAAACATAAAATAAAGATAATGAATAAACTATTAAAAGGTAGTTTGGGGAAAGCATAGAAAATTTGTAAATTAAAGATTGCTATGTTAATAAGCAACTTATTAACATGTGTACTCATAATTTTATCAACAAAATGAAAAATTTAAAACGTAGTGTCATTAATTATGCACTTGGACATGAACATTCTTGAGAATCTTCATGTGATTAAATAAACTTCATAGACATTATCTAATTCTCTCTCATTAGAGCCAGTGGAAGGTCATTCACTATGGTTTATTATGAAAAGTGAGAGGACCATGACCTAGAGGCACTGAAAGTTTGCCAAGTGGCATAAGGAATCCTCAGCAGGATTTGAAAAATACCTTCCAATTTTTCTTAGAGTTTTACCATTAAATCTTGCTATTCTATAAAACACGGAAGAAGGATATTCCCTCAAATGATAGGATGGATGTACTAATGCATTCAATGAGAGCTTTCCATATGGAGGTTGTGTGAGAAGCTATCATGGAGATAATCCTGGCAAATTATACAAGTGATTTTGATTATATGATATAATTACCAGCCTTCCTTTAAAAATGCTGTGATATGGCTGGAGAGATGGCTCAGCGGTTAAGAGCACCGACTGCTCTTGCGGAGGACCCTGGTTCAATTCCCAGCACCCACATGGTGGCTAAGAACCATTTTTATCTCCAGTTCCAGGGGAATCTGACTCCCTCTTCTGACCTCCGCAACACTGCACGACATGGGTGCACCAACCTACATGCAGACAGTACACTCATACACATAAAAAGTAATAAATAAATAAATAAATCCTGAAGAAACCATGAATAAAAGGATGACATATCAATCTAAAAAATAAATAAAAAATGCTGTGATGGAGGACTGACTGTAGCCTATATTTTTGAAGAAATAATAACTTTTTCTGTTTATGTGTAACAGCTGTGGCAAACAATAGGTCTAAAGTCTGATTACTTCAGCCATGTGAAGTCAAATTATTGCTGGTTATAGACGAGGAAGTAGATTTAGAAGGTTTCTACATTATTACACATGTAAATATTAGGAAGGAAGACAATTTGGGAATGTTTGCATCTATGCTTATTTTTTATCTAAATATATTCTTTCACTGTTGTGAAAAATCCTATGACAATGTCCTAGATGGACCAGCACTTGGCAGCCTTATAAATTTCCGGCTATCTTTGTCTAATTTAGTAGGTACACATTAGGACAGGTCTGTAGTCTTCATTAAGCCTTTTGCATTTATTTTCTCATGGTAACTAGTTTCTCGGAACAAAAATCCTTTCTCTGGAAAGACCCAATGTGAAGTTCTGTGTTTCTTATGATCACTGATTTGGCTCTTGTTGCATTTCTTTGTGAGATTTTTAGGTCATGGATGAGGTATTCTGGATTGGTAATATATCACATAATAGCACAGAAGTAAATGCAACCATAGCTCAGCCACCTGAGACACCCTATATTCAGAAAATGAATACCTTTCAATCTGAGGATAAATTGGCATGTTGTTATTGAGTTAGGGTTTTCAAGAGGATTGCTTCTGCTCCCCATTCCTTACTGCTCATTCTACCCTTTTTCCCTCTGCCCCAGAAATTTCAGGTCTGCTGGTTCTCTCTCTGAGGTTGCTCATGAGATTTGCTTTGGAGAATGTTCACTTGATGGACTGTGGTTAGAGATCACCCTATTCTCTCACAAATTGAGCTAGGTTGCAGAAGCATGAGAGACACAAAAAGCAGTAGAACTGGACAGATATCAGTTTGTTATATTGAAAACAATCTAGATGTGGGCTCTTCATTGAGCCTCTAGATGAATATACATTTCAGCCTAGACCTTGATTTAGGTCTTATGAAAATCTAAGAAGAACATGAGGGCCAATTATACTCAGAATCTTAACCCATCGAAACTGAAATCATAAATTATGTTGTTTTAAGTTGTTAAGTTTGGAGAAATTTATTTCACAACAGAAAACTGATATCATTTTTCCTAAACTAAGCAAAATTGATTTCAGAGAAATATGACATTTTTCACATGAGCCAATAATGCTCTTTTGCTATATAAAGAGAGTCCAAGTGTTTTCTTTCCTATGCTTTGGCCATCTTTGGATTTCATCCTTAAGTCTATTACAAACTCTAACTTAGTTTACCTAGTACAGTAGCAATATACTACAATGTTGAGGAATCATTTACTTAAAGGAAGGGTTATTTATCATTTTTCCAACTGTTCTCCCTCACCTTTCCATACTATACTTACAGCAATGGGTAAGTCAACGTGTTATGGGTTCTTCATTAGTTAAGTTAGGCCTTGGATTTATTATGCAATCATATATATATATATATATATATATGTATATACGTATATATATACACACACACATATATATCTATATATATGATGTGTATACCTTGCTTGAAATTTGGTTTCTCATGTTGAGCTTATGGTACATATGTCCAAGATGAGTGAAATATAAGCTTCCACAGCTGTTAAAATGCTGCTTAAAAATGTCACCTCTCTGAAGGGTGATTTGGCAATGCCAATCAAAATTAAAATGCAAATAATATTTCCTATCAATTACATCTCAAGTGATTATACTAGAAATATAATTTTCATGCACAAGAAGGAAAATGCCCAAGGATATTCATTTTGCCAGTGTTTGCAGAGACTGGAATAAAAGCTAAACTCCCATCAATAGAAGATAAGACAGATAAATAAGGACACAGCTTTCCAACAGGACACTATACAGCCTCAAGGAGAAATGAGGCAACTCTTTATTTGTGCTGAAATGCAATGATTTCTCATTACATTTATGAAAGAAATGTAAATATCTGCATTTGAACATACAAAGGAAACATAGAATATAAGCTTTTCTTTATGATATGCAGGACCAGGCAGAACTGGACAAGAATGAAATCAGATGACTTCACAATTCTGGAAACAGTGAAATGATATGGAACTACTGTCTCAAAGGCTATTTAGACCATCTGAAGATAGTGGTAATGTTACCTGGCAAAATGAGCCAGAGTCATGGTAGCATTTCCAGAAGAGTCATGTCCATTTCCTATTGGGTCTGAGTGACACTTCCAGGTTCTGTCTATTCTTACACCTCAGTGAATTCCTATGATGCTCTTCCTTGCTGTTTCTGCTTTCAGGCCTGTTCTGTTCCTTTCCACCCTACAGAGTGCCTAAAACTCAGCTTCAGATGGTCCACCTAAGTGCACACTACCATTTAGCATGGTTCACCAACATAAAATCCAAAGATAGAATGACACAAGTGCCAATCTGTGGTCTTGCTCTTGTCTGCAGGTGGGTTCAAGTGACTGATGTTTGAGAACATTATGCTTTCTGAAGGCAACTAGATTCAGGATGGAGGCCTATTTCTAGCTCTCACTGTTCCATTCCACTGCCTCTCCTTCCCCACTGAATTCTCCAGCCAAGCATCATCAGGGGAGATCTACTTCCTTCTAAGACCTTTTTTAAAAATTTTTATTTATTTTATTTTTATTTTATTTTATTTTATTTATTTCTGTATGTGTATGAATGTACTGTCTGCATGGAAGTCTGTGCACCCGTGTCATGCAATGCCGCAGAGGTCAGAAGAGGGTGTCGGATTCCCCTGGAACTGGAGTTCTCCTGGAATTGGAGTTTCAGATGGTTCTCGGCCGCCATGTGGGTGCTGGGGATCGAACCCGGGTCCTCTGTAAGAGCGGTTGGCGCTCCCAACCGCTAGGCCATCTCTCCAGCCCCCCATAGTGATTCTTTAAAAGCAGGTACATAAACCACTCATGGCACTATGAAAAAGCTGTATGGAAGTCTATGCTCTTCCAAGGTTTTGTGAAGGAATTTCCTCAAGGATAAAATAGTCCATTCTGGAGAAAAGCTCCTAAAGACACAGGATGTTCTATGAGGAGGTGAAATAGCCTGACCTGCAGGGAAGCTCCTTGGGCTGAGGAAGTAAACACAATAACTTCGAAGTTCCTCAAACTGACCAGATTCACTAGCAGTCAGGACTCAGACAGACCAAGCTGTCTGGAAGAGACTCAAACCAAAGGAAGTAACTGTAAAGATACTGACCAACCTGTTGAGATGCCTGGATATTGTGTGCAGCTTTGGTGATGTTACCCATGCTGGGGTGAACCTTGGTGATGGAAGTTTTTTTAAGTCATTTCTGCTCCTGAAAGTAACCCCTCACCATGCTTCTGTAAGACAAAAAAATATCAAGTTGGACTTTGGTGATATCTTTACTTTGGTTTGACATCAGCTCTCTATCCAGGGTGAGTAGATGTTTGTTTATGCCTCCTCAGGTTAATGTCACACAACACCAAGAGAAATTCAGTGAAAGGGGACAATAGAATGCAGGTGACAGAAAAGGAGCTGGGGGTTAGAAGTTTAAGTGGGGAGAGGAGAAGTTAGGGAATGGATTAGCTAAAACTAAGGAACATGAAGAAGTCCTATTGAAATTCACTAGTTTGTAGGCAATTTTTAAAATCCAATATTTTAAAAGGAGTTTGAAGATAAATCCCTGTGTGGATGGACATCTGCTCCCCAGATGAGGTGTTAATGAAAACCTCAGTGCCATGCACAATTTACCACTCTACAAGTTGTTGTTCAGGGAGTTCCCAGAGGTCCCCAAACAACACATGCTATTGCCATAGTTCTTGGTTGGCCACCATAATTGATGGTTGTGCTGGATAGCTTTAGTGTCAACTTGACACACCTGGCTTGAGGGAGCCTCATTTAGGGAATTGGCTCCATTGGATTGGCCTGTGACCACATCTGTGGAGTATTGTCTTGATGTTCAAGCAGTGTAGGAGGGCCCAGCCCACAATGAGTAGTGCCACCCTGGGCAGGTTCTTGTGTACTGTATAAGAAGGTGGGCTGGGCACAAGCCAGGGAAGCAAGCCAGTGAACAGCATTCCTCCATGGCCTGTGCTTCAGCTCCTGCCTCCAGGTTCCTGCCCTGAGTTCCTGCCTTGGGTTCCCTAAGTGATGAACTGTGACCCAGGAGATGTAAGATGAATAAACCCTTTCCTCCCCAAGTTGGTGTTGGTCAGAGTGTTTTGTCACAGAAATGGAAGACAAACTAGATCAGAAATTGGTACCAGAGAGTGGGCTATTGCTTGTGACAGACCTAACCTTGGTGTTTTGGGGGAAGGATTGTGGAAGTGTTTGGAACTTTGGGCTAGAAAAATCATTGAATGCCTAAAGNATATATATATTTGTATGTATGTCTGTGCAGGAGCATATGCGTTTTGTGTTTATACACATGGGTGCATGTGTGTACAACCAGAGCTCAATGCTGGGTGTCTTCCTTTATTGGTCCCCAATTTCTTTTTTGAAACAAGATTATCCACTGGAACTGGGGCTTGCTGATGTGGTGGTGTTGGCTCATCACTGAACTTCAAGAATTCTCTTGTCTCCAACCTTTCCCAGCACTGGAATTATGGATCCATATCAACAAACTGGCTTTTCACATGAGTAATAGGGATCAAACTCGTGTCCTCATATTTGCAGAGTAAGCACTTTCCCTGACTGAGCCATCTCACCAGCTCCCCCCATGTAGTTTTTCCAGGTGATGGCTTTCTCCCTTCCATTGAAGAGATAACCAACATCTTGATTAGTAGTTCTAATTTTCACACCTAAGAATGCATCTTTAAACAAAAACTGGCTATTTTGATCTTTAAGCTATGAATCAATAAATGAATTCACACCACATGTATTGTTTCCAGCTTCTTTCCTCATACAATATGTCTGAGAGATTCATCCACATGGTCCGTCAATGGGCATTAATTTTTTTCATAACTCAACAGCTGTTTTCACTAGTGCAACACAAGTGAGCACTATTACTTTCTTGTGCAAGAAAAAGAGGCCAAAATCTATTGGAATTTTTTCCTTCCTCACTTTCTTTTACTGTTTATGATCGATCACACAGCCTATCTGAAAATAAGTCATCACATCAAGTAGTAAATAAGCCATGAGATACTCACTAATGACATTGGCTTGTCCAGTGAATATGGTGTACTGGAGCTCATAGGAAACCACACTGAACTCATCATCCGAGGTCCAGTGGACAGTGATAGTGTCATATGAAGCCGTGCAGAGCTCTTCTCTAATTGTGGGAGGGTTAGGAGCTGTGGGCATCAAGAATATTCATTAGAGAAACACCAGACACTACCAAGGGTACCATTTTGGAGTTTAAATACTAAAGCAAGTATTTCTAACTATGGCTAATCAAGACTACTATCCTATGGAGGGGGATTTCAGTCCCAAACATGTTTAGATGACTGCTTATGACATTTAATTTTTAATATTTTATTTATTATTTTGACTTTTATGTGTATGAATGCACTACCTGCATGTATGTGGTTTTATTTGTTTGACATAGTCAACAGCAGAGAAGTCTAAATCTTACCAAAACAATGATTTCTAAATGACTTCCACTTGATTAATTACAATAACTGATTTTGGGAGTAGAATATATAAAGAAAAAAGAATAGGTAATAAGTGTTTTGTGTTGGCAATAATATTTTAGAGAGGAGGTTGGCAAACTACCTTTATTTTGTAAATAAAGTTTTATTGGATCACAACCATGACTCAGTTATGCATTGTCTGTCTGTGGCTGTTTAAGATCAACAGCAAAGTTGAGTAGTTTCATCCATATGCCCATTAAACCTAAGACATCTGACATCTGGCTGCTTTCAAAGTTTGCAGACCTGTGGTTTAGAGAATCGATCCACAGCTTTTCAATTTATTGTTCTGTATACCAGAGCTGAGCTTCAAAAGGGAAGCATGTGCATTTGCATTTTACAGGTTTAGAACAACTATAAATTCCACCATTGCAGAGTTCTTAATCTGTTCTAGATTAGGTTCTGATTAGAATTAGTGAATCTTAAAGAAACCTAAAGGGAAAAAGTTTATAGAAATGGTAAATTTAAACTTCTGTTTTAGTTATCTTCACTTTGACACCTTAAAAGATATTTAGAACATGTCAGAGTAAGATTTTCCTCCTGTTATTGGCTATTGGGTTTCATAGGCTGTCCATCAAGAATGAAGGGCTCACTTGGGTATAGTGATACATACTTGTAATCTCAATACCTAGAAGGCAAAGGCAGGAATATTATGAATAGGAGGCTAGCCTGGTGTATATAGTAGATCCTAGCTCAAAATGACATCCATAAATTAAAAAGAAAACAAAAAAGAAAATAGGAAAGAAATAAGTGCTCTTCATAACCCTTTATATATTTTTCCTGAAATATGTATTTGGACATCTGCCTTCTGAAGTGCCCACACGTGAAATTTAGAACCATGTGGTGTGACTTGCATATGCATGAGTCAGTAACACCAATCAGGAGATGCATTCCACGGAGACCCAGCTGTTTCTAAAATGTGCTTGTTATTGTCTGTGTGGTCTATGCTGGTGTGGGATTACCCTGCATGGATCACTGAGGAAAAACCTCATCCTTTCACAATTTAAATATTTCATTCCATTATTTATGTATCAACTACCATAGAAAGATTATGATCTAGTCTACATGGCAATATCTGATTAAATATAAAGAAAATGTGAGTTCAAAATAGGCAAGGAGCTATGGCACACACAGCAGTAGCAACAATCAAGAAGGAAATGTCACCTCTATGGGTTATTAACTTGACATACCACTTAGAGGCATGTCATAGGGGAAAAAATCTTGTTTGCACAGCCAGGCAGACTAACCCTGTTTTGATTATAAACCCAATGGGTTTGTCCTGCAAAGTCAATACCTAATTTACTATAAATGAGAACTGCAGCATGCTGCCAATTTCAATACTCACACAATAAGTACCAGGACTGTTATTTTCTTGCCTTCATCACAAACACTACACAAGGAATGGTGGGCTAATATGCCACAAACACTTCTCTTCCTGCTTGTGAATGTTGGATAAACTATTTGGACTTGGCAGTATTAGCCAAGAATTGTATGTTATGGCCAGGATTGATGTTATGTCTAGGAAGGGAGTGAATTTGTATTGGGGGTTGACAGCTTAAAAGTCAAAATTTCAGGTACCAGATATGGCTTTTAGTTTATATAAATAGCCTTCATGATGATATATGGCATACGTATTACAATTCAGTGCAGGCTTGTTTCATAATTCTTTTAGGCATTAATTTCTTCTTCATATAGAATCTTAAATGGACATCCATTTTTTTACATACTATTAAATATTTTATTGGGAAATGAAGACACATTCCTGTTGATGAGAGACTGCTTTGGTACAGCAAGCCCATGTGCTTGGGCAAATATTTAATTTTCCAGTTTCCTCTAACCTTGGAAATGATCTTGTGACATGGATCTGGTCCAAGCGACATAAGTGGAACTTTGCTAGATAGGTTGTTCAAGCAAAAGTTTTGGTTTTATGATAAACAAAGACAAAATTTCCTGGCCAAGCTTTTCATCCATTATTTCCCCTCCTTGTTTTTTATTTCTTCTGCTAAAACATAAGTATTAATGCTTAAAGGTACAGTATTGATGGTTTTTTATTTTTTTATGTGTATGAATGTACTGTCTGCATGTAAGTTTGTGTTTCCATGTCATGCAATGCTGCGGAGGTCAGAAGAGGTTGTCAGATTCCCCTGGAACTGGAGTTAAAGACGGTTCTCAGCCGCCATGTGGGTGCTGGGGATTGAACCTGGGTCCTCTGCAAGAGCAGTCGGTGCTCTTAACCGTTAGGCCATCTCTCCAGCTCCTGATGATTTTATTGTTATGAAGAGCTAAATAAGATGTCAGAGCAGGAAATGAGATTCTGATATCTATCAGCACTGAGCCACCAGGTAACCCTGGTCCAGCCTCTGTTTTTTGTGGTCCAAATACTCTTCAATGTTTTTAGTCATTAATAGTTATACTTTCTGTGCTTGAAACCATATTGGTTCCCAGATGACAAACAAAAAGGAGATTTGGAAAGAAGTCCATGAAGAAAAGAGCTTATCAAGAAGTCTAGACTTGCACTGATCAATATAGTAGCTATGAGCTACATGTGCCTTTTTAACTTTTAATTCAATTCATGTTAAAAATTAAAATTTACAGGAAATGCAAATCAAAACCACTTTAAGATATCATCTTACTCCAATAAGACTGGCTAGGATCAAGAAAACAAATGTACCAAGTGCTGGAGAGGTTGTGGGGAAAGGGGAACACTCATCCACTGCTGGTGGGAATGTAAACTTGTACAGCCACTATGGAAAGCAGTGTGGAGAACCCTTGGAAGACTTGGAATGAACTTGCCACCTGACCCAGCCATACCACTCCTGGGCATGTAGCCACAAATACTTATCTACCACAGAGATACTGCACAGCCATGTTTTATTGAATCTCTCTTCACAATATCAAGGAGCTGAACCAACCCAAGTGCCCTCAAACTACGAGTGAGATACGAAAAATGTTCACGGTACATCTACACAATTGGGGTTCATGCAGCAGTAAAAGAAAGATGACCATCTTGAGTTTGCTGGAGCTAGAGGATCATCATCGGCGAGTGAAGTACACAGTCCCAGAAAAAAGAGGAATGGATATCACTCCATCTGGTGGATGCTAGGCATCAATAACCAAATGTATTGGCAAACATGGAGCAACAGTCAATTGTGATCCAAAAACATACTGCCCGCTTTATTGTGTAAATTCCTTTTAATATATAAAAATTACTTGAATAAATTTAATAAATAAATAATAAAATAATTGCAATCCTAAAGATGTTGTTTTGAATTAACCTATAGTTATTTTAGTATTTATAATTTCGATTTATATACTGGAGTGAAACAATAGCAAATCAAAAATAGTAATAAAATAAAAGAAAAAAGAAGAGAAAAAAAAAATAATTTACTATCTCATTACACAAATTTTTATAGGCCTTATACAGGTGGCCTAATTTTTGTTAGAAAACAAAATTTCTAACGATTGCGAAGAAATGTTCCATGAGATGTATTAGTTTAAACAAATTCTGAGATCATAAAGAATTAATGCATATCAGGTGGCATAAATATTCCAAAACCAAATATAGTTCCTTACTAATAAAACGCTTCTGTGAATCAATTGCATGTGTCTTCTTAATAGGGGTATATATAGTCTGAAAGAGAGAATTATGTTTACTAGTAAGAAGTTTGTGCGGTAATAACCTCATTTACCCTGCAAATGCAGAATTAAAAGCTTAAAGAGGTATCTCAAGCTCTCTTCTCTTCTCTCTTTCTCTCTCATATATTATATTATATATATATAATTGGGTATATATATATTATATATATATATTCCCTGGTTTTCTGTCCACAGACTATAAAAACAAATGCTACAACCTGTTCTCGCTCTTTGGCTCCACCCTCTCCAACCACTCATTCACAAACATGTACAAACTGGTTGGAAGTTGAGAAACTGACATCATGCTTCCACAGTTAAGGATATGTTTTCTGGGAGGCTCTATGTCCTAAGTGGAGGGCACATCTGGCTTCACTGCATACATGGTGCTTTCCAGAAGTCACAGGTTCTGGTGGTTTTGCTAACACAAATAATGTTGTCTAAATAATCCACATTCTTTCTACCAAGCAGCTATCTTAGTTACTGCTGTTGAGTCTAACAGCAAAGAAAAGGTTTAGATTAACTACTAGGAATGTTAGGAAGATGAATAGTCAGAGTCTTTATTTTCCTCCGGTTATTTTTCTCATTGTTTTCTAAGACAGAGAATGGGGAGGGAGAGGGATGAAGGAGAGTGGGAGGGATAGAATGAAGGAAGGAAAGAAGGGGAAAAAGGAAAGAAGGAAGAGAAAAAGCAACTAGATAATATAGAATGAAAACATGACACTGGAAATTCCAATGTGTTTTTGTGATGTTTGCCAGGGTGATACCTGACAATGTTAAATTCAGGTTTTTACTCAAACTTGCATAGATCTTCACAGTTCATATAAACCTGACTGAAATCCTAATCCTTTCACTCCTTTTCTATATGACCTTCAGGAACTTGGCTGAAATCTGCCATTTCCAAAATGAAGATTGCAGTGCTTTACGAAAAGGTGCTTTTTGGAGATTATGATAAGGTTACAAATGCAGAGCTATAAACCCAGTCAGTTATTCCATTAATGTACTATGAGAGTCAGATGCCTCTCTAATATGAAATCAAAAATACCCATAAAACCGTAAAGATTTCACTGATGGCCAGCTGTGGCACTCCCATACAGAGTGAGGAAAATGATGGGAAGTATGCTTTTAGCAACTGGGATTTTTTGGTGGTTGTTGTTGTTCTTGTGCCCCCCCCCCAATTTATATAGCTTATGTTGTTTTGAGTAAAAATATAAAAGTACACACATATCATTTATTATAACATTAGATAGATTTACAAAGTCAAACACACACACACACACACACACACACACACACACACTCACACATACCTGGTGTTTTCAGGGAATAATTTATCTGGTGGCAAAATGATTGTATCTGTAATGTATATAATATTAAAGAGAACGTAAAAGACAGTAAGACAATACCTGTAAGGTAATCCAAACATTCTAGCAATTTTTTTTCTCGGGAAAAATCTAAGGCAAAGGTGTCAAATGTGTCATTTAGGTTGATTTCAGGAATCAGAACCTGGGAGGATGCAGTTGCCATGGAGACTCTGTAATTAAAAAAAAAAAAAAACAAGGTCTTTAGCAAGAAGGCTTTTATCATTACTATGAGGAAATGGAAAAAATAAATAAATAAAAGGAAAAGAAATATCTGGATTTGTTTTTTAAGTACCATTGCTGAATGGCACAACACAGTAGCACAAAGTGAAGGAATGCAAGCCTAAAGAAAAGCCAAAGGAATTGGGGAAAACAACAGAGTCCCCCTCCTTTCCTTTTTACTATCGGAAAATAAATTCCCCACGGAGGTAAGAGAATATTCATATTTCATGTGGTTCTGTATTTAACAGCCTGGCCCAGTCACATCTAACTCCGGCAAGAAGCACATAGCTCCAGGCATTTCTTCACACATCTGTCTGGGAAACTGTTTGTTCCTTTCAGACTCTCCCCTGCTCTACTTCAAAGGGAAGTCTCCAAAATTTCAAACTGCATAAAAGGCAAAGTGGAAGATTAAAAAAGAATGTTTCCAGATATTGGATTAGTTTAATCAATTACTAGCCTCTTTCTAAAGAAACATTAAAAAGGGGGTTTTGCCTGGCCCTTTTTCATTCTCCTTGTATTCATTTTTTGGTACCATATTCCCAGCAGATGCCATGAAAAATATTCATGAGCTTACTCACAAATGCCTCCAGTAGATGCACAGTTTCCTTTCCACACTCAGGTTTTCCAGTTAGAGATTTTGTTTGTAAACCAGAAACGAATGTATACGTGTCTGTTGCTCTCATGTTGACTAGGACACTTCACTTAACTAACAGCAGAAAAATTTGACTCACTGAAAAAACGCAAGTGATACTCTTAAACCAAGAAAACGGTGGCTTAAATAATACAGCTCCTTAGACTTCATATGATGCTCGACTTACCTTGTTCAGTTTGACGACGCATTAAGTTTCATAAACATTAAGGTGTTTCCTTTCTTCTTTCCTTCCTTTCCTTCATTTCCTTCCTTTCCTTCCTTCCCTTTCTTCCTTTTTTCCTTCCTTCCTTCCTTCCTTCCTTCCTTCCTTCCTTCCTTCCTTCCTTCCTTCCTTCCTTCCTCCCTCCCTTCCTTCCTAAAGAAACAACTTTGAAATGGCTTGGCTCTAAATCTAGTTACTTATTTTCATAAGAGGTTGATGCTCATTTGCACAGTCTCAGAGCTAACTAGAAGCATCCAGCAGGATTTTGGTGGTATACTCTTGCATTTTATCTATAAAAAATTGATCCTGTTTACCCTCCCTCAGTATAATATCCACTCTTGAGACTTTCAATATATCTTTTTTTTTATGGTATTTCGAGACAGGTCTCCCTTTAACTCCCAGCTGGCCTGGAGCTCACTCTGTAGACCAGGCTGGCCTTGAACTCACAGAGATCTGCCTGCCTCTGCCCCCCCACCCCCGAGTGCTAGGATTAAAGGTGTGTGCCACCATGCCCATATCAATATATCTTATAGCTTTGGATTTTACAAATATCCTATATCTTAGCTATAGAATTATGTGCATGGGTCTATACATTCAATGGAAATAGCATTCAGCTACAAAGAGTAATGAAGTATTGGTACATTCTACATAAAGTGGATGAACCTTGAAAAACTGCTTACAAAAAGCTGTACAAAAGGGCCATACATCATGTAGTCCATTTGTATGAAAATCCAGAATAAGGAGAAACATTAAACTGTACTCTTTAATTTTCTAATTTCACTTTATGTGTTTTTCACATGAAAATGACAGAAATACAGTTCCTGTAGCACTATCTCTAGCAGGTATTCCATGCTATCTGGGGGGCAAACTAGAGTACTCCCAATGTCATAATCAATTTGATAATGGGACTCATGGATGAGAGTGTGAGGAGATGTAAACTGTGTAAATGAAATTTTCAGGTGTATGAAAGAAAGTGGATAATGTAACTTCACATCCTGACTGGCTCGCCAAGAATCAGTAAAGAGCAGTGCCGTGGGTTTATTGACTAAATACTATGCACAAGAGAATTGAGCTAATTATTGATATTTACAGGAGCTAACTTAGCTTGATGGATACAAGAATATTTGCTAATTACAATGTTTTTAATGACTATTTAACAAATACTTATGATGATTTAAAGTATGCTGCATACCAAAGGGCCCCAAATCCTTGCATCAATGAAGGAAAGTTAAAAGAAATGTTTTATGCTATGTGCATACCTCAAAACATTTCCAAATGAAACCTCCAAGGAATTCTGTTTCATTATATCTTATGGCGAGAACTGGAATGAGCTATTAGGAAGCAAGCAATGAACTTGTGACTGCCTTAATCTGCCACTTCCATGCAACCTATTTGGCTGTGTCAATATATTAGACTGATCTGAATACAGGGAATCACCTCAAAGTGAAGAAATTTCTAGGTGCCCTGAAAGAAAAATCTTGTTCAGAATAATTTTCTTGATAGAGCCAATTTGCTGCTAAAAGTATTTTAGATTCCTTGAAAAGAGTAGGTCAACTCTTTTAAGCCTGGATTTGGTGAATAGTTTTGCTAATTTAACATAATGTTCCGATGTTCAAAAAGTCCTTATGAAATTACACCAATGACCTGTGTATTATGGTAGTTTGAGATTAGTGCTACATTTTATATTGGCACGTATCTCATGAACAAAAAAGGAGAGAATGTGTTACCTGTTCATTTTGTAATAGAGTTATGCTACTGTTTTTATTTCAGTATTTTATTTTATACTTACAAGAACTATGTTATATAGGAATAGTGGACAATATATACAGATTGATTTATAGATTAACTCATTCATGTCAGATAGTTGGCAGTTTTCTCATTTCTCCTTCTCAGTGGAAAGGTCTTTTTGTTCACGAACATTCAAAATAGATTTTGTTCCCAAGTTTGGCCTGCTTCTGAGGTCAAGAAATAATGAAATCAAACATGTTTCTGCCAAATGGCATGTCAAAAGCTCCCAACATCTTGATAATGGGAACATTGAGTGGTTAACTTGAAGGATGATAGTCTGGGAGGCAAAGACTGACAGAAGGAAATCTTTGGAGATTACCGTAGCTTTTAACACCTACATGTTTTCCTTCCCTGGCGGAAGAAAAGATACTTATCTTTGGCTATAATTTCCAATCCTCAAATGGAGTGACAGGCAGAGGGAAATCTGCCAAGTTCAACATTTTAGACCATGGTTTTATTTTCAAAATCCTTATTGCCCATCTTCTGGTCTTTTAGATAAGCTGCCAACATCCACCAGGGTTGTTAGTGTTAGCTAGGTCACTTTCTTACTTTGTGTGTGTGTGTGTGTGTGTGTGTACATTTATTCTCATGTGGGTATTAAATTCTTCACATATTGGGGTAAAGGAAGGTCTTGTTTGCTCCCTTGCAATGGTGGATTACACATTACTTCCCTATCCCTCCTTTTGTGTCTGTAGTCTTCATAACACTCAGTTGTTAGTAAGTACACAGGGGCAGTTTCATGGTGGACAGGTCTAGAGCTACACTGTGAAGAGGACTTGTCCCAAATACCACACACCATCATGATTAGATTCAGCAAGGTATCACAGTAAAAAAAAATATGTTTAACTTTGGTCAGCTCAAGATTTCCCAAACACATTTTGTCCTGGAAATTATGGAGTTACTGTAACATCAATTAACCTATTAACACCATAGTGACTATAGTTCAAAACTCATAGAATATGCTCCAACTCTTTAGAACTAAGCAACATCTTCCCAGAGTTGCCAACTAGAAGTCTTAGCACTGTATTCCAGAAAGGCCTGTCAGATCATTGAACTAACTGTGGTGGTAAGAAATATAGGGATCACCTCAAAGTGAAGAAACTTCTAGGTGCCCTGAAAGAAAAATCTTGTTCAGAATAATTTTCTTGATAGAGCCAATTTTCTGCTAAAAGTATTTTAGATTCCTTGAAAAGAGTAGGTCAACTCTTTTATGCCTGGATTTGGTGAATATTTTTTGGTAATTTAACATAATGTTCCGATATTCAAAAAGTCCTTATGCAATTACACCACTGACCTGTGGTATTATGGTAGTTTGAGATTAGTGCTACATTTATATTAGCACCTATCTCATGAGCAAAAAAGGAGAGAATGTGTTGCCTGTTCATTTTGTAATGAGAGTTTTGCTACGTTTTTATTTCAGTATTTTATTTTATACTTACAAGAACTATGTTATATAGGAATAGTGGACAATATATACAGATTGATTTATAGATTAACTCATTCATGTCAGATAGTTGGCAGTATTCTGATGCTGTAATTGTGAAAGCAAGATCACTAGGATTCCTTCCTTCCTTTTTTATTTTTATTTTTTGAGACAGGGTCTCCTTTTAGTCCCAGCTGGTCTGGAACTCACTATGTAGACCAGGCTGGCCTTGAACTCACAGAGATCCACCTGCGTCTGCCTCCAGAGTGTTGGGATAAAAGGAGTGTGCCACCACGCCTGGCCTTCCTTCCTTCCTAATATGAGTAAACTTATATTTAGGTGTGTTCCTGAACAGCCCCCATGCTAGCCATAATTACTAAGAAATTGGGATGAAGCCAATATAGTTGTTTTCAAGGCATAGGCATCTCCTACCATGTAAAGCTTGGGATTCTTTCTTTACATTAAGGATTGTTTTATTTGATATCTTTTAGTTGAAAAAAAAAAAAACAACAACAACAACAATGGTTTCTGATGTTTTGATTCAGTTCATAGAAGAACATCCAAGCTTGATTTGTGAATGGCTTTATTAGCACCTTCTCACTGTAGAAATGTCTTCAAGATTGAAAGTTTGTTCTGGGTTCTCTACTTAGACTAGAAATGATGTTGAGAGATGGCCTAGCGGTTAAGAGCGCCGACCGCTCTTGCAGAGGACCCGGGTTCGATCCCCAGCACCCACATGGCGGCTGAGAACCGTCCGAAACTCCAACTCCAGGAGAACTCCAGCTCCAGGGGAATCTGACGCCCACTTCTGACCTCCGCGGCATTGCACGACACGGGTGCACAGACTTGCATGCAGACAATACATTCGTACACATACAGAAATAAATAAAATTAA
>VZQC01003167.1:309140-338029 GCA_009823505.1 Rhizomys pruinosus
GAAAAAAAAAAAAAAAAAAAAAAAAAAAAAAAAAAAAAAAAAAAAAAGAAATGATGTTGAAATATATATGAGCTAAACCCCAAGACAGACAAATCAGGAGACAGAACTCAGAAGTCATGTTGAAATCAAGTATTTGAAGTGAAAGATTACAAGAGGAAGAAGGCATTAAATTGGAAAAGGCAAAAAGAGAGGGGGGACTGACATACTGGATAACGTAAACATCCATTATTCTAACACAGATACTGAAGACTTGTTTTTTTCAGCAACGTCTTTATAATATGACTAGTTACCACTAACCCATTTTCCAAAGAGAAAATTGCTTATGCATGGTGGGCTCCACAATAAAACTGGCCCAGATGAGAATTCCTTCTGGTGCAAAAATTACTTATCTCTGTGGATGCAAACATCTGTAACAATTCCACTGAATCCAAAGAAAATCACTGAGCTCTGCTGGGTATAGCCAATGCTATATGTGAGACCTCTGAGCAAAGGGGATGTAATGGGTTTGTCTCCCAATACCTCGCTCTAGCCAAAGTCCCTTTTTAATTCCTCCCAAATCATAGAAAGAAAGAAGATCTGAACTTTACCAGAAGATTGACAAATAAAATACAGGACTGTAGAAACATCAAGACAAAAGGCTTCCAGTGGAATTTTACAGGTACTGTCTATACAAACTTGACTAGGACATATTCTCTAAGTCAACAGACATGAATCACCCTTCCATTCCTGATGATAGTGGTTTGCTACAAGATGAGATAAATTGGACCAGACCTGGTCATCAGATCAGAGGGGAAACTCTCAGCATCCACATGCATATCTGGGTGCTTGTGCTAAGCTTTAAATGCAAATCTCCTCTTAGTGTAACCATTAGGGGTCCACTTTCTCTGATAACTAGGTGAAAATTTATTCAGGATTTATTCAGAAATCATAAGGATTTCTCTGCAATCCTTATGAATTCACTTGAATTTTGATATGCCCCAATTCAAAGAGGAGAAATCGACTCTCCAACTTCAGTTGTGGTTTCTGAATTTTTTTGTAAATACAATCTATTAGAGTGTACTGGGCATACTGGAAAGTAGTGGTGTTTAAGTTTTTTTTTTTAACATTTTATTTACTATCTCTATTTTATGTGTATGAGTGCATTGTCTGAACATATGTAAGTGTACCCATTTTGTGCAATGCCCAGATGTCAGAGCAAGATATAGGATCCCTGGAATTGGAGTTACAGATGGTCATTAGCTATCATGTGGGTGCTAGGAACCAAACCCAGATCCTTTGCAAGAGCAACCAGCGCTCTGTAGTGCTGAGCCATCTCTCCAACACCATGAAGTTCTTAATATTAGAACATAGAACGAGAAATTGGACATGGTCTAAATAAGAGGTGCAATCAATTAACCACTTGGAACGTAGAAGTCATGAGGACAAGCACCTGACCTATTTACAGTAGGTAGGAAAGCATTTTAAGGACATCAAAGGAGTAATGTCCAAGTGTCACTCATATTTTTAGAGGAGATAAGCATCTAATTGACTACAAAAAGTATTTTTCTTGGGGCGGGAGAGATGGCCTAGTGGTTAAGAGTGCTGACTGCTCTTGCAGAGGACCCAGGTTCAATCCCCAGTACCCACATGGCGGCTGAGAACCGTCTTTAACTCCAGTTCCAGGGGAATCCGACACCCTCTACTGACCTCCGCAGCATTGCACGACCATGAGTGCACAAACCTACATGCAGACAGTACATTCGTACACATAAAAAATAAATGAAATTTAATAAAGTATTTTTCTCAAGTATCAAAAATCAGTGAAGCTGGCTGAACACAGGAGACCAGAGTTATGAAAATACCGTGTACTGTTCTTAGAGAACAGTGAACATGTAAACATCAATGCCTATCTCTAAACCATATTTTGAAAATTATCAGTGTCTGACCCAACCAAGCACTTGGTGTTAGTTTCCATTTTCATTCTTTAAAGAAATCCAAGTCAGCCCATGAAAGAAAACAGCCAGAACTGACTAGAGACCAAGACATCAGCTCCAGAGAAAGTAGAATGTTTTGCTTCTCATCCACCTGTGCCCCTTTTCTAAGCCTAGGGAACAATCTGCGGAAGAGGGGGGCATGGTAGAATGTAAGGGCTGTGATTGGGGTGAATGGTGAAACTACAGCAATATAGACTGGACACTCATTTGATCAACTTGATTGAACATACAAGCCCCCCCTGCTGGATGGTGGGACCCATGAGCTGTGTGGGTTTGGGCACAACTGCTTGCAAATTGGTTTTACATGAAGGATGCTTCTACTCACAAATTATCACTTATTATTAAAAAAATGAAAACAAAACAAAACAAAAAAGCAGAGAAAGATGCAGAAAAGTTGGGGCAGAATGCATGATCTGGGATGGGTAGGGGTGGGGTGGGGGGAAGGGAAGGGGATATATGCCTGAACTGAATTGGAAAATGATGTATGAAATACACAAAGCATCAATAAAAAAAAAAAAAAAGAAATCCAAGTCAGAAGATGGTGAGCTTATTTCCCCCTAGGCCATTGGCTGGCAAAGGAGCACCTATGGATTGTTTTGTGAATGGTTTCATCGGCACATAGCCATGCCCATTTGCTCCCTTATTCTCCATGACTAATGTGGAGCTATGCAGGAGTGAGTAGTTGTGATAGAGACCTTATAACCTGCACAGCTGAAAAAAGGTGCTTTCTAAAATAACACCCTGATCTCTACGCTAGGTTAAAGGCCAGTGATAATGAGCTCACTGAGGTCCTCTAATTGTAGGATTCTATGAATATTGGCACAAAGGGTAGTTGAAAATCAAAATGAATGAAAGGTCATGACATTTGCAACTGCCTATAGATGTCATTTGCAAAGGTTATATGATGGTGCTTTTCTTTGGATCTACTGGGGTTCTTGCATAGGAACCTAGGTTCTCAGGGAACCAAGTAATTTCTCTGCTAAACAAGTAAATGAAACAAGAGAATACTCTTTCTTGCCAGTCTTATTGTTGTGCTGACCATTCCAATAATAGCATTTATAGCTTTCCTCCCCTAGAGTAGAGGGCATTTTAAAAGAAAGCAATATGAGCTTGGTAGACTGACCCCTTCTCTCCCACATGAATCAGCCTTGACCTTTTCAGGTGAAGTCAACCTTCTCGACATAGTAAAAACAGGCCAAATAGAACAACACCTGTGTAGTTGTTTACCTTAGATAAATGAACCCTGCAATGAAAGATAAGATTCCCTTTTATGTTTTTGCCTGTAGTTCCACTCTTTGTTACTAGGTATATGATAAGATCAGGTTTGAGAGACACAATAAATACTGTTTCTGTAACCCCCTCTCTACACACAAAACAGTTGGTTTTATTCTAACTGGTGAACTACTGTAAAGGCATTCAACTCTAGGTTGTTAGTGAAAGGACTTTGTTAACTCAAAGGGAACCATCCTTCATTAGCATGAGCAAAAGAGCCCTAAATTTCTATTGTTTCTGGTAGTCAGCCTTGAAAATGAAATAAGTATCAGGTGAGAACAAGGGCAACCAATCACACCCAAATACTGGTGGTGACCAGCATCTGGAGAGCTTCCCAAGGGCCCCTGCACTCACCTTTCAGTGATATTCTTTGCTGTCTGTAGGAAGCGGGCATGATCGTTCTCCTTTAGAGAGTGTTCTGCTTGCGAGATGAGCGACGCTGACCTTTCAATGCACTGCTTGCAGTTTGCGATCTGCTGAGCCAATTTGCGCAGCCTCATCACCTTCAAGAAAACAGGCACAGAAGACACAGGACATAGTTACATGCTAGGCTCACTTGTGAAAAGGCGCAGGGCCGGCCCCTCCTAAGGTGTGCATTGTGTTATGTGTAAGTCTATGAAGAGAAAGAAAGTAAAATCTGCAAAGCTCAGGTATGGAAGTTAAATTTTATCTCCTTGGAGAAGCACTGCTAATTTGTATTATAAGGAAATACTGAATTGCTAATTACTTCCCCCATAATGGGAAAAAAAGGTGTTGCCCAGTGGCAAGTTAAAAGGGTCACTGGACCTTTTCCCTCTACTTCTCCGTAATTACTCCAGGAACTTAGGGAACCCTGGAGATTTCTCTATCTCGGATTTTCAGCTGTGCCATTAAGAAAATAAAGTATTTCTATAGGTGTAAATTTGAGGCTTAAGTAAAACAAAACATTTTCTAAAAAGTTCTTTGCAATCCATGTAATAAAGTTGTGATAGAAAAGCATTAGTTATGACTATTTTCCATACTGCCTAAAACTCATGTATTAAATTAACAGAAAGAGAGCATTTTTTTTTCCCATCGATTAATATTTTTCCTGTTGAACTGATGAGAGAAAGCCAAAAAAAGCACAGCTGGGCCATTTCCCCTCACTGGAAACGTCATTTCCAGTCACTTTGTGCTCACTTGATAAGTAAGAATTATTTTGATAAGCATTTCCCATTTGGGATAAAACACATACTTGCTTCCCAACCTCCATTCCAATTCTGTCTTGCTTTAAAATCACCCTCAGAAGTAATTGACCATAACCTCTCAGGCTGGCCATGAGAAGTCCGGGGTAACCCACTTGACCGTGCCTCTGGTGTTAGAAATGTGCTGTGAGCTGAAGCCCTTTAGCCAGAAGCCAAGTTAAAATTAGACCAGTAATTGGAATCACTGCATGCCTACTGCCCCCTTCCACACTTTGGTGGGGGGTGGGGGACAGGTTTTGGCTCCCTTTATGATAATTCCAGAGTGGAAAACAGCCCAGGGTGAAAGGGTAAGGAAATGGCCCAGTTAATCTGTCTTACAGACAAGGCAGGCTCAGCCTCCCTCCAGAATTCCTGCTAACTCCAAGAAATTCCTGCTTTCTCCCAGTCATCATTATCCTCCCATGACAACTCTAATCGAAGCAAAGGAAGGAAGGAAAGAGATGTCAGATATGGAGGCCTCAAAGGAATGTCCAATTCCAAGTATGTGCTATAGGAAACAAAGGAAACTAAGGCTGAATGGAGAGGTGGCAGGCCCAAGATTTCAGGCAAGGCCTAGAAAAATCCTTGAAAAAATAAAGTGTCAGAGAGAGAAATGTCCAAACTTGGCAGCTAACACTATGTAATCTCAAGCTTGATAGAATACATCATTCATTACAGTTGGAGTTTTTGTCCCTCTCAGGAAAACTGAGTAAAATAATACTGCTTTACACCTAATAGAATTTAGCTTCTGTCATCATTATATAGAGAGGCAAAGCCAAGGCAGCCATCTAGGCTAATTCCAGATATTAGAACATACTCATTACAATCTTTCACAGGAAGTGAGAATTCTAAGTGGAAAAATAAATTGATAGTCCCTAGAATAAACCAAAAAATGGAATATTTAATCACATAATATAAATAATAATTTAAATTTTATGTTCAAATTGAAGATGTTTCATACAATTCTAACAAAATAAAATAAGGTCGAAATAGTCCTTTGGATTCGTTTCATGCCAATCTCTTATCGTTTGGATACGCCTTGTAGAAACCACAAAAATTACGAGTGTGACAATGCCTGGCCTCCAGTTTCATCTTTTTCTTCTTCCTCTATCATGATATTGTAAATTGAAAAAGTGACATGGAAGGAAAAGAAGAAAAACAAAGCCCTAAAGTATAATGTCTTGTATGACACTACCAGAATGTTCTAGAGAAAACAACTTATGGCAGACTTAATTATAGGTCAGTGTACAGTGTGATACACCCCATCAGAGATTCTCAAACACGGTGTGAAAAAGAATCAGCTGGGGACCAGTTAAAGAAAAACTGTAGATGTCTGGGTACAGCTTCCAATATTCTAGTTAATGAGCTGAGCAACAGCAATTTGCATTTTAACAAGCAATGGATGTTTTTCAATCTCCAGGTGAGGAATCACTAGTATGGTCTGGACTAGCATTTAAAACACCAATCTAGCCTAATGTTTGAGTCCTCACTCTGTGGACATCTGCCATGCTTTAATGTCATTTAGACCCTTTTGTACTTTCTGACATTTCTAGAATTCTCCAGGTGGACACCCAAACTCAGCTTCTAAATTTCTTTTGTAGCTGCTTTCTCTTTCATGTTGTCAACATGTTTAGCAGCAAAACTGCTAATTTATTATATTCATATCTATGGGTCTCTTTTTCTCATTTCCTTCCTTCATGAATGCATCTGTTTCTTCCTTGTTCTCATTTCCTTCCTTCATGAATGCATATGTTTCTTCCTTGTTTAAAATAAATGTCATGGGCTGGAAAGACGGATAAGTGGTTAAGAGCACATGAGTTTGATTCCCAGCATCCACCATGGAGCAGCTCAAAACTGTCTGTAACTCCAGCTCCAAGGGATCCAATGCCTGTGGCATTTGAGGCCACCCAAATTCACAGGCACATTCCCACACAGAGACACATATGAATACATGTAATTTTTTAAATAATAACTCTTTTTTTAATTTTAAAATAAAAGTCATTTTAAAAGACCTAAAGTGTTTCTTTTCAAATCTTTTTCTTATTCTGTATAAAATGGCACTGCTGATTTTGTTGGCTGTATTTTTAGGAATAGACTATTTGTTTGCTTTGGGATTGAGCTTATCATTTCAGTTTTAAAGGGAAGATGTTATGGTTAACTCCTTGCTCCTTACTCTCTACTCTTCCTTGTTCAGTCTAGTTTACCAGTTTTATAGTTACTTTCACTTAGCTGTTGGGCTCTGCACTCCAGAAACTTGTCTTATCTCTGTGCTTCTCTGTGTCTCTGTGACTCCTGTCTTGTTCGATATCAGAATTAGTGAAGTACACAGTCCAAACGAATAACTGACATGCTCCAGAATCCTGGACTTGAAGTTTGGTCAAAGCTATTATGATTCCAGACAGAACATGACAATAATCTTTTGCAATATCTTATGGTGAATGGGAAGCTCTGTATGCTCTCTGGCACTAATGAATGGGATCGGTTTTCATCTCCCATCAGATCAGCAGCAGCTCTACATCCTTTCCCCAAAGCTACAAGAATGCCATAGCCATAGGTGTTTAAACTGTAGTGGCACCTGCTTCTTCTAGATCAAGTGCCACGGTCATAGTTTCAAAATTTAATTTCCCCATTTCTTTTCCTTAAGGATGCTTATTTCACTCCTTGCTCCTTTTTTAAAATTATGTAATGTATTAATGGTCTGTGTTTGTAGTGGAATGAATGCTTCAAAGACTGAATTCCATGGTGTGTACCACCATGGTTAAAATTGGAATACCCTTTAGCACTCTCATATAGCTCATAAGAGGAACTCTCATGCCAAGAACTTCAAGCTATGGAAGTCATCCTTGCTGAGGAGTTATGTTGAAGTGTCATTGTAATCTGAATATGGTCCCTTGAATTTATCCACATCGTAAACTTGGGAGTCCTTGAATACATTCCAAACAAAAAGGGCTTTGGGTTGGGTATGATGGCACACACCTTTAATCTTAGTACATGGGAGACCAAGCCAGGTGAATCTCTGTGAGTTTGAGGTCCTCCTGATCTACATAATAAGTTCCAGGGCTTCCAGGGCTACATAGTGAGAACCCATGTGAGAAAAAGTACTTTGTACAGGATTAGGCTAAGGATCTTGAGGAGGGAATGATGTAGGAGAATATGTAGATGGTTTTGAAGTAAACTCTAAAGTCTTTATAAAGAAAAACAGGAAGATACATGTGGGAGAAGTAGATGTGAGGATGGAAAGAGAGGAATACAAGGATGCAGCCAGGAGTCAAGGACTGCGGGTGGCCTGGACAAGCTTGAAAACACAAAACAATGGGTTCTCCCTTGGATTCTCTATAAGAGCCTAGCCTTGAACCCAGTGAAACTGCTTATAGGCTTCTGAATTCCAATAATCAAAATGATTGTTTCAAGCTAACAAATTTATGGACATTGGTTTCTGCAGCAATAGAAATATGAGGAGAGTCCAAAGCCACAGTTAAACAGAAATAAGTTTTTTTTTTAATTTTGAGATATATTTCACAGATTGATAAACATGCCAGTGAATTCGTTACTTAGCTTGATTTAATTATTCTGCATTGTATTCATAAGCCACAAAATCACATTGTACTTAATGTACATTGTACTTAAGCATATAAGTTGTCAACCTATCATTAAAACTAGAAAATTTCAAAAGAAAATAATATGGATATGGAGAGTATTGGTCCCTGCATAAAACCACGGGAAGATAGCAAATCACGTTATGTAGTGATCCTAAGAGTTACTGGGGGCTATATTTCAGGAAACCAGTTATCTGAGAACCTAGAAAAAGACCAACTACAACATGAGCTCACAGGGTTCATGATGATGCTATAGGGAGAAATATATCCTCTAAAGTTTCCAGAGGGACAGCTACTGTTGCAACACAACCAGGGGCAATTATCAGATATGAATGCCAGGCTATTTGAAATCCTCAATTGTGAACCAAAACAGCCCATTTTCTTTATATATCACTCAATGCCACATATTCTGTTACAGCAACACAAAGTGGACTAAGACATATACCTACCTCTCACCATTCATCAGAGAAACTTCCTTTTTTTTCAACAGACAGAGATGATTGCAAAGTTCCACAACTGGTCACACACAGAGAATAAGATTCTGTAAAATGCCCAGCCCTAAGTGGCATATCTACAATGGAACCTTTACATTTAAGGCTCAGGGAACATGGTAAAACGTGGGGTAGAGAGAACACTAATGTATCTGTCATCCCTCACCAGTGAAGCTTCTTCAAGCAACTAAAGGCAATGAACACAGAAGTCCATATCTAGCCAAAATGTAGAGAAAAAGATACTGCAGAGTGTGTATTCCTAGAGAAGAATCCTATAATAAGCCTCTGCCATACAGTTCCACAACTGGTCACACACAGAGAATAAGATTCTGTAAGATGCCCAGCCCTGAGTGGTATATCTACAATGGAACCTCTACACTTATAGCTCAGGGACCATTGTGGAAGAGGAGGACAGAAAGAATGTAAGAACCAGGAGTGGTTGAAAACTAGGAGGAAACAGTTTTATGAACAGCTGGGAGTTTCTGATGTGAACTCACGGAAATGGTGACATCATGCACAAGACCCATGCAGACACAAAGCACACAAAATCACAGCACAGAAGTAGGAAAATGGGTAAGAAGTCCCAACCTTAGCCAAGGAACTATAGGCAGTTGATCTCTGATGTTCAAGAGAGAGAGTTGGTCTTCTTTAATGGAATGATGCTAGATAGGTTGATCAGGCCTATAGTGGATGAACTCATAGTGAGGGACATCTAGGTATACAGATTTGACTTGACAGGCCTTAACATTTATGACAGAATTCATGAAATCTGGTAGGTTGGCTTTGGGGGTATGAATAGAGGAGGGGGTTCTAAATACGAGGAAGATGGATTATTTGAAATACACAAAATTCGACAAAATGGAAAAAATTAAATCAAAATTAAAAAATTTAAAGAAATTGTGGAAAGTATACAGAGAATGATTTCACATTCTCAATGATGCAGAACTACATGGTAGTGCATTTTCTCCTCGTGGAAAATACAGAATCTTCCACTGAGGAAATCTTACCTTCCCTTCTTTGATCTTGGTTCCAATAATTTGTCGTCTTTGCTGAATGATCTCAATGAGTAGGTCGCATTCTTCTGTCAATTTGGCTTCTTGACGTGATGCGTTAACCTATGGGAAAATAAAATGGTAATAATTTGGTATTTTTAATTAAATGCTATTGTCAAAATAAACCAGTAGAGCTCTAGCAATCACTGAAGATACATTTAAGAATTGAATGCTTCACTGGACATGGCGGTGCATGCCTTTAATCCCAACACTTGGGAGGCAGAGGCAGGCGGATCTCTGTGAATTCCAGGCCAGCCTGGTCTACAGAATGAGCTCCAGGCCAGCTGGGACTAAAGGAAGATCCTGTCTCAAAAAATACCAACAAACAAAAAAAAGAATTTGATACTTCTTCAAACTATGGAAAAATAGCAAATATAGGATGAAATGTTTAGTTTCTGACTTGGTTCCTTAGAAAACATGATCCAATTATAACACCCTTTCTGCTAAGCCACACACAGCCATGGAACTTTTCCTAACACAACAAACATGTTGCCATTATCAGCTTTTTGGAAACTGAAACATTAAGTTAAATATATTTGTAATGCCTATCTTGCTAAACTTAAAAAGTAAATTTTAAAACCACATGATCTTATTAATTTATTGTGGAAAATTTACTATCAATATAACTTAGGGAAAACTTTCCCAAAGAGTCACAATTTTAAATCATATTCATTTAACATTCTTTTTAATATTTATTATTTTTATGCTTTTAAGTGTATTGCTTGCATGGGTGTAAGTACACCTGTGTGGTACAATGCCCTCAGAGTCCGAAGAAAGCATCAGATTCCCCTGGGACTAGAGTTACTGATGGTCATTAGCTGCCATGTGGGTGCTGGTAATCAAACCAAGGTCCTCTGCAACAGCAACTGGTGCACTCACTTAACTGCTGAGCCATCTATCCAGCCCCTCATTTAACATTCTTAAAAATTTTCAAATTGCTGAGGACCTGGGTTCGATCCCTAGCACCCACATGGTGGCTGAGAACCGTCTTTAACTCCAGTTCCAGGGGAATCCGATGCTCTTTTCTGACCTCTGAGGCATTGCACGACACGGGTGCACCAACCTACATACAGACAGTGCACTCATACACATACATATAATAATAAATAAATAATTAAAAACATTTAAATTTGGTGGACTGGAGAGTTGGCTCTGCAGTTAAGAGAACCAACTGTTCTTGCAGAGGACCTGAGTTTGATTCCCAGCTCCCACATAGCTGATAAGAACCATCCTTAACTACAGTTCCAAAGGAATCCTATGCCCTCTTCTGACCTCTGAGGCATTGCATGACCCATATGCACTCACACACATGAAGGCAATACACTCATACACATAAAATAATAAAATATTTTTTTAAAAATTCAAATTTTGATTTAATCACTGTATGAAATCAGAAAAAAATGGTGGATTAATTTTGTATTATTTATGACATTCTTAAATTTTACTCCTGGTATATTTAAGTACCAAGGTTGTAAAAATGAAAGCATGCGGTTCTCGTGGAAAGGTAGATCAATTTAGAAGGCCTTGTGCTGGATGTTTTGAGACTCATTGTGTGGGCGGGAGAGTTACAATTAGCTCACTCTTGGCAACCGAACTTTGGAAACAGTGCATACATGCTATTTCCTCCACCTCATGACCATACTGAAATGGTTATTCACAGACAAAACCTCAGAAATCCCAGCTGTGGGAGATAGAGATAACATCCACTAGCTTTATTATCTTAGCACAGCTACAGGAGAAGTTGTAAAGTTACACAGGATGACATTGGCATGTGATGATTCTAGCATATCTCACAAAGAAGACAAGACCTAGTTATTAGTCCTTTTGATTTGGGAAAGTAGATGGGATAATGTCATTCTTCATGAATGAGATAAACTGGAAGTAGTACCAGGATAAATATCCACTCATCATGGCACACAGAAACTATGTCCTTCTTTCGAGAGACCCAAGATTCCTTGAATTTTATTCCTGATCATTAACAGATGCTACACACAGAATCCACAGGCGTCTTGTTGAAAAGATGATGGTCACCAGCCATTTATAACAAACTGTGCTGTTGTCGTTTATGTTGAATGAGCACAGAATTTACTGGCTAAATGTTTGTCCAATTAACAAATGAATTAAAAATGCATTTATTAGCCGATGTGGAGGCACATGCCTTTAATCCCAGCACTCTGGAGGCAGAGGCAAATGGATCTTTGTGAGTTCAAGGCCATCCTGATCTATATAGTGAGTTCTAGAACAGCTGGGGCTACAGGGAGACCCTGTCTCAAAAAAATGCATTTATTGATAACTATAAAATTTAAAATTCAGGAAAATAATTCAAGGAAGATAATCACTGAACTCAATTTCTTTTACCAGTATTAATTTTATTTTTTTTATTTTTTTAAATTTTATTTATTTTTGTATGTGTATGAATGTACTGTCTGCATGTAGGTTTGTGCACCCGTGTCATGCAATACCGCGGAGGTCAGAAGAGGGTGTCGGATTCCCCTGGAACTGGAGTTCTCCTGGAATTGGAGTTACAGACGGTTCTCAGCCGCCATGTGGGTGCTGGGGATCGAACCTGGGTCCTCTGCAAGAGCGGTCAGCGCTCTTAACCGCTAGGCTATCTCTCCAGCCCCATCCATTATTAATTTTAATATTTTACTTATTCTTTGTGAATTTCATACAATGTGATTTGATCAAATTCAGACCCACTCCCCATCATTTCAAGCTCTTCTTGAGGCTTCCCCAGTAAATTTAGTTTGATATTGAAATATATACTTAAATCTTAATTGTAACAAATCACTTATCTTTCCTTTTGACCTCAACAGATTTTAGTAACTGATTACAAATAAGCTTATAAAAGAAAGGACCCATGCTGTGCTGGATAGCTTTAGTGTCAACTTGACACACCTGGGTTGAAGGAGCCTCAATTGGGGAATTGGTTCCATTGGATTGGCCTGTGGGCACATCTGTGGAGTATTGTCTTGATGGTCGAGCAGTGTGGGAGGGCCCAGCCCACAATGAGTAGTGCCTGTATAAGAAGGTTGTTGTGTACTGTATAAGAAGGCGGGCTGGGCATGGGCCAGGGGAGTAAGCCAGTGAACAGCATTCCTCCATGGCTTGTGCTTCAGCTCCTACCTCCAGGTTCCTGCCCTGAGTTCCTGTCTTGGGCTTCCTAAGTGATGAACGTGACCCAGGAGACGTAAGCTGAATAAACCCTTTCCTCCCCAAGTTGGTGTCAGTCAGAGTGTTTTGTCACAGCAATGGAAGACAAACTAGGACAGAAATTGGTACCAGAAGAGTGGGGTATTGCTGTGACAGACCTGATCTTGGTGTTTTGGGGAAGGATTGTGGAGATGTAAGCTGAATAAATTCTTTCCTCTCCAAGTTGGTGTCGGTCAGAGTGTTTTGTCACAGAAATGGAAGACAAACTAGGACAGAAATTGGTACCAGAAGAGTGGGGTATTGCTGTGAAAGACCTGACCTTGGTGTTTTGGGGAAGGATTGTGGAGGCGTTTGGAAATATGGGCTGGGAAGGTCACTGAATGCCTAAAGATCGTGGCTGTGGAACTTGGAGCAGTTTTGCTGAAAGAGTTATAGAAGATGGAGGCCTGGCTTGTGAAGTTTCTAGTTTCAAAGGGGAACAGAGATCATCAGGACTGTAATCTGTGGGTTCTGGTCAGCTGGGGCTGAAGAATCAGCTGTAAGTAACAAGAGACCAGAACCTGAAATGAAATCTTTGTTGTACTGGGACAATTGATGCTGGTTGGCTGGGGCTGAAAAATCAGCTGTAAGTAACAAGAGACCAGCATCAGTGTGGTGAAATCTTCTGGGAAGAATTTCTTCAGGGTCAGCACACAGAACGTGTGGTCTGGAAGGGGTCTGAGCCTCCATTCAAGCCGGGAGCATGGTCTTAGTAGACATGCAAGAGTCTCCTATGTGGTTCTTGTGGTTGAAATTTGAGGGGGTCACACGAGATGCAACCGAGTTTGGCACTGTGAGAATGTCAGGAAATACCATTGGTGGAAGTGCACCTCAGTTGCCAGTGAAGACCCCAGGATTACAGAGGTATGGAGAGAAGCTGAGGCTTGCACCAGAAGAGAGGTCAGAGGAGCCCACTGGCGAAGGTGCTGCCTCAGTTTCATGTGGCGACCCCAGCTTTTTGGAGATCCAGGACCATGAATGACCACCAAGAGACAGCCAGCAGTGTGTGAGAATGAGTCAGCCTGGGCCTGCAAGATGAGCTGGTGTGCCACGGTGGCAGAGTCGGAGGGGGGAGCTGCCAAAACCCCTTTGGAGCCCAGAAGGATTATGCGTGAATCCCAGGTGTCCAGCCTTGAGCTACTTGCTGGACTTAGGTTTTGTTTGAGAGTGCCTGATTCTTCCCTTTGAAATAAGACAGTACTTGTTTTGGATTTTACAGCAGCCCACAGTTAAGAGACTTTTAATAGACTGAACTTTTAAGTGTTTGGACATTTTAAGGACTGTGGGGCTTTTAAGGTTGTACTGTCTTAGGTTGTGATTAGTGTTAACATCATACTTTGGGGATAAGAACTGGAAAGTTGGTGGTTTAATAGTGATGTGTTTTGTGTGTCAAGTTGACAAGGGGTCAATTGTGCTGGATAGCTTTAGTGTCAACTTGACTGACCTGGGTTGAGGGAGCCTCAGTTGGGGAATTGGATCCATTGCATTGGCCTGTGGCCACATCTGTGGAGTATTGTCTTGATGGTCGAGCAGTGTGGGAGGGCCCAGCCCACAATGAATAGTGCCACCCTGGGCAGGTTGTTGTGTACTTTATAAGAAGGCAGGCTGGGCATGAGCCAGGGGAGCAAGCCAGTGAACAGCATTCCTCCATGGCTTGTGCTTCAGCTCCTACCTCCAGGTTCCTGCCCTAAGTTCCTGTCTTGGGCTCCCTAAGTGATGAAGTGTGACCCAGGAGATATAAGCTGAATAAACCCTTTCCTCCCCAAGTTGGTGTCGGTCAGAGTGTTTTGTCACAGCAATGGAAGACAAACTAGGACACATGGTGATAGCATGAGTGTATTACAATGAAATAAATTTCAATATATGTAATTTAGCACTGATATTCTTTTCTTTACCAAAAATTAGTCAGATTCTTGAACCTTCCTCTAGGCCCCCATGTGCACTTCGTTGTAGAAAATACTTTTAACAAAACACTATTAAGTTGATTTAGTAAAAAAAATCTTCCATCTTGGTCACCTTCAATATCTGATCTTTATCTTCCATCATGATCTAGGTGATATGCTTTCCCAGATCTGCCTTTAGTGAGAATCCTGTTAACCAGAACCCATAGCCCAAATCTCTTCAACCTACAGTTTTCTTGCTGATAGGATCTTTTCCTCTTCTAAAGGCACTGAGACTTGAGTTACTTCAAGGTAGGAAAAGTGTCCCTTAGTGGCCACTGTGTCATAAAGTTGAACTGCCTTGAATTCTGCCCATCACCCTTCTAGGATGGATTGTTTGGCTTTACCAATTTTTTTTAAAGTGGACTGACATATAGTTTGTCGATCTAAGAATATTATGAGAAATCTGATACTATACTCATCATCACCCCAAAATAGGAATTTGCAGAAATTTAAGAACATGTCTGTCAGTATTAGAGAAAGTATTTCCCTAGATCATTCAATGAGTACATATTGAAATTTCCTTTGAAACCAGAAATGTTGAGTGTCTTTTTGTGCTTTGATAATACTTCATTTCTGTTAACTGTAGCTTTCTTATATTCATAAAAGTACATTAGATTGAATATTATATATTTCTAAAACCACTGCACAATGATAAAGTTTTCCACAGTTTTGCTGTTTAGCATGCTACTTAAAATGAAGGAATGATTTGATTGGAGTTTATTCTTACTGGTCATTTATTTAAACATGAGAGAGGTTATGGGTTAGTTGCAATATGTACAGGTGTTTCTACTTTATACATTTTGTTTGGAAGCTATAGGTGCTGGATATGATTTTAGTTTGCATTTAAGATTCATGTCTTTTGATTAAGATATAATTGTGGCTGATGGAAATGCTCTGTGTGGGGCTATCTAAGAATGCAGAAAATAATACACAAACTGTGTTTCTGCAACATGCACCTCGGCTGCCCCAAGTCCAACCAATGCCACCAGGGGAGGTGGCAATGCCCTGCAGTCAACAGCTGGTCTTCTCATGGTGTCACTTTCCACTCTACATCTCTACTGACTCAGGCCAAGGAATGTCTGTACTTCCCTATCTTCTAGACCCACCCCAAATGGCAACTACCAGTCCAATGTGGCAAGGAAGAAACTGGTCTACATCAACTCTACTATGACCACACTGTATTGTATTTAACCAGAAAATGCTGAGAATTCCAAATTGAATTGTTTTGAAGGACATGTGAATGGTTTGACAGATGACGAATGCCAGTGTTAAATCTGATGAGGTTTATGTACAAGATGAAGATAGATAACGATCAAAATTGACATGATTTCCTTGAATGTGGCTTATGAAATATGGACACTTAAAACTATATCTTGAAATCAGCCATAGGCTCTATCTAGAGATAAAGATGGGATGTGGAATGAAGATTCAGTTTTCATTTGGTTTTTCAACTTACAAGGCCATAAACAGGTAGTGTTCTAAAGCTCCCGTGATCCTATTTGTGTATGCATTTGAAGGAGCTACCAGATGATACTGTAAATCCTCTATGTATTGTTTCTGCATTACTAATTAAACATGAAAACTCTAGGTAAAGGTTCACACTCTTAAGCTGTCTCTGTTCTGTTGGGAATTGAACTTTTTTCATACCTCCCCACTCTGCTGCTTTAGGTTTGACAATATATTTGACCTTTATGTAGTAATTGACATGTGTCACATGGTGATGGATTAGAACCCACTCCCAAATCCAGCCATCATGAATAACTCTGACTTCAACAAAGTCAAATGGTGGCCATTTTCCATCCTCCATTTTCAGTCAACAAGAGTGCCAGATTCATTTAGCTTGGCTGCTCCACAGAGTAGATTTGTATTCACCTCAACTAATCTCAAGTGCTGCCCCTTGACATATGTTGAGTACTTTTCATAATTTAAAATATGGTCTGATTTGATTTGAAATTTTGTATGAAATGCACAAAGTTTCAATAAAAATTGGCTTTGAAAGAATAAATAAAATATGATCTGTTATGAAGGTAAAATTACAAATATTGAAATTAGCAAGGCAAATACAGGAAGGAGCCAAAACTGTAAACTAGCCTTTAGGATGTGAAGGTTGAAGACTAACTTGCACTAAAGTCACACAATCTTTTATACTCTTTCCGTAAATACTTTTTTTTTTTTTAGAGGCAAGCGGCGTATCTTTGTGAGTTCAAGGCCAGCCTGGTCTACAGAGTGAATTCCAGGACACCTGGGACTACAGGGTGACCCTGTCTCAAAAAGACCAAAAAAATTAAAAAATAATTTTTTAAAAAGAGACAACAGACCAGAATAGCCACATTTGGAGTACTTTTGATTATTAGCTCATATTTTAGATAGTTTGATGTTGTTCCTAAGCTTGAGAGTGGTCTTCATTCCACAGTAAATTATTTTCAACTGCTTTGATACACAGAAATCTTTGAAAACATAGACAATCCTTGAAAAATAATAATTTGTTCGCATGGTCACACACTGACGCTTGTGTGTTCTGGTATCTACTATGGCCACAGTAGTGTTGATAACCAGTCATTTTTTCCATCTTTAGAAACCTACAGGGGAACAGCAGATCTCATAGATGCAAAGCTACTGTGTGTGTGTGTGTGTGTATGTGTGTGTGTGTGTGTGTGTATGTGTGTGTGTGTGATGAATGTTCCCTCTGCTTCGTCCCGAATGTTGTACATCTATTCAATTGTATATTGTGTTTGTGTATTTATGCTTTGATTCACAGTAACTTCTCATATTATGAAATTGATTTGCATCGAACACAAACTGCAAATAAAAGAAATAGATGGCTGAAAGAGCAGTAAAAAAATAGCTCCTGAGCTTCTACACTCTATCAGATACCATTCCAAGGGCTGCACATATGCTAGGATATAAGGGTTAAAATGTCACCATTGTTGCAAAACTTACAAGTAAGTATAGAAAATCATCTGAATAATTAAACAGATAAACTCAATTTTTAAATTGAGACAGGTATACAAAAGTTGTTTAAAGAAAGTGCAATGTTAAAAGAACAACAGAAAGACTGCATCAGAAAACTGACTGAAATGGTGAACTGGGAGGGGTGGGAGGGGCGGGAGAGGGACATGGGTCTATATTCTATTAATGTATATTTAATTTAAAAATACATGGTATTTTACTCAAAATTTATATAACAATAACTTTGGGATTAACATAAACAAATGTTGTCTATAATTTTTGTGTTATGCAGTATCATCTTGTAACATCTTCTTTTACCTATAGGATAATTTAACTTAAGGATTTAAGTTTGCTTCCCAAATTAACAACATGCACTCACCCAAAAAAAAAAAAAAAAAACCATGGACAAATTTGATGAAAATTTACACCTTGACCCTGCCTAGTATGTAGTACTACAACTGCCTTTTTTGAACTCATGGGTCAAAAAAATAAAATAAAATTTTAAAAGGGGAGATACAGTTACATATTAAACCTTTTTGTCAAAAACTTTCAAATTCAATTTAACTAACTATGGGAAAAATTTGCATGTTCCCACAGTTCAAAAACGTCACAAACTCAAAGGCTGAGAAAGAAAGGATACAGCCTTCCATCGTGTAGTTGTCACAAGAAATACCAGCAGAGAAGTTCACCCAATCTTAACACTAAAAGGAAGAGAAGCCTCAGACTGCTTACAGGCATCAAACATCTCTGGAGGACCATAGTGTGTAACATCTGTTTACAGTGAGTCATAATGAACTTTACCTTCTAGGTGCAGCACAGTTGTCAATAGAGAGACCTCCTTACCTCTTTTTCATAGAACAAAGAAAAACATGTGGTAATGAAGTCATCTTAACGTAAATTAGAGCTGACTGTTATAGAAGTAATCTCTTATAAAACTGGAAAAACTGCTTTTCTTTTAATTGAACTAATACAGAGGAACTGTAAAAAGGATTAGGTTTCTATCCAGAAACAAATATAATATAAAGTCTCTTTAAGCTGTGATTTACATATATATTAATACTGGAGAGCACTATAGCAGCAATGGATTATTCTGGCAACAGAGAGGCTAGCCAGGGGACCCAAGCCCCCCCCCCAAAAAAAAAGGTTAAGGCTTTAGTGCCGTAAACTGGATATCTCTCAAGAAAAGATGGTAAGGTCCCCCTGCTGTCAATGACCTAGTAACCATGGAGGATTGTATCGAGATCGCACTTACAAGTATAACAGTTTGGTCCTGGAATACCAGAGAGTGTTACCAAAGGCACTGAACCAATAAACCAAATGTTGTCTCCTGAGTCAAGCAAAACTCCCCACCAACATCACTACACCCCAATTGCTTGGAAATACTGTGCAGCAGTAGTGGCAGCCATATGTCTGTATATCCCAACTTATTTGATTATTATCTTCTCCTTGGAGGAATAAATCGTGGATGTCGCCACAAGCTTATACCTTCTAGTGATTAGTAGATTTATACGCCACAGTAAGCCTTGTCATCTTTCTCAGGAAAAAAAAGTAATCCAGGGATTAACCCACCATCCAAACATCTTGTCATACCAGTAAACCTCCATAGTACCTAGCAATGTTAAAATCATATATACTAATCGCTTATCTTCATTAGCGGGATTGAACCTGTCCCCCCTGGGCAATGGGTCAGCTCATGAAAGGAAACAGCCAGAACTGATTAGAGTCCAAAACCGACATCTCCAGAAAAGTAGTACTGTTTGCTTCTTGGTCCACCTGTGCCCCCATCTCTAAGCCTAAGGAACAATCTGGGAAGAGGGGGAGTGGTATATGTGTATGGGTGAACAACGGTAAAACTATGACAATATAGTCGGGACACTAATTTGATCAACTTGATGAACATTCAAGCCCCTCCAGCTGGATGTGGAGCACTTGGGCTGTGTGGGTTGGGGCACAACTGCTTGCAAATTGGTTATATATGAAGGATTCTTGTGAAAAAAAAAAAGGAGCTAGATTACGACATTGAACTAACTGGGAATATAAAATGCTATTGTTTTATTTATCGTTTTATTTGTGTGTGTCTCTACATTTTTCTGAAATACACAACATCACATGTAAAACACTTTCTTTACTGTGAGGACAATTTAAAGGATTAAGCTCAAATTCTTACTTCCCAAATAAGTAGAAGTCTTAGCCAGTCATAGTAGCTTAAAGAGCAAAGTGTTTATTAGGTAAAATTTATTGAGCAGGAACTCAACTCTGCCCAAGCTTATCCACAAAGTATAGAATATTTTAAGGCTTAGTGAATTGTTTGATTAGTTAAATTTAGGTGTAGGTTTTGGTGGAAATGGTAATAAAACTGAACTAATTGGGAATATAAAATGTTAATTGTTTTAATTATAATTTGTATAAAAAAACTTTGGGGTTAAGGTATACAAATGGCCTCTATATTTTATTTCTGAATAACCACCTCAACATTATCACACTTTCTTTTACTTGTAGGATGATTTAAAGGAACTAAGCTTAAGTTTCCTTCCCAAATAAGTAGCATACAGTCAATGAGAAACAGTTTGGGTAATTTAATGAAAGCTTATGCCTTGGTCCTGTTTATGGGTAGGTGTAATACAACTTAGGCATCTATAGGTCAAAACATAAAAACCGAAAGAAAAAAAAAAAGAGGGAGGTGGGAGGTGGGGGTCTATCCTTTCTGGGATACAATGGAAAACTCTGTGTTCGCATCCTATGGATAATTTTTCAATTTTTCTGATCTTGAACTAACAATGGGAGGAGAATTTTAATGTTCCCACAGGTAAAAATCACCATTCTAAATGCCTGAAAACATACAACTTAGGCGTGTCAGGAGAACTGGGGAATGCCAGCAGAGAGGTGACCCATCTGAACATTAAGGAATGAGGAACCTCAGATTGCCTGAGTCACGGACACTGACCATCTCTCTGAATAATATGGGGTGGATTGTTTATAATGGACCCTAATGAAGTTACCTTCCAGGTGCTGAGAAACCTTCCTACCATCTCCCCTTTTTTTTGAAAAAAGAAAAACATGATGGTATGAAACCACTCCCTCACTATCTGTAAACTAGGAGCCAACTGTACAGTGGTAATTTCCTATAAAACAGGCAAAACGTGTAATTGACTGATAGGCATAGGAACTGTGAAAGGATATTTCCCTAAGTAGAGCCAAATTCGATAGTAAAGTGTTTATTATGTAATTATAGCCAAATATATTACACAGGAAAGCTCTGACATCAGCAATGAATTATTCTGCCTAGGAGATGTGGGCTAGGGGATTCAAACCCAACCCCCCCCAATTATAAAGGCTTTTGCCTATAATGGGATATATGCAAGGAGAAAGGCAGTAAGTCCAAGTGTTGTTGAAGACCTGTGTTGAGCATAAAAATGTTATGAGAGTCACTTTCTAGTGTACAACTGGCCTCTGCAAAGGCTAGAGAGCGTTACCAAAGGCCACTAAAGCAATAACAGCAAAATATTGGTCTCCATGAGACAAGCAAGACTCCTCCGTCATATCAGCTACACCTCAACCCCTGGAGATACTGTGCAACAGTGGCAGCAAGTGTCTATATATATCCCAACTCTTTGGCTATTGGCTCTCTCCTTGGAGGAAATAACTCACAGCAGATGCCACATAGCTTGTTTCCTCTGGTGGTTGGGCCGATGTTGTGAGCCACAGTAAGCAACTTGTCACCCTTTATAGAGAAACCACAGTTTGCGAATTAGCATGCCATCCAAGCATCTGTGTCTATGCTCACACTTAGCTTGACATAATAAGTGGCACTCTTAAATGCCTATACATCCATAGTTTGTTCTTTGTTAATATGACTAAAAGGGTATCACTGGGAAAGCTGTCACAATCCATGAAGGGAAACAACCTGAATAGACTGGAGTCCAAAATGACAACTCCAACAGAATTAGACTGTTTTCCTCTCACCACACTTGTGCCCCCTTTCCCAAAGCCCAGGGAACCAACTGCAGAAGAGGAGGCGTGGTAGATTGTAAGGGCTGTGGAGAGATAGGGGTGAATCATGAGACTACAGGATATAGTCTGGACTCCTAATTGATCAACATGCCTGATCATACAAGCCTTCTCCAATTGGACTATGGGAACCTTGGGTTGTTCAAAATTTGGACATAGATACTTGCAAAATGCACCAATTACCTGATTGTATGACATAATGAGTGACATCAATGCTATCTGCAAACAAGTGTGTCATTGTATTGTAGAATCCCTTAAAAAATAAATTAATTAAAAAAAAAGTGCAATGTACAGGGCTGGAGAGATGGCCTAGTTGTTAAGATCACCGACTGCCCTTGCAGAGGATCCAGGTTCAATCCCCAGCACCCACATGATGGCTGAGAATGGTCTTTAACTCCAGTTCCAGGGGAATCCGACACCCTCTTCTGACCTCTGCAGCATTGCAAGACACGGGTGCACAAACCTGCATGCAGACAGTACATTCATACACATATAAAAATTAAAAAATTAAAAAAAATTTTTAAATCTTTAAAAAAGTGCAATGTCACCAGGCGTGGTGGTGTGCGCCTTTAATCCTAGCACTCAGGAGGCAGAGGCAGGTGGATCTTTGTGAGTTCAAGGCCAGCCTGGACTACAGAGCGAGTTCCAGGATTCCAGGACAGCTGGGGCTACAGGGAGATCCTGTCTCGAAAAGACCAAAAAAAAAAAAAAAATGCAATGTGAGCAATTATGGCATCCTTTTTTATTGCACACATGGGAATTATCTGACATGTCAACACGATAGGAATCAGCCAGAAGATGCAGACAGGGGATTTGGAGGCTCTCTTGATATTGCATTCAACAGGCTAAACTCCTCACAAATTGCTTCAGCCCATCCCCATTATTTCCCAATTCTGTATGATGCATTTTATTTGGCATCCTCAAATTTGTACATGAAGCCTTTTTACTCCAGATACACAAATACCCAGAGCATTAAAAAGGGTATGCTATTCTCTATACTGAAATGAGGTGGGACAGGCTCTGCCTTCTATGTTGGCTCTCGTGCAGAGATAACTATAAGATGGAGGCCACAGTGGGTTAGAGGCAGGTGACAGAAGTACCTGGTAATGGGGTAGTTTCTAGCTTGTCACAGTACTTGAGAGCCTGAAGGAAATGAGAAAGTTGAACAATGAAGTGAATGCAGAAGACAAATCTAACGCATAAGCCTCTTAGACCATAGATAGAATTCAGCATCAAGAGTCTCTTTTTTCCATTAATGATGTCTATATCAAATACCAGTAATTGATTACAGTACCATGTCAACTGTTGGTGATTATATAGGTTAATTTCCTTTCTAGCAACACAGTTACACAATCATTCCTCACAGCAGTCAATGATAACATATGTAGGTTACCTATTTTTTCCAGAGCAGTCTGTTAGCACTGCCCAGTAAAAGTCCTCCTGCTAAGTTTTATGGTGTAATAGTGTTACAAGATTTTACAGAAGGGATGGAGTAAAGTTGACAATTTTTTTCCTTGTCAAATGTATTGACATTAATGGGATTTAACTATAGAGACACACTGAAAATTGAACTATGGGTCTGTGAGATGTTCTTTAACAGTCTGTAAATGGTATATTATTTCTTAGAACTTGCTATTTTGATGACTTTTATTCAACTGCAAAATGAGATGTACTGTGCAGATTATAAACATCATTAGATTTCAGACATAAGTGGCCCTAAAGTTATATATTTTATAAAACTCTTAGGAACATCTGACCAGTTCTCACAGGTAAAATTTAATTAATGTGTATTTTTTCACTTTCTATCAGTTGTTTTACTTTTGTTTTTAAAAACTTAATTTAATGTACATTGTAAAACACAATGGGATTTCTAAGTCTCTCTTATTTAACTTAATATGATGATCTTCAGGACCATCCATTTTCCTGAAAACGTAAAATTTCCATTCTTCTTTATGTCTTGACATAATTCCATTATGTATATGTATCGCATTTTCTTTATCCAGTAATCTGCCAATATAAATTTAGGCTGATTCCTTCTCTTGGCTACTGTGAATACTAAAGCCATAAACATGGATGTGCAAGCATGTCTGTGGTAGGCTGTAGAGTCCTTTGGGTATATGACTGGTAGTAGTATACTGAATTATATGATAGTTCTGTGTTCAGTCTTTTGATGAACCTCCATACTGAGCTTCATAGTAGCTACACTACTCTGCATTCCCACCAGCAGTGTATAAACATTTCATTTTCCCTTGCACCTCTGCCATCATGTATTGTTTTCTAACATGCATTTTAGAAGCTCTCATTTTTCTCATTTCACAATGCCTGCTTGAAATGAGTTAGCCACCTATAGACTTTCAAAGTAGAACCTTCTAATTCCTCCTGCCAAAAGGATACATTCACTTGATAGATCACTTCCTGTTTGTATACAGATGGAACACTGAAGTAAGCCTGGGGCAGGATAAGGTCAATAAGTTAGACACAGGAAAATTTTTCTTAAGGGTACTGAGGGAAAAGAACATTGAACAGTTCATTTCAAATTCCACAAGAATGGTGATTCCCCTGGAATTGTGCAACCCAGAAGCCACACTGGTCCACAATTATTGCAATCTTGAAATTGTACCACTAAGCAGTTACACTTTTTCTTCTAGACTTTTAACCTTGCCAACTTTGTAATCTTTACCAAAGAATCTGGGAGCTTAAAAAGCAAACACCTACTTTACATGGTCACCTAAAATTGGTCGTCCTGGTAAAATCAAAAGAAGGGTCGTTCCACATAGAAGAAAAGGTGGTAACCTTCATATACAAAGCTCTGTAGATGCTGTTTATATTGTTTGGACTCCAAGGCACTTGTCCCTGTTTACTAATAATCTTTAACTGTAAATCTGCCTCAAAATATAAAAAGGTTAATAGTATTCTAAAACATGGCCTAGCCAGCACGTATCACACAAAAAGAAAAACACTAAAGGAGTTCATTCCAATCCTGCAAGAGCTGAAGCTACTAAAAACACAGCTGAGCCTTGGATAAGCAGGTATTTGGCCAGTAAGATGAGGGTACAGGCAGAAAACTGTGTGCACTTGGGCTAGGTGCCCTGCTGTGCACTGCTGACCAGGTGCAAAGGGAAATATGAGGATCTGAGGGTGCTTTAGGTTTTATTGCCAAAGGCAGCTGTGATGAACATTCCAGACCCTGGGGAAGAAGACAGACAGCTGCCAGAAGGAACAATGAAAGGGATTCTAATAGTTCAGTTTGTATATAAAACTGAGCCAAGAAGAACTGAGTAAGAGCAGACGGTATTACTGTAATACATCTAATATGTGTATATATAAGCTTTACCCTGAAACTCTCTCACACCAAAGTCAAATACTTGTGGACCTAACTCAAGTAGTTAAGAGAGAAGAATGTTCTTGTTCCTGGAGTCTCTGTCTTTGGAGGAGAAACTGGAGTACACAACACACAATGGTGTTTTTAATGTATACGTTAATTTAATATGTAATTTTCTGTGATACTGGAGATAGAACCCAGATCCTTGTTGCTTACACATGCTAAGTAACCATTCTATCACTGGTTGAGAGCCAACCCAGTCCCTAATAGATAAGAGTTTTGACTAAAACCTTTAAAACTCCAAGAATGGCTCACTTTATAATTAATGCTTGAAATCATGTCCTAAAGTGTTTTTTATGGAAACAGGAGTGATACAGTAGATATAAGCTATGTGTAAACTCACCTTCTTATTGTGCTCCATGGTAGAACATATTTTGACTCAGAACAGATCAGTTCTACATATTAAATAAATACCCAGGTAGATGTTTTTAAAATTACCTGCTGTTGTTTTTTTTAATGACTACAATGATTCTTATAACAAATCCTCTTTTCTTGAAGTTTCCAAGATTATGAAGCTTGAATGTTGAATAAATAAGGCAGTAATATGCCATTAAAATGGTAACACACTATAGTGAGTAGAGCAGTAAAATTCTTATAATCAAACTACAAATGTAACAAGGCAATAAAACTGCCCAGCAAAATGCTGATGCTAATGCCTAAAGTTTGAAAGTTCACACAGGGGAGTTTTACTCCCAAGAGTAAGATAACAGAATATGACTGCTCAAAATGTTGTTGATGCTGTGGTGATTTTTTTTTAGTAAAGCCAAATCTTAAAGTAAGATAATTTATGGGCTGGAGAGATGGCCTACCGGTTAAGAGCACTGACAGCTCTTGCAGAGGACCCGGGTTCGATCCCCAGCACCCACATGGCGGCTGAGAACTGTCTGTAACTCCAATTCCAGGAGAACCCCAGTTCCAGGGGAATTCGACACCCTCTTCTGACCTCCTCAGCATTGCACGACATGGGTGCTCGAACCTACATGCAGACAGTACATTCATACACATAAAATAAATAAATAAAATTAAACAAAATAAAAAAAAAATAAAATAAGATAATTTAGAGAAAACAAAGGCTAAAATACATTGCAGTTGAGAGTTCATTATCTTGAGAGGTTTTCCTGGGTTAGCAATGCCAGATCCTTATTACTTACTCATTGTATGTTCCTGGGCCTCTACCTCAATTATCCGTTTACGTTCACTGTCTATATGAGGAAAATTCCAGCTCATAACTCATAGAGTTCAACACGCTGCTAAACATCCTATAGTGCATGAGGCATCCTCATAATAGTGGACTGTGCATACTCAGATGCTTCAAGGGTCAAGGTTGAGAGTACTTCAGGTACACTGATAAGAATTAATCAGTTCACACATGAAAGGCTACTAGAACTTGCTTGACATATAGCAGTCTATCTCATATTAACTCGCAGTGTTGTTCAGAAACTCTATTTCTCTGTAATGTCTATTTGGGATGAAATCTATAACTTTTTGGACCAACCATCCCATGCTATCTACCTGAGGAGAGTCTAACATTCATCAAATCTATTATCCATCTACATCTTTCATCAACTTCAGGGCTCAGGAAGCCCCTACATGAGGACTAACATTAGAAGTTTTGGAAATACTTTTAAATCCCAAGTAGATTACACAATAGCTGCTTCCTATGCAATTGAGCGGGGGAAGAGGATCAGCTGAGGACATTCTTCCATGGTACAGGGCAGGATTTGGGAACTGTTACTTACAAAGCACTGGGCAGTAAATATTTTTACTTTATGGGACATATGGACTCGTTTGCAGTTATTCAACTCTAACATTACAGTCTGACAGCAGACATAGATAAAAGTGTAATAATGTAAGTATGCCTGTGTGCCAGGAAATCTTTATTTACAAAAAGGAGATGATGAATAGAATTTGGCCATAGTGTCCTAGTTTGCCAACATTCAGCATGGAGAACAGATTATGGACTTTTGAGTGAAAAATGTGAAAAATGTATTGAATTTCTCTCAGCATGTTTCTTTCCTTCTTTTCATAGTTTTCATGAAAATGTCTATGAACAACCTGGCGCATAGTAGGTTACTTAGTAAACTTTAATTGTCTTCCCTCTATCCATGAATAGTTTACAGTTAATAAATTAATGGGATTCCAGTTTGGAATTGTCAATAAATTTCTGTCTGCATTTTTTCTTCTCCATGATGTCCTTCAGATTTCTCACATTTATAACAAAAGTTGCTTGTACTGTGATCTTTTTCATTGGGTACACTCAACTGACTTCAGCTTTCAATTGCATTCTCAGCACTAATACTACAATTTTTCTTTCTGTGTTTAATGGTAACTTTTTTTCCAAGCAATTCCAAAATGAAGAAGCAGAATGAAAAGTGTTGCTCACAATTCATTTCTAAACAATAATCTCCTCCCTTCCTTTCTCTTATTAATTATACCTTTTATAAAACAAATGTTCTGTGCCCTTCCATTTGGGCTCAGCAAACACAATGAAGAAAGACTATGAACCTGACATGGGCACTTATCTGTATCAAGTCCTTTTCGGAAAGTTTCTGAGAAATAGTAACATTCTGTTCATTTTCAACAAATGAATTTAGTGAAAATCAGCCCTTTTGAAGGTAAAATAACTATACATGATCATTGAGTATAATAGAAGATAGAGGAGATACATTTCAGAGAAAGGACATTACTTCTAATGGAAAGAGGAACATTCTCTTCCATGGTCTCACATTAATTACTTTCGATCTCACATACCACTTCAGTAACTGGCATTCTTTCTAGTTCTACCATGATTCCTCTATAGTGATACACTGGAAAAATACAGAATTGGACTCATATTTAGGCTTGAGTAAATTAAATACAGATGCCATCTGGTCCTCTATAAAGTTCTGGACAATGAGAATAAAGCACTAATCTTCAGTATTCCTGACACTGCCTGAAATATAATTGATTGCATCATTGTTAAAACTTGAACTTGGAAATACAACTGGAAGAAGTTAGCCTTGTTCTGTCTTTATGATGCATCTACGAGTAATAGCTATGAAAATCTCTTGTCTGGTTTTTGCTACACCAGAATCCAGGCAGAATCTCATCGACTGGTTATTGAGTATCTTTGCTGCCCAGGGTTTTATATCCATGTTTATCCAAATACAATAAAAGGACTATCAGTAGAAACTGGGGATGTAAACTATAGTCATGATCAGAGAAAGGACTTAGGCTATGATTCTGTCTTAGAGGAAGTCTATTATTTTACTGCCCCTGAAAAATGATACAAGATAAGAATGAAACGTCAGATTATTGATGAGAAATAACAGTAGGAAATGGAGAAAGGAGACAGGGAAAGATATGAAGACAATAAATTGTCCTACCCTACCCAAGACTGATTTAGGTGACTGGAGATTAAAAACAAAAGACAGCTCTCACAATCACTGCAGCCAATGGGAAAGAAGCAGGAGATTTACCTTACATGTCTCATTAGGAGGCATCCAAAGGCTTGTAAAGAAGGGTGGTGAAAGCTGGGCGTGGTGGCACACACCTTTAATCCCAACACTGGCAAGGCAGAGGCCGTCAGATCTCTGTGAACTCAATGCCAGCCTGGTCTACATATCGAGTTCCAGGACAGCTGGTTCAAAAGACCAGCTGTCTTTTGGATCAAAAAGACCAAAAAAAGGGCTGGAGAGATGGCCTAGCGGTTAAGAGCGCCGACTGCTCTTACAGAGGACCCGGGTTCGATCCCCAGCACCCACATGGCGGCTGAGAACCGTCTGAAGCTCCAATTCCAGGAGAACTCCAGTTCCAGGGGAATCTGAGACCCTCTTCTGAACTCCGCGGC
>VZQC01003167.1:338087-385795 GCA_009823505.1 Rhizomys pruinosus
AAAAAAAAAAAAAAAAAAAAAGGAAGGGTGGTGAAAGATGCTCCCCCCTCTGGAATTCTCTAGGAGGGACATAAAAAGCCTGCAGGCTAAAGGAGACAGGATCAGTAGTTGCAACATAGCCAAGGCACTGCCATATATAGACACCATCCAGCCACACATTTTAAGACTAGCTGGAGAGGAGGATGTTTCACAGAGGATACCAGAAGGAGCTAGTTTACATTCATCCCTTTCGTTCTGTAGGTCCAGTGCCTTAGGACTAAATATGAGGCTAAACTCTGTCTGCATCTGACAATGCTCTTTGTACTGGTCTTGGTCATTCCCTACTTCAGGGTCACAACCCACTTATGACTACATGGTATAAACTTGGACAATAGCTGCTAGTAAAGTTGCCAGGAAAACAAAACAAAAACTTTATGGAGGCAAACACACACACACACACACACACACACTTGCTTTTGCACACACAGAGAAACATATACATCTATGCATTCTACATCTAGAAACCCCTTGCACCCAACATTTCACTTAGTGTGAAATTATCAAGTTTTTAAAACAATGTTTTTAAAGCATGAAGCTCTGCAGAACTGATATTTGTGAGTTAAGAAGCACTAGAATATCAGTCTCTCTCTCTCTCTCTCTCTCTCTCTCTCTCTCTCTCTCTCTCTCTCCCCACCTCACTCACTATTAAACATATCAATTATCTGAAGGGTCAACCATGTTTCTACACCTGCTGCCTTCTCGCCTTCTTACCTGTGAAACAGAAAGACTGTTCAGTGTGTAAGGATCAAGGTTGGGTGGGAGCTGGGTACGGCATCCTGCCAGGTAATGGAAACACTGCTTGCTTTAATTTTATTGCTAAGAACAAAGCCTTCTTATTGTTTAATACAGCCCTTAAAGGAAGGCTTCATTGGCATAGTTCTAATATTTTTGAAACCACAAGCAAGAGGAATTCTTGAAAGCTATTTCATGAAAAGCAGAAGGAAGAAAAGCACATTTTATTCTGTAAACATTAAAATAATCCTTTGTTTCAGTAGCCAGGGTTCATTCCAGGTTAGCATTTACATGTGTCCTCTTTATAGGAGCATCTGTTGTTACTATCTATCAGCACCCACTCTTTCACTCAGAACAAATCCTGGTGATACCAAATGCATGAGGAAAAAAAAAAACCTACATAGAGCCCATCCACCTTTAGGATGAAATCCATTTGGTATCATTACTTTTAGATAACTTGCTTAAAAAAAGAACTGATTTGCACCCAAACCCAAAAAACCCTACACTTTCCCTTTGCAAACATTATTTTTTTCAAAGCTAATTTCTTATTGAAGCTTTGTGCCTTTCATACAAAATTTCCCAATCAAGTCCAGGCCCATTCCCCCTTCCTTGCCCCCCACCCCACCAGAGCTCATGCATTCTGCAAAACGTTTCTCATCTTTTTCTCAGTCTCTTTTAAAATTTTTGATGCAGAAGTTCACTGTTTCAGTCAGTTCTTTGACCCAGTCTTTGTTGTTGCTGTTATTGTTCTTTCCAATTTGCATCACTCCAAAATATGCATATATGCATGCCACACATATATCAAGATTATGATGTCATGGATTTTAGCATCTTTAGCTTATGATTTCTTCTTATTATTTTTTTTCTTTATTAGGCTGAAAGATGTCATGTTTTCCTTAAGGAATTGTTTGAAGGCTGCGGGGGTCCCTCTCCTTCCCAGCTCTGTCCCCCAGGCCAGTCCTTGAGGGTTCCCCTGCAATGGGGGTCCGGGAAAGGTGAGTGGGCTGTCCACCTGCTCCCCAGACTTCCTTTCCCGAAGACAATCAGACCTGACAGGGAGTCTAGTCAAGGAGGAACAGCTTTATTGCAAGCACTACAGCAACTTATAAAGGTAAAAGCCACAAGGGAACACCCAAGGTGCAAAACAGGGAGCCAATCATCTTAAAGGTCAAATAGCTAGAGCCAATCAGAAAAGTTTCAAAACAAGCCTGGCCACTCCCACCTTACTTCCTTTAGCCACTGTCTTTACTTAGGACCAGCTGACAAGTGCCCCTCAGTTGTAAACAAGCATGGCCCATCTACCTTACTTCCTTTAGGTGCTGTCTACCTTACTTCCTTTAGGCACTGTCTTGTTTACTTAAGACCAGCTGACAAGGGCCCCTCAGAAAGCTCCTCCTTCACTAGCCCAAACAACCATCAGTCTTGTGCTTGTGCTCCACACTGGGGTCTTCCTTTCCCTGGTCACCAAATGAGGTCCAGTAAGCACCGCATCCTGTCCTGATCATCTTGTACTGGTCTCCGTGATACAGCCTGGGTAGTCCAACAATCGCAGTCTATACTCCGAAGAGGCTGAAACCCCAGTAGTTGCTCAGACTACATACAAGCTGGATGTCTCAGAAATTCCCATCTGGCATTGAAGGTTTGGAGGATTCTTGGAGAGATATGAGTCTTCGGTCCATATTGGAAAATTGAAAAGCTGTGTCTCATGTCTTTGAAGTATGACAAAAACACAGTGGCAGCCACAGGGTAGCTGCACTTGCCAGTAAGAATTGAAGACAGGCAAAACAACACTGTTTTTTATTGTTGTTGTTTTCTTTTTGTCTTTTTACTAAGATTTCAAGTTTTATGCCTGGAGTACAATTTCTCAGACTTTACTAATTATTTATTTCTGGTTATACTTTCCTTTTGGATGTTTAAGGCCACACAGCCCAGATTAACCAAGTTTTTTGTTTTCTCAAGATCAATTGAGGATCTGGTCCTCAGGGGTCACTCAGGCAAACATTATTTATAAGATGTGAACCACTACACCTTTGTTCAGTGTGCACTTTGATTCTGCCAAAAATTAAACTTTGTATGTGGTCTGGTTCTCAGCTCCAAGGAAACCAAAGCTAGTGGTTTCCAGACCTCTTCTCAACAGTCATAGTAGCAAGGAGTGAAAGTGAGGGGAAATGAGGCTGCTTTTGTTTCTCCATGAATGAGGAAGATGCCACCAATGTACCTAACATGACACTAGAAACAAAACATATGGACTTCAGATATTTTTTTTAGTTTTTATTATTTTATGTGTATGAGAGTACTGTCTGCATGTAAGTAGCCGCATCCATGTCGTGCAATGCCGCAGAGATCAGAAGAGGGAGTAAGATTCCCCTGGAACTGGAGTTAAAGATGGTTCTTAGCCTCCATGTAGGTGCTGGGAATCAAACCCTGGTCCTCTGCAAGAGCAGTCGGTGCTCTTAACCACTGAGCCATGTCTCCAGCCCTGTGACTTCAGATGTTTTTGATGGTTCAGACAATGTGAATGGTGTGTGTGTGTGTGTGTGTGTGTGTGTGTGTAGGACCCAGAGAGTGTGATGGTGGAGAAAAAGGATTCAGTAAGTCATTTTCAGACCAAAGTTGATTAAACTACACTACATGTGTCAAATAATTTTTCTAAAATATTTTCCCCATCTCCTTTCAACCTAGATATCAATTCAAATGTTTTCTTTAGAAACAAGAAAGATTTCCTAGGATACCTAGAATCAAAAGAAAAGATAAATGTTTATTTATAATGACTGCTTGGGAAGACCTCTCTTCAGTGCTCCACAATATCCCAGATAGGCATCTCTGCCAGTACTTTGCTTTGCCAACTCCATCCTCTTTGCCCTTGATCAATGCTGGATCACTCAGGTTGGGCAAGGGCTCCACATGTTTATCATCCATGAGCTGCCAAACAAATGATTGGCAGCTACTGAAATCTGCCATGGCAGAATTACTTTTCAAGATAGGCCTCATTCTGTACTTCAGGATAACAATTTAATGGGCATACTGATTTATACAAATGAGCTACTGCTGGAGGGAAGGCAGAAGAATGCAAGAGGTCTCTGGGAAAATGCCATTGATGTGCCAAAAGTCAATAGTAGATACCGGACTATTTTGAAGAGATCCTTACTAGTCTGGCCTGCTTCTCAAGGAGTTCTGCCAAGTGGGAGAGGGCTAGACATGGACTTAGAGACCATGGGAATTCTGTGTCCGGAATCAATCCATAGGAGCCACTAACTATACAGTATTCCCTATACATTTAAATGGATCTCTTCCTCTACTTATAAATTGAATACATTTTAGAAAACCAAGAACAATCACAGGCAGTCCTTAAATCGGTGTTTGATTAACTTAAGTTGAATAGACTCAACTTCATCAAACAAACAATTCCATTTAGAAATCAGCTATTTAAGCTAATTTTTAGAAAGTGAAGCAAAAATTCTCACACAAAGAAATACACTTCTCTTAAGGGACAGTTCAATAGATTTTGATAACTAGCAAAACCATCTGATTCAGTGGGATATAAAACATTTCTAAAAATCCCAGAACATACCCTCAAGTCCTTCTTCCAGTCAATCCTCACCCCCTAGGCAATCATTGTTCATTCTTTTTTTTTCCACATATATATTATATTATTGTTGTTAAAATTTTTCATATATCATTTCTCAATCCACTTTACACTCATTTCTCTTTCCATGTCCCTCACCCCACCCAAGTTCATGCATTCTGCCATACATGATTTGCATCTTTTTCTGAGTCTTTCCATTTTTTTTAAAGCAGAGGATTATTGTTTTGGGGAAAAATTCACTGCTTCAGTCAGTTCTTTGTCCCAGTTCTTTTGCTGTTGCTATTCCCTCCAACTTGTACTGCTTCAACATATATATATATATATATATTATATATATATAGATATATATATTAATAAGTGTGTGTGTATGGTCTCACCTAGACTAAAATATGTAATCTGAAGCGACTGTAATATTATTTCCAATCATATTCAGCATTACACAAGTTCCATTTAATTTTTATTAATCTAAAATATGCAGACATATCCCGCCCCCATATGACCAGATTCCAAAGTCCTGAAAATAATTGGTAGCTTAGTTCTAGAACCGGTAAAGGGATTCACATATAAGAGCACATTTGCTTTTCAGGTAAAGAGGAATATAACATTAACATTGCTCAGTTTGCCTTCGACTAGGTGCTTGTGCTAGCATCCACAATGAGGAATACATTCATCATTTGCTTTCTGGGACTGTTACTATCCAAACTTAGCTGGCCTTGAACTCAACCAACGTCCACCCGTGCTCTCTGGATTTCCTGCTCCCGAGTGCAGGATGAAAGGTGTAGCGCCACCGCCCAGCGTTAAACAGAAATATCTTCTAGTTCCATATCCATTTACCTGCAAAATTCATGAATTCATGATGTCATCTTTCTTGTTTTTTTTTTTTTAATTAGTTTTTTTTTTTATTGATTCTTTGTGTGCATTTCATAACATTTTTTTCCAAGTCAGTTTTCAGGCTTAGTTCCCTTTCCCTCCCCCCCCACCCCCACCCCATCCCAGATCATGCTTTATGCCATAACTGACTGTCCCTGCATCTTTCTCTCAGTTTTTTTTTTTTTTTTCATTTTTTAGCTATAAGTTAATCCTGAGTACAAGCATCCTTCATGCAAAACCTATCTGCAGGCTGTTGTGCCCAAACACCTACAGCCCCACCATCCAGTGGGGGGTGACAGGTTGTTTGTTCAATCAAGTTGATCAAATGAGTGTCCAGACTACATTGCTGTAGTTTCACCATTCACCCCAATCGCAGCCCTTACATTCTACCACGCCCCCTCTTCCGCAGGTTGTTCCCTAGGCTTAGAAAAGGGGCACAGGTGGATGAGAGGTAAAACAGTCCACTCTCTCTGGAGCTGTTGACTTGGACTCTGGTCAATTCTGGCTGTTTCCTTTCATGGGCTGACAGTTTGTCCAGGAATAACCTTTCGATCCTACTAATGAAGAACAAGCAATTAGATATATAGGTATTTAAGCAGCACTAATAGTTATGGTAGGTTACTTTAGCATAGACACATGTTTGGATATGTTAATCCATGAATTACAATTTTCCCCCCTGTTAAATATGACAGGGTCTTACTGTGGCTTATAACATCTCCTAACCTGTAGAGGATGTAAGCTTGTGGCATCAGCCATGGGTTATTTCTCCAAGGGGAGAGCCAATAGCCAATTAGATTTGGGATATACAGGCACATGGCTGCCTCTGTCATCTTTCTTTACCACTGCATAGAACTCCATTGTGTGGATGTACCACATTTTCTCTATCCATTCGTTGGTTGAGGGGTGCTTGGTTGGTTCCAGCTCTTTACTATTGTGAAGAGAGCTGCAATAAACATGGCTGTGCATGTATCTCTGCGGTAGGATGAGTCTTGTGGGTATATACCCAGGAGTGGTATAGCTGGGTCAGGTAGTAGGCTCATTTTGAGTCATTTAAGTGTTCTCCACATTGCTTTCCATAGTGGTTGAATGAGTTTACATTCCCACCAGCAGTGGATGAGTGTTCCCCTTTACGCACAACCTCTCCAGCATTTGGTATCATTCATTTGTTTTCTTGATCCTAACCAGTCTTAGGGGAGTGAGATGATATCTTAAAGTGGTTTAATTTGCATTTTCTTAATTATTGGCAATGTTGAACACTTTTTAAGATGTTTCTTAGCCATCTTTACTTTGTCATTTATGAAGTCTCTGTTCAGCTCTTACTCCATCTTTTGAGTGAGTCATTTGTTTTCTTAGTTCTTTGATTTTGAGTTGTTTATATATTCTGGAAATTAATGCTTTGTCAGATATATCAGTGGTGAAGGTTTCCTCCCACTCTGTGGGTTTTCCCTTCATTTCCCTGATTGTTTCTTTTGCTGTACAGAAGCTTTTGAGTTTAATGAGGTCCCATTTGTCAATTATCGACCTTATTTCCCACGAAGCTGCTGTCTGATTTAGAAAATCTTTCCCTTTCTAAGCCTAGGGAACAATCTGCGGAAGAGGGGGCATGATAGAATGTAAGGGCTGCGATTGGGGTGAATGGTGAAACTCCAACAATATAGACTGGACACTCATTTGATCAACTTGATTGAACATATAAGCCCCCCCTGCTGGATGGTGGGACCCATGAGCTGTGTGGGTTTGGGCACAACTGCTCGCAAATTGGTTTTACATGAAGGATGCTTGTACTCACAAATTATCACTTATTGTTAAAAAAAATGAAAACAAAACAAAACAAAACAAAAAAGCAGAGAAAGATGCAGAAAACTTACGGCAGAATGCATGATCTGGGATGGGTAGGGGTGGGGTGGGGGGAAGGGAAGGGGATATGTGCCTGAACTGAATTGGAAAATGATGTATGAAATACACAAAGCATCAATAAAAAAAAAAAAAGAAAATCTTTTCCTACGCCTATGTCTTGTAGGTTTCTGCCAATGTTTCTTCTATACCTTCAGAGTTTAGGGTTTCACATTGAGGTCTTTGATCCATTTGGGGTTCATTTTTGTACAGGGTGAGAGGTAGGGGTTTAATTTTATTCTTCTAAAAGTGGTGATCCAGTTTTGCCAACACCATTTGCTGAAGATACTCTTTCCTCCACTGACTCTTCTTGGCTCCTTTGTCAAATATGAGATGGCTGAAATTGTATGTGCTTAAGTTTGGATCCTCAGTTTTGTTCCATTGCTCTACAGGTCTGTTTTTGTGCTATTACCAGGCTGTTTTATGACTATAGCCCTGTAGTATATTTTGAAGTCTGGTATAGAGATTCCCCCACCTCCGTATTCATTCTTTCCCAGAAAATTTCTGTAATATTTTAAACTACATTCATAAATTTCCTATTCTGTTTAGTTTATGCCTAGTTCAAATACTTAAAGGCATAAAATTAAAGCCCTAACAAACTGATCCTTCTCAAGTCCTTAAATAACTCTTGTAAATCTAATAAATTAAATTTAGAAATGTTGTATAAGGAAAGTCAAGCTCTCTCAATATTGCAATGTTGCTTTGACTTTCAGGTTAAAATTATAGGTCTAAAACTTCATGTTTCATGTTGGATTCTTAAAGGTTTTTTTTTTTCAAATTTCTATTGTATATAATCTGTTAAATGCCCAAAATTATTAACATACAAATGTGTTTTATTATTCAATTATAACATGAAATATGAAATATTGATCCTGTATTATTTATGTCTTCATTTTGTACAAATGCCTTATACTTCCTGGGAAGAATGAAACAAAGATACTTTTTTTTTGAGACAGGGTCTCCCTGTAGCCCCAGCTGTCCTGGAACTCACTCTGTAGACCAGGCTGGCCTTGAACTCACAAAGATCAACCTGCCTCTGCCTCCTGAGTGCTAGGATTAAAGGCGAAACAAAGATACTTTTAAGGAAGCAAATTTATCATCTGAAAGAAATTGGGGTAAGCACAATGGTTTATGGCCAACTTTAAGAATGGTTTAAAAGACCTGAGGGCTCTCTGGTTCTCCTGGCACCACAGATGCATTTGTGTACTAACCTTTATGAAATTCGGTTGGTTAACACTCAATGAGAATTCTTCCGGGAGTCTATCAAAATCACATTCTATTCTCACAATCATCTCCTTTGGATGGAAGTTCAGTTACCACTCTTTTTACTTGAGATGTTTAGATAGTTGGGATCAACTTCATATTCATATCCCCTGCTCTCTCTGTCTCCTTCTCTTTCTTTCATTTTATTTTGTTGAGCAGTTTGGGTTCAAACTCACTATGAAGCCCAAAATGATTTCAGTCTCCTGATCTCTTGGTTCAGTCTCCTGTTGTGGGATTACAGGCATGTGAGATGAAGGCTGGCTTAACTAATTTCTTTTTTTTTCTGGTCTTTTCAAGACAGGGTCTCCCTGTAGTCCCAGCTGTCCTGGAACTAACTGGGGGATATGTTTCTTATGTCTGGTTTCAAGCCACACGTTCATGGTCAACAGAATGCCATTTACATGGAGAGGCCATTGGTATAATTATATCCAGAAGTGATTATAAAATCTTATCAAATGGCCATAATTGTTTTATGGTATATTTGTTCAAATCCTAACACTTTTGCTTTTCCTATTCCCAAATATATACTGAGTTTTGGAGATTTAATAACTGTAGCTAGTGATCCTCTCTTCTTGACATCTGCAAGAATAGAAGATACATCATTTTCACAATCTTTGGAAAAGAGAAAAGCTTATGGTAGCCTAATATCAACTTTGCCTAGTCAAAGAACTATGCCTTTCTGAGAATTTCCTTGCCCGATATACAGGAGCTTGATGTTATACATAGTGAAAATAGTTTTAAAACTAGAGTAAAAGTTCTATCCTAAATTTCCAGGTTCAGAACTTATCTCACTTGATTGTAAAATCCCTTGTGTTGTTCCTTACCCAGCTTTTTTACATTTAGTAGCAGCCTCTGGCATTTAAAATAGCTGAATTTAAAATTTCACATTTCTATTTCAAACAAAATTCCAGTGCTACAATTGTACTCCTGTTAATGAAAATTTTATATGTGTGGCTCAATTATTTTTCTGTGGAATTCAAAATTAGAATGAAGCTCTTCACTTTTTACCACAGCGTTTAGCAATTAAAATGAAACACATGGAATGACATAAAAGACGATATGTTCTGTTTTTCTCATAATCTATAATTATTTGTCACACAGTTATACATGTGGCTTATCATATAGAAGACACTTTGATAAATATTTACTGAGGAAAATAATTTAAATCATATATTAAATTCAAAAGTAAAAGAGTTTGGCTTAATGACAAAGTGGATGTAGCTTTTGGGGATCATGCATACCTCTAAATAGAATATAAACAGGAATCAGCCTATCAGAAGCATCCTTTTTAGTCTTGGACTTGCCCACTTGAATCCAACCAGCTAGGATAATCTTATGTGAAAACTGAATTATAGACTACTGTAACGGCCACATAAAAATGGATCCCACACTATTCTTATGTGTGCTATATATATATATATATATATTCATATGTGTGTATACATGCAAGTACTTGTGTGTATCATGCATGTGAGTGTGCATGCAGAGGCCAGAGGTCAATGTCAAGTGGCTTTCTTTATTGCTTTCCACTTTATTCTATTGTTTTGACATGGTCTCCCTAGTCCCTGGCTGCCCTCAGTGTCACAGAGATCTATCCACCTGCCTCTGCCTCCTGAGGTCTGGGATTAAAGCACCTGCTACCACACCCAGCTATTTCTGCTTTTTGAGACAATGTATCTTGCTGAAACTAGAGCTCCTCAATTTAGCCAGCAGGATCCAATGATCTACCTATATCCTCCTAAATACCCCCCTACACATTCACTGGGACTCAGTGGCTGATCATTGTGGGAGGCTATGCCTCCTTTTTTGTATGGGTGCTGGGAAATTGAACTCAGATCCTCATGAATTTGCATCAAGCACTTTACTGACTGATCCATCTACGAAGGTCCCCATTCCCATTATGTTTATATCATGTGAGAAACATCTACACTGCTCTAGCCACCCAAACAGTCACTCTTGAAAGAGAAGAAGGTTGCATATAGTGTAAGGAAGATGTTGTAAAGAATCATTGTAATGTGCAGAGACCACATTATGACGCATTCAAATTAAGAAGCTTTCTCCCTTCCTTCTTAATGCTCACCAACTGAGACCCAGTTAAGGCCTTTGACTTCACGTTAAAGTTAACAAGTGTTGCAACTCTATTCTGAATCACTTGGTTGGATTCTGAGTATTGTGCAATACTTCATTATACTCTAACTATAAAGATTAATAGGCCATGAAAAAAATTGATATCGCTTTTAAATTTTCAAAGCTTAAACTTGGCCATTAATATTATTATAAAACATTATTAACTCAGCCTTATCTTCAATTATTCACAAACTTATTCTTTTATTCTAGCACACTGGACAACTTTTACTGATTTTTTTCCTATTCCTCCTGAATATACTCAAGAAAGTAAAAGGATCTGATGTCTTTTTTTTTTTTTTTTTGTCTCTTTTAGGGACAGGGTCTCCCTGTAGCCCAGCTGTCCTGGAACTCACTCTGTAGACCAGGCTGGCCTTGAACTCACAAAGATTCGCCAGCCTCTGCCTCCCAAGTGCTAGGATTAAAACCGTGCACCACCGGGCCTGGCTTTTTTGTTTTTTTTATGTGTATGAGTATACTGTCTGCATGTAGGTTGGTGCACCCATGTCATGCAATGCTGTGGAGGTCAGAAGAGGGCATCGGATTCCCCTGGAAGTGGAGTTAAAGATGGTTTCTTAGCCGCCGTGTGGGTGCTGCCAGGTCTTCTTCAAGAGCAGTCGGTGCTCTTAACTGCTGAGCCATCTCTCCAGCCCCTCAATTTCCTTTGTATGGGTCTGATGTCTTTTATAAACAAAAATTTCTTAAGTCAAAGGTGTTGAATCTAAAGGAATACACCCAAGTATGTGTTAGATATTACTTTTAGAAAAAGTTTACTTTAATTTCCATGGGGGAAAAATGTTTTCTTTATAAAGTGTCAGTTTTAGTAACCTTAGTGGCATAAACTCGATATAGTAATATACATGCTGTACCCAAGAAATGGATATTTTCTGAAATGATGAAATTTAATATAGACTGGCACTTTCTTTATATCTATGTCATGAGAATCCTGAAAATGGAAAATCGATTTTACCATAGTAGTTGCCACAATGAAGCTTCTCATTGTTGACAGGTTTGTCTCATTATATTGTCATTCTTTTAGGGCTGTAAGCAAGAATGGAGGTTCGATAGGATGGTTTAATAAGACCCAGAATGTAACTGTAATTTCTTGTTGCATCTTTATAGGGTATCAGATGGGATGGAAAGTTGACCCTTCTCTGCAAGTAACAGTGGATCAAAAACTTTGATATTCAGGTTACCCCCAGCAAGATCTGCTTCATCCAGATCTCTCACCTGTCCACAAGACTTAAATAGTACACATGTTTGGGTTTGGCTGTTGGTCTTCATCCAATGTTGCTATGAAGCAATTGTCAAAATCTCAGTGGAGAGAAAACAGCACTATATTAGAAAACATCACAATTAATTTAAACAGACATGTCCTTCTTTCTTTGCAGCTCAGTGATTTTTGCACAATTTCAAAATTTACATGTAAATGCTTTAAGGGTTTGGGCAATGATTTAAAGTATTCTACAGAACACTAACTATTTCACCAAGACAGTTTTTGAAATTTCCTGCTATGAATCATTCATGGTAACTCATCTCCATCAAACCTCTCAATTCATACTGTTCTCTACTGGAGCAGGGATCTAATGATATGACACAATTCCATGACAAGAAGTCTATTGTTCCACATGCCAATAATGGAAAGATAGTAAAAGAACAGACATCCCATTTAAACAAAAACAATGTCATTTCCTTGTGGTCATCTACCTGTTCTGGTTCATGCAATAGTTCCACACCTTCTTTCCTAATGATCCGTGAGCCTTGGGAGGTGGAAGTTTGATATAGGTGTCCTATTCAGGGATCAGCAGTCTGCAGTTTCTCGTTCACTGGCCAGTTGTGGTTTGCTGTGTGAATCACTATCTGATCAATAAGGTTGCTTCTCTATTCCTATGAACTTACAGCAATGGTAACAGCATGCACAAGTCCCAAGTAAGCTCAAGGCAGACAAAAATCCCAGTATAGGCCTGGGGAAGTGAAAAAGAAACACCAATACTAACGAAACTCTTAGAAACTAATGGCTGCTGGTGGAAAGGGCAGATTCACTCCATTGTTGTTTGTTTTTTTTTTTCTTTTTTGGGGTGGGGACTCTTTCAAACCTGATTCCATAGGCCTTTGTGTGTGTGTGTGTGTGTGTGTGTGTGTGTGTGTGTGTGTGTGTCAGAGTACAGAAATTTCGCAGGGGTTAGTAACAAGGTACAAATATTGGAGGGAGGTTAAATATGATCAAAATACTGTATGAAATTTTCAAAAATCAAAGACACAGAGATTATTATAGTCTCAATGATTACAGTCTGATTATAGGCCCCAGAGCTGGCTCATCAGGTAAGGGTGTTTGTCATGGAGCCTAATGACCTGAATTGGATCCTTGGATATGGTGAATGAAGAGAACCAACTGCCACTTGTCATCTGACCTCCACACAAGCATCCCAGTGCTGCACCCCCATATAAAAGAATAAACAGTTACTAAATATATATATATATATATATATATATTTAAGAAATTTAAAGATGATTAAACAATGCAAGAAAAGTCAAAGTGACCAAGTCTAGTACACTGACCCAGGCTATTGGATTAGACCTCTCTACCATTATCTCAGTGTGGACTGAGTCACAGTCACCGATACTTCCCCAATTGTTTTTTTTTTTTTTTACCATGTGTTGTATTTGATACAAAAGAAGGGCAATGATGCACAGCATCTGCTTAGGTAATAAACTTGGTTTGTCAAAGAAAATGAGGAGGGAAATATGGAAACGAGGAGATATAATCCATATTTGACATAGAAAAGATAAGTTGTGTACCTAGTTCATTTTTAAAAACTTGTTAATCTCGGAAATTTAGTTCAGATCTGACAGTCTTGTTGCCTTCCTCCTTGATTTCCTGGTGGCTGTTGAAACGCTATTGCTCAAACTTAGCCTCTCAAACACTAATCTGGGCAGCTAGTAGACACACACCACATCAATACGGTGACTCATATTATCTTCCTAACATCACAGTCAAGCTTGAAAACTTGATGTCAATTGTTTGATCTGCATGATGATCTTGTATGTAATTAACCTTTACCTAGGCTATAATCAAACAATAGCAACAATGAAGCTTTGACTTCTCAGTTTATTCTCTTCTCCTGGCCAAGTGCATGAACTTTTACTCTTTTTCTTATTCTCTTATTCCTCCTGTCTTTATCTTCCTTGTCATTCACTGGCTAATATTAAATTACTCAAAAATTGAAAACATTTACTTTGGTTATTTGGATGAAAATATCCCCCCATATGCTTGAAGTATTTGCTTACTCCACCCCAGTTCCTGTCAGGACTTGCACACACAGGTTTAAGAGGTCTGGCCATGCTTGGAGAGTTCAAAGCCAAGTCCCAATTCCAGTTTTGATTTTCTGCTTCCTGTGCCTGCTTAAAGATGTGAGGGCAAATTTATCTGCCATTTTGTGTGTGTGTGTGTTATTTTTGTTTTTGTTTGTTTGTTTTGTTTTGTTTTGTTTTGTTTTGCAAGAAGGTCTCACTATTTGCCCAGGCCTACAACAACCCCTATTTTTTCTTTTGACTATGCCATGCTGGGGGATTCTCCCCATCCCTGTGTGTGTGTGTCTGTGAGTGTGTGTGTGTGTGTGTGTGTGTGTGTGTGTGTTCATGCTCAGTTCCTGATTCAAATTTTAATCACTTCTCATAAGTTTGTTTTATATTTCACTGGGAGTCTCTGAATTTGCTCTTTCAATGCCTCCACCTCCTGAGTCCTAAACTGCCTTGGCTTTTATCCCCACTCTTCTCTGGTATTTAAAAGATTTGGCACTTACACAATCAAAAAGTCATCTCTTTTGCTTGCCCTCATTTATAAAATGAGTTTTGAAAACAATGGGGACAGAGGGAGTACTTCCATCTTAAGAGAAAAGCGGAAGTGAACCCCCAGGAGGAGGGGTTGGCCTATAAAGCAGTCACATTTCCTCCTAAGACCTGAGAAGGAATTCATTGACTTAATTTTCAACAATTAGGAGTTGCCTCTATGCTGTATCTGTGCTGTGTCTGTGCTGTGAGGGTTTTTTTTTTTTTTGCACCTGCTAGCATGGGAATTTTGTTTTCCCTAAAGAATGCTCAGACTCAAATACAAGGACAACTTCAGGAAGAGGAAAAGGAAAAAGTACAGTCTAGGAACCTAGGATGTGAAGCTAGAAATTCTTTTCCACTGAACTGATTTAAAAGAATGGAATGCTGGTGCCTAACACATTCCACTACGTTTCTGGAATTTAATATTGTGCAGTTTCCCCTTGGATAGGTGATTGTTTTGCAGGAAAACAATCACATTATTTTTTTCCAATAGCCAGAAATGCCAATTCCTGAAAAGGGATAAGGTCCCCAGTTCTATATGTGAAGCAAGCACAGCCTATGTGTTTCTTGAATTCTTACTGACCTTTAAGAGCAGATTTCAAACGCCAATGTAAAATGAAATGCTGCTCTGCTCCCATCTCTTCAAAGCTGGTTCCTACCAAATTTCCTTCCTATGCACCTTCCATTTTCAAGAACAAGCTACACACTCTGCACAAACTCCTCCAACCTCAACCCCATGCTTTCATTTGGCCTGCAAACAGTGCTTTTCCTTTATTCATAAATGGAAATAGTACCTCTCCTTGAAGTTGTACTCAGATCACCTGTTACTTTCCCTACCAGCCAGCTGGAAGCAATTTCTCACTTCTCTGAAATTTTGAACTATGTGATCCACACCTCTTTTGGGCAATGGCAATCCTCTATTTCCTACTGTGCTGTAAGTACTCTTTTGTCTTCATGAACATACTGAGTCCCTGGGGAGAAGGGTTCTTTGGCATCCCACACAGTGCATGACACGTTGTGGGTGCTCCATTCACACTAATGGTGTGAGGAAACTAGGTAGGCCCCTGAACAAATTAAAATACTGGAGAGATGGCCTAGCAGTTAAGAGCACCGACTGCTCTTGCAGAGGACCCGGGTTCGATCCCCAGCACCCACATGGTGGCTGAAAACCGTCTTTAACTCCAGTTCCAGGAGAATTCGACACCCTCTTCTGACCTCTGTGGCATTGCACGACACGGGTAAACAAACCTACATGTAGACAGTACATTCATGCACATACGAAAATAAATAAAAATTTAAAAATACTACACTCAAGACATTACCTTATACTTTCATCAGAAATCCTGTTTACCAAATATAGCTCAACCATCAGCACCTCCACAAGAGAAGCTCATTCATCATAAGCAAAATGATCCAAAACTTGAAACCAATGCCAAGAGAAGAGTGAGAGACTTTTATTGACACATTAGCACATATTCTGTAAAGCCACACTTGGTCAGGAGCGCCTGACACTCCAGACTAGGGACTTCCTGTTTGTTATTAATCAGGGATTATATTTTGCAAGGATAGATGTTATTCCCTGGAAGTGGAGTTACAGATGGTTTTAGCTTCCATATTGGTGCTGGGATTCAAATACAAGTCATCTGCGAAAAACCTGATGGTGGGGCTGGAGGAATGGCTGGGTGCTTAAGAGCACTGGCTACTCTTTCAGAGAAGACCAGAGTTTTGTTTCCGGCCCCACATGACAGCTGCCAAGTGTCCACAGCTCCAGTTCTAGGGTCTGTGATGCCCTATTCTGACCTCTTCAGGCATTGCACAACAAGGATGTACATACAAGCATGTAGGCAATACACTCATACATGTAAAAATAAAAAGTAAAAATTTAGTTTCACATCTCAATTGATTATATCATGCTGACATCTTTTACTTTATTGCTTCCTTCTCCCATTTATTTTTTTAAAATTTTATGGATTTATTTTTATTTTATGTGTAAGAAAGTTATGCCTGCATGTACATCAATGCACCTGTGTTGTGCAATGCCCACAGAGGACAGAAGTGGGCCTCAGATTCCCTAGAACTGGAGTTACAGATGGTTTTAGCTGCCATAATGGTGCTGGAATTCAAACCCAAGTCTTTTGCAAGAGCAGCCAGTGCTCAGTGGTCTTAACCAATGAGCCATCTGTCTAGCCCCCTCCCCTGTTCCTTTTATATGTGCCAAAGTGTGATATCCTCTTTTGTTCCAAAGATGTTTTATCACCATGTTGGCTGTTTCATTAATGAGCCAAATAAGTCTCTGATATGGACTTGATTATTACAGGAAGCCTAAGTGTTCAGCTCTTTAACAAATATTGAGTTGGCCGGGCATGGTGACCCAGCAGGCAGAGGCAGGCTGATCTCTATAAGGACAAGGCCTGTCTGGTCTACACAGCAAGTTCCAGGCTAGCTGGGGCTACAGAAGACCCTGTCTTCAAAAAAAAAAGACAAAAAATATTGTTTGAGAATATTAATATATAAGGGTAAATGTAAAAATAGGTATTGCTGCTATAAATTTTATACTAAAAACTAATTATATTTAAATTTTATAAAGAATATATTTCTTGAGTTCCAAATTTATTCATCCATAAACATTTACTTCCATTACAAACAAGTTATACTAAGCAACAGAGAAAGTAGTGAATACTCTTAAGCTTATTTAGAATAACTTTGAATGACATGTATGTCTTTTTGCAAGTCAGTCACAATTAATTCAGTTATATCACTTTATTTTTAAAGCTTGTATCTCAATTAAAATAACCAATACCTTGAGATAGAAAATGGTTCAATTTATTGTCAATTTCTGGAATTTGTCTCTCATCTAAAATTACCAAACAAGATGGAATGTAATTTTACATCATGCTAGAATGAATACCATTTTGCAAATTTAAGGCATACTAATATTGCATTAGGAACAGGGCATTTATTCTGAAATCACTATCAGCCTTAATGGAGACCAGACATTAATACTTTTAGGAGTAACTAACTGAAATTGAAAGAAATAATCACCCAATCCATAAAGCATTTATAAGATTTACCATAAAGCACAGGTAATTTTTTCACTAAAGAGAAATAATTCTTTCTTATTATCAGAACAACAAATGCCATCACATCATAAAAATAAAATATGGCACATGGAACATTATTTTCTTCATCTATTTATTCATATAATACACAATCACTTTAACCTGCAATAATGAAAACATTATGCTTCTTCACTATTATTTCCCATGTTTTTTAATCAGCAAGACTCAGCATATTCCTTGGAGAGACCACTGCCACAAACAAATTGTGTCTAAGCAGAAGGTTACAAAGTTCAAGGTTCTGCAATATGCTGTTGCTGATGCTGCTGCCTTTACACTCTAAACTGCATGCAACATAATAGAAGACTGGTTCCGCCTGGAGAATTAATGTAATCCTCAAAGCAAGGAATCTTTGACGTGAACCTATGATCTGATTGGACATTTCTAATCATTTCCTTCATATCCACGTTCTTCTGTATCACATTCCTTCCACTATTACACTACATCACAACTCAAATGATGAACAGCTAGAATGGATGATTCAGGAATGGGAAGAAAACACTCTTCTTTCTATCCCCTGGACACTATTGGAAAAATGCATGACAAATTTGAAGTTTGAAAAATGTTGCCAACTTACATGTTTCTCAGGAACCAGTTTTATATTTCCAATCATAGAGTGATTATAAGTAAAAGCACAACCATTATGAAGGTCAAGTATGTTTTTTTCTAACACACTATCTTATATTTAAATTTTTAATTTTTTATTTACTATTTTTTATGTGCATGAGTGTACTGTCTACATGTAGGTTGGTGCACCCATGTCATGCAACGCCGCAGAGGTCAGAAGAGGGTGTCAGAGTCCCCTGGAAATAGAGTTAAAGATGGTTCTTAGCCACTATGTGGGTGCTGGGAATCGAACCAGATTGCTCTGCAAGAGCAGTCGGTGATCCTAACCACTGAGCAATATCTCCAGCCCGAAGGGCAAGTATTTTAAGCCTTATTCTAGACCATCAGTGTTCACATAATAGAGATGCTTTTAGGCTAAGAATATATGAAATCTTATTTATTTATTTATTTGTTTGTTTGTTTGTTTGTTTGTTTTATTTATGCCCCACCTGGCCTGGAACTCAGTCTGTAGACCAGGCAGGCCTTGAACTCACAGAGATCTGCCTGCCTCTGCCTGCTAGGATTAAAGGCGTGTGCCACCACATCCAGCTTAAACATGGTTTTTAGCCATCTTTAAGCCAGCACCCATGTCAGTGCTGGGAATCAAACCCAGGTCCTTTGCAAAAGCAGTCGGTACTCTTAACTGCTGAGCCATCTCTCCAGCCCCATGAAAGCTTATTTTTATTGTACTGAGAAATGTACCAACAAAAACACCCTTGAAGGGCATAAAATAAGCTAACATTCCCAATACTTAGAGTTTCTAAAATAAAAACTGTACTTCTTTTTTTTTTTTTTTTTTTGTGAGAGAGGGTCTCCCTGGAGCCCCAGCTGTCTTGGAATTCGCTCTGTAGACCAGGCTGGCCTTAAACTCACAAAGATCCGCCTGCCTCTGCCTCCCAAGTGCTAGGATTAAAGGCGTGCGCCACTATGCCCGGCTCAAAACTGTACTTCTTAAATCGACACAAGATGAGTAAGCTCAAGACCAGATGACTCCTCCATAAAGCTTCAGCTTCCTCCCCACTACCCCTCCATCCCTCTGTCCCTCCCTACTTCCTTCTTTTTTTAACTTCTGTATTGTTTCTTGTTGGAATGTGCCGTAATGTGCCTTGATGTATATGTGGCCTCAATTATGTGCACTGGTTCACATGTATACATGGGCACATGGAGGCCAGAGGACAACTTTGGATGTCATTCCTTCAGACACTGTACATTTGCTTTGATATATTGTCTTCCACTAGCCTAGAACTCATCAAATAAGCTAGAATGTCTGGCCAGTAAACCCCAGGGATATGTGGCCCTCCAACTCCTAAGCATAGAGATTAAAATCCTGTACCTCCCTGATTAGCTATTTGTTTTGTAGTTGAACTCAGGCCCTCTTCCTTGCAAATCAAGCACGGACTGAGCCATTTCCCCAGCCCTCACTTCTTTCTTCCTTATTTAATTCCCTCACCCTAGAACCCACTCATGTAATCTAGGATATTACAAATGTGCATTTTATATTTTAACTTACACTAGGAATAAGAAACCCTAATAATTTTACTATGTCCCATCACTGATTTTAAGTTATGTATGTATTATCAGTGGTCTACTGAGAAACATGGACCTTAGAATTTTTTAATTTTTATTTATTATTTATTTATTTTTGTGTATGAATGTACTGTCTGCATGTAGGTCTGTGCACCCGTGTCGTGCAATGCCATGGAGGTCAGAAGAGGGTGTTGGACTCCCCTGGAAGTAGAGCTCTCCTGGAATTGGAGTTACAGACGTTTCTTAGCCGCCATGTGTGTGCTGGGGACAGAACCCAGGTCCTCTGCAAGAGCCGTCAGTGCTCTTTACTGCTAGGCCATCTCTCCAGCCCCTGGAATTTGTAAAGCATGTGTATCTCTAATTAGCCGTGTACAGAGGCATCATGTGTATCAGTCATGAAAAATTTCACTGAGATTATTTTCTTACTGGAAACATATCTTTTAACTGATACATAAGACATAAAAATTAACAAACAAATGACATCTTGAGCTTCTGTTTGAAAATAAATGTGTCATAATCTAAGATTCAGAGATGAATAATATTTGATCCCAATTACCAAAAAGTTCACATTGTAATCAGAATAGAAATAATATGTGAAATAGCAATAAAAACCCAACCAAAGATTATTGATAAACTATCATGTGACTTAGAGAAAAGAGAAATGATTCTGGTAAAGAAAGCAAGGTAGGAGTTGGCCCAGAAGGCTCTAGGAGCTAGGAGCTTAGGTTCAAACACAGAGTGCTGCACAAGTAGTTGGTGGCAGATTATGTGCTGCCCATCTGCTGCTCATGCAGCAGCTGGGGGCGGGGTTTGTGTGGACCTGGATGTCCTGTGGACAGGGTGAGTTGGCCCAGAAGCACTGGGAGCTAGGAGCTGAGGTTCAAACACAGATTACTGTTCAAGTAGTTGGCAGCAGATTACATGCAGCCTCCGCAGCAGCTGGGGGGGGAGCGGTATGTGGATGGGTGGGTCCTGTGGACAGAGTGAGTTGGGCCAGAAAGCTCTGGGAGCTAGGAGCTGAGGTTCAAACACAGAGAGTACCAACGGGAGGGCTAAGAAAGCAACCCGACCCCCCCCCCACCAACTGGAACTCAGGAGAGAGTGGCAGGCAGCAGAGAGAATACAGTGTTCAGAAGGTGTCATCTGGGTTGCTACCCACCCAGCTCTTGCAGAACAGAAAGAGAAAAGTGAACTATACCTTCCAATATATAACCAAAATTGAAAGCCTAAAACCTAGACAAGTCAACACTCCATTCACAAGGAGAATACAACAAAGACACCCGAAGGAATCAAGGAAAGCAAACCTTCAACAAGGTGAAGAGGCATTCAAGATTTGCATCAGAATACAGGCAAAAGGCTCACCACACGGCAAGAGCACAATGAAAGAACAATATGGGAAAAGCACAGAATAACTCCACATAAAACTGTATGGAGCCAGTGGAGGACTCCTACAAAGGGATCTCCCTAGAGGTAACCCAGGACACAGATCCCAAAATAACAATCACAGATATATTCAAAGAAATCATAAAACTTAGGGGAGAGAATGAAAAATGACAAACTTCAGAAAGAACTAAAAGGAGAAAATGACAGATTCTGGAAAGAGCTAGAGGGACAAAATGACAAACTCCAGAAGGAAATGGAAACACTGAAAAGACCCCATGCAGAAATGAAAAAGGAAACCAATGAGCTACAAGAAAAGTTTGAGAAGCTCCAAAAGGAAACAGAAATAGTAAAGAAAACACAGGAAGAAAAGAAAACGGAAATCGAACAGTCATCGAATCAAGAGGAAAGAATGGGAAAAAAGCCTCAGAAGCAGAGTGGAGGAAGCAGAAAAAAGAATCAGACCTAGAAGACAAACAAAGAACAATTAAAAAGCTCAAGTAAAGACTATGAAAAATTCAAAAATACACAAAAGTGGAACAACCAGGAAATGTGGGACATGATGAAAAGATCAAACCTCTGGATCATAGGGATAGAGGAAGAAGAATCCCAAGAGAATGGTATTGACCAGATTCTCAACAAAATAATAGAGGAAAATTTCTCCAAATTAAAAAAAAGACAAACCCATACAAATAGAAGAAGCATGTAGAACACTGAATAGACTAGACCAGAAAAGAAACTCCCCCTGCCACATCATACCTAAAACATTAGATGCCTAAAACAAAGACGAAATTCTGAATGCCACAAAAGAAAAACAACAAATTACATATAAGGGAAAACCTATCAGAATCACAGCTGACTTTTCAGCACAAACTATGAAAGCAAGAAGAATGTGGACCAAAGCATCCCCAGTGCTAAACAACTATAAATGCAAACCCAGGTTAATATAACCAGCAAAAATGTCGATTCTAGTTGAAGGAAAGAGAAAGTCTTTCATGACATAAACAAGATGAAAGAATATATGTTTGGAAAACCAACCCTTCAGAGAATGCTTGAAGCAATTCAAAGGACAGAGGAAAGGAGCAACTACCCCCAGGCACCTTGAGAGAAAAATTTAATAAAAACAGAAATGCAGAAGTAGAAACCTACACAAAAAATGCAAACATATAATAAGGTGAAAGGAAGCAACACATACCTCTCAATTATAACCATAAATATCAATGGGCTAAACTCCCCAAACAAAAGGCATAGACTGGGAGAATGGATTAGGAAACAGAATCCATTGCTATGCTGTCTACAAGAAACCCATCTCACCCTTAAGGATAGGCATCAACTTAAAGTGAAAGGATGGAAAAAAATATTACAAGCAAATGGTACTAAAAAGAAAGCAGGTGTTGTTATCTTAATATCAGATAAAATAGACTTCAAACAGAAGCAATTAGAAGAGACAAGGAGGGCCATTATATCCTTATCAAAGGGAAAATTAACCATGAAGACTTCACAATCATGAATATATATGCACCAAACTCCAGTGCAACAACCGTTGTAAATACACCTCTATAGGACCTCAAGGCACAGATTAACCCCAGCACACTCATCGTAGGGGACTTCAATACCACACTGAGTCCCTTGGATAGATCAACCAGACAAAGAATAAACAAAGAGACATCTGAACTGAACAATACAATAAAGGAAATGGACCTCACAGACATCTTCCAAATATTCCACCCAAGTACCAGAGAATATATTTTCTACTCAGCACCACATGGAACATACTCCAAAATTGACCACATACTTGGACACAGAAAAAACCTCCACAAATACAAAAAATGAAATAATTTCATGCAATCTATCAGACCATAGTGCAATAAAGCTCAATATCAACACCAGGATAAGCCCTGCTACGTACAAGAACACATGGAGACTAAACAACACACTCCTGAATGATGAATGGGTCAAGGAAGAAATAAAGAAAGAAATAAAAGCATTCCTGGAACTAAATGACAATGAGAGTACAGTACAACAAAACCTATGGGCCACCTTAAAAGCAGGACTAAGAGGGAAGTTTATAGTCCTGAGTGACTACATTAAAAAAAAAGGAGCACAAATAAATGAGTTAATTCTTCAGCTAAAAACACTCGAAAGACAACAACCAATGAACCCTAAATGCAACAGACAGGAAGAAATGACAAAAATCATAGCAGAAATCAATAAATAATGAATGGGTCAAGGAGGAAATAAAGAAAGAAATAAAAGCATTCCTGGAAATAATGACAATGACATTACAACACAACAAAACCTGTGGGACACTTTAAAAGTGGTCCTAAGAGGGAAATTTATAGCCCTGGGTGTCCTTATTAAAAAAAAAAAATAGAAAGAGCACAGACAAATGAGCTAACACTACAGCTAAAAACACTGGAAAGACAACAACAAATAAACCCTAAATGCAACAGACAGGAAGAAATAACAAAAATCAGAGAAGAAATCAATGAAATAGAAACAAAGAAAACAATACAAAAAATCAATGAATCCAAAAGTTGGTTCTTTGTGAGAATAAACAAGATAGACCCCTAGCCCAGTTAACCAAAAGAAAGAAAGAGCAACTCCTAATCAATAGAATTCATGATGAAAGGGGAAATATCACAACAGACAGTGAAAAGATCCAGACAATCATACAGGAATACTTCAAAAACCTATACTCTACTAAATTTGAAAACCTAAGAGAAATGGATGAATATCTGCAATCCAGGGAATCACCAAAGCTAAACCAAGAGGAGACTGACAGCTTAAACAGACCCATAATATATGAAGAAATTGAAAATGTAATAAGAGACCTCCCAACTAAAAAAAGCCCAGGTCCAGATGGTTTCACAGCAGAATTCTATAAAACATTTAAAGAGGACTTACAACCATTATAACAAAAATTGTTCAGAAGAATATAAGCAGAGGAAAATCTCCCAAATTCCTTCTATGAAGCTAGCATCACTCTAATACTAAAACCAGTCAAGGATGTAACGCAAAAAAGAGAACTACAGACCCATCCCATTAATGATCTCCAATGCATAAATTCTCAACAAAATACTTGCAAACCGTATACAGACCCACATCAAAAAGATCATTCACCATGATCGAGTTGGATTCATACCAGTGATGCAGGGATGCTTCAACATACAAAATTCAGTAAACATTACAAAACACATAAATGAACTGAAGGACAAAAATCACATGATCATCTCAATTGATGCAGAAAAGGCTTTTGACAAAATCCAGCATCCCTTCATGATTAAAGTATTAGAAGGAATTGGACTGGAAGGATCATTCCTCAACATAATCAAAGCCATATATAAGAAACCCACAGCCAGCATCATCTTAAATGGAGAAAAGTTAGAAGGATTCCCCATAAAGGTAGGAACCCAACAAGGCTGCCCCTTGTCACCACTCCTCTTCAATATAGTGCTTGAAACACTGGCTAGGGTAATAAGGCAAGAAAAGGCAATTAAAGAAATACTAATTGGAAAAGAGGAAGTAAAACTATCCCTTTTTGCAGACGATACGATAGTTTGCTTAAGGGACACTAAAAACTCCACCAGAAAACACCTAGAAATGATTAAAAGTTTCAGTAAATTGGCGGGATACAAAAATAATCTAGAAAAATCAGTAGCTTTTGTTTACACCAACAACAAACAACTGAAGAAGGAATACAAGAAGTCCTTCCCACTCACAATAGCCTCAAAACAATAAAATACCTAGGGAATAAACCTAACCAAAACAACCAAAGATCTCTACAACAAAAATTATAAGCTCCTGAAGAAGGAGATTGAAGAAGACATCAGAAGATGGAAAGACCTCCCATGCTCATGGATTGGAAAAATTAATATAGTAAAAATGTCCATTCTACCCAAATTAATGTACAGATTCAATGTAATCCCAATTAAAATCCCAAGGTCATTATTCACAGGCTTGGAAAAAAATTCTTAAATTCATATGGAACAACAAAAGACCCTGAATAGCCAAAGCAACCCTGAGTGAAAAGAGCAATACAGGGGAGATTTCTATACCAGACATCAAACTATACTACCAGGCTATAGTCATAAAAACAGCCTGGTACTGGCACAAAAACAGACCCGTAGACCAATGGAACAAAACTGAAGATCCAAACTTTCAGCCACCTCATATTTGACAAGGAGCCCAAAAACACTCAATGGAGGAAAGACAGCATCTTCAGCAAATGGTGTTGGCAAAACTGGATCACAACTTGTAGAAGAATGAAATCAAACCCCTATCTCTCACCCTGTACAAAAATCAACTCCAAATGGATCAAAGACCTCAATTTGAAACCTAAAACTCTGAAGGTGATAGAAGAAAAAGTTTGCAGCAACTTACAAGACATAGGTGTAGGAAAAATCTTTCTAAATCAGACAGCAGCTGCTCAGGAAATAAGGCTGACAATTGACAAGTGGGACCTTATTAAACTCAAAAGTTTCTCTACAGCAAAAGAAACAGGGAAGTGAAGAGAAAACCCACTGAGTGGGAGGAAACCTTCACTGCTGATACATCTGACAGAGCATTAACTTCCAGAATATAGAAACTACTCAAAAAACAAATGACTCACTCAAAAGATGGAGTAAAGAGCTGAGCAGAGACTTCACAATTGAGGAAATAGAGATGGCTCAGAAACATCTTAAAAAGTGTTCAAAATCTCTAAGAATTAAGGAAATGCAAATTAAAACCACTTTAAGATACCATCTCACCCCGATAAGGCTGGAAAGGATCAAGTAAACAAATGATACTACATGCTGGAGAGGGTGTGGGGAAGGGGAACACTCATTCACTGCTGGTGGGAATGCAATATGGAGAACCCTTAAAAGACTCAAAACGAGCCTACCACCTGACCCAGCCATACCACTTCGAGCAATATATCCATCAGACTCTTCCTCCCACAGAGATACATGTACAGCCATGTTTATTGCAGTTCTCTTCACAATAGTGAGGAGCTGGAACCAACCCAAATGCTTCTCAACCGACAAGTGGATAGAGAAAATGTGGTACATCTACACAATGGAATTCTATTCAGTGGTAAAGAAAGATGACATCATGAAATTTTCAGGTAAATGGATGGAACTAGATGATATTATGTTAATTGAAGTAACACAGTCCCAGAAAAACAAACGACAAATGGTATCCCTCATCTGTGGATGTTAGTGCCAATAACCCAGTTGCAAATATTTCTTGTGGGGAGGGATGCATATTGGATAGAAGATAACACCAACAACAGAAAAGATTGCATCAAAGAACTGACTGAAATGGTGAATCTGGAGGGGTGGGAGGGTTGAGAGGGGGACAGGGGTCTACATTAGATTAATGTATATTTAATTGATGTGAGTATAACAGGTATCCAAACTTGCCCAAACTTTTTCTACATATTATATGGTATTTTAGGACTTAGTAAAAGTAAAAATGTCTATATTAAACAATGTTGGTTAAAAGGTTTTAATGAATGGTAATATATGGACTGGAGAGATGGCCTAGTGGTTAAGAGCACTGACTGCTGTTGCAGAGGACCCGAGTTCATTCCCCAGCACCCACATGGTGGCTGACAACCATCTTTAACTCCAGTTCCAGGGGAATCTGACACCCTCTTCTGACCTTTGTGGCATTGCACAACATGGGTACACAAACCTACATGCAGACAGTACATTCATACATGTAAAAAATAAACAAAAAAAATAAAAAATGCTAATACATTTAAGCTAATTGGAAATATAAATTTTTCTCCACATTTGTTTTACTTATAATTTGTATAACAACAACTTTGGGGTTAATGTATACAAATGTTCTCTATAATTTTTGTGTTGTACAGTATCACCTTGTAACATTTTCTTTTACCTGTAGGATAATTTAACTAAAGGAATTAAGTTTGCTTCCCAAATTAACAACATACAGTCAATGATAAACAGCTTGGGTAAATTTAATGAAAATTTACACCTTGATTCCTGCCTATAGGTATGTATAATACAACTGCCTTTTTGAGATTCATGGGTCAAAAAATAAAAACCTAAAATAAAAAAGGGGGAATACAGTTATATATTAAACCTTTTGTCAAATTTTTCAATTTAAATCTTAAAACTAACTATGGGAAAAGATTTGCATGTTCCCACAGGTCAAAATGTCACCAACTTAATGGCTGAGAAAGAAAAGATACAGCTTTGCATTGTGTAGGATGTACCAAGAAATACCAGCAGAGAAGTTGGCCCATCTAAACATTAAAAGGAAGAAAAGCCTCAGACTACTACAGGCATCAAACATCTCTGTGGATCCTATTTTTAACAACTGTTTATAGTTTGTCTTAATGAACTTTACCTTCCAGGTGCTGCAAAGTTTTACTATGAGAGACTTTCTCACCTCCTTTTCATAGAACAAATAAAAACATGATGGTAATGAAGTCATTCCCTAACTGTAAATTAGAGCCGACTGTTATAGAGGTAATCTCTTATAAAAGCAGTATAGCTGCTATCTTTAATTGACTGATAGACATAGGAACTGTGAAAGGATAATTCTCTATTCAGAGCCAAATATAATTCTAAAGTCTTTACAAGCTGGGTAATTAAGCAAAATATATTAATACAGGAGACCTCTGATATCAAGAATGGATTATTCAGCCAAGGAGATGTTGGCTTGGGGATCCAAGCCCCAATAAAGGTAAAGACTTTTTGCCTGTAAACCGGGATACCTACAAGAAGAGAGGTGGTAAGGCCCTCTGTAGAAGACCTGGTGTAAGCATGGGAAAGATGTATCGAGACCACACTTTCAAGTGTACAGTTGGCCTCTGGAATGCCAGAGAGTGTTACCAAAGGCCACTAAATCAATAAAGCAAATATTGGTCTCCTTGAGTCAAGCAAGACTCCTCTGTCAGCATCAGCTATACCTCAACTGCCTGGAAATACTGTGCAGCAGTGGCAGCTATATGTCTGTATATTCCAAATCAAATTGGCTATTAGCTCTCTCCTTGGAGGAATAATTCACTGCTGATGCCACAAGCTTATGTCCTCTACTGGTTAGGAAATATTATAAGCCGCAATAAGGCCTTGTTATCTTTTACAGAAAAGCTATAGTTCATGGAATAGCATACCATCCAAACATCTGTGTCTATACCAATGTAACCCACCATAATAATTAGTACTGTTTAAATGCCTGTATATCTAATTGTTTGTGCTTCATTAGTAGGAGTAAAATGTTATTCCTGGGTAAACTTCCAACCCATGAAAGGAAACAGCCTGAACTGATCAGAGTCCAAAATGACATCTCCAGAGAAAGTAGACTGTTTTGCTTCTCACCCATTTATGTCCCTTTTCTAAAGCGTAGGGAACAATCTGTGGAAGAGGGGGCATGTTAGAATGTAAGGGCTATGATTGGGGTGAATTGTGAAACTATAGCAATATAGACTGGAGTCTTATTTCATCAACATGATTATACATACAAGCCCCTCCAGCTGGACAATGGGGGCCTTGGGTTGTATAATTTTGGGCATAGTTACTTGCAAATTGGTTTTACATGAAGGATGCTTGTATTCATTGCTTATTACTTATTATTTAAAAAAATCAATTAAAAAAAAGAAAGCAAGGTAAATCTTCACTATAAAAGTGGCACTCGACTTTAGGTTGGAGGGCAGACCAGAAAGCTTTGGACAAAGAGACACAGTGCAGTAATCTGGGTTAAAGGCCAGAAAGGTTGAAAGTTATCATTTCAGTGCATGAAGAGGGGCATTTGGATAAGCATTTGGTTTCCAGTTTTTCCTTATCCATTGTAGAATCACTGCAGAATTTTTATTAACTGCTAAGCTATCTCTCCAGCCACAGCTAGGTTTAAAAATATTTTATTATTTATATTTTATGTGCATAAGTGTATTGCCTACATGTAGGTGTTACCGTGTCATGCAGTGCACGAGGAGGTCAGAAGAGGAGCTAAGGACAGTTGTTAGTTGCCATATGGGTCCTGGGAATTGAACCCAGTTCCTTTGCAAGAGCAGTCAGTACTCTTAAATGTTGAGCCATCTCCTCCAGCTCTAAATCACTGCAGGTTTAATTAGTATTGCAACAGTGGTTGAGTTCATAGAAAATTATCTGACAATATAGAAATATTTAATATAGAGGAAGAAATTGCATATGCAAAATGGTTCAATGGTACCTATGAATGGAAACTTGTTTGGATATAAGGTCTTTGTCAATATCATAATAGAATGGATGACTCCTAATCCAATCACTGGATTATAAGAAGAAAGAACATTGGAGCCAAACACAGATATGTGAGGTAGAATGTCATGTGACAACAAAAGTATAGAATGGAGTGATACAGTTGCAAGCCAAGGAACTAAAAAAAAATGCCTACACGCAGTAGAGGATGGGAAGAAGGAGGAAAGATCTTTCCTAGATTCTTTAGACAAGACTATGGTCCTACTGATACCTGGATTTCAGAAGTCTGGCATCCACAACTATGAGAGAATAAATTTCTCTTGTTTTTGCTTTCCAAGTTTGTGGTGATTTTTTACAGAAGGCCTAGTAAACTTACAGAACACCTTATAAATACTGCTTTGGGAGGAGCTGTTCTTTGTAAGTGTGATTCAAATCAACAGTGTTAGGAATGCCATGGAATGCTGGATCCAGAGGGAGTTATAAAAGGGTACAAAGGAGGCGGCCCTGAATGGAGATGTTTTTGAGATTCTAGTTCTTTCCAATTTCATTGGTCTTAATATGTTTAACTTCTGCAAACAATTTAATATTAAGAAATATTCTTATTTTAAAAAAGACTTATTTTATTTTTATTATGCGTAGGTGTGTGTTTGTGTATCTACATATATGTCTAGGAGTGCACCTGTGGAGGCCGGAAGAGAGCATTGAATCCCCCAAATCTTGAGTTACCGGAGGTTAAAAGCTACCTGATACGAATTCTAGGAACTGAACTGGGGTCCTTCTGCAAGAACAATAGATAACCATCATCTCTTCACCTTCCATTTTTATTCATTTGTCTGTGTGTGGGGGGTGCACACTGCATGTGTGCAATTCTGTCCGTGGGCCAAATATGGTTTTGGATCTCCTGGAGCTGGAGTTATAAGTGGTTGTAAGCCACCGGATTTGGGTGCTACACTTGCTACTCAAGAGTAGCAAGCACTCTTAACTACTGAGCCATCTCTCTATTCCCAATAAAGAATCCTATTTTAAAGTAAAAATTGAGAGGTCAGAAAAATTCCAGGCTAGCATTTTTCACCAGAAATATATAAGAGGAGAGAGAGAGAGAGAGAGAGAGAGAGAGAGAGAGAGAGAGAGAGAGAGAATTACTCACTTCAACATGTTGACAGGTTTGAATGAGTTTAGCCAAAAGGGTCTCCAGTTCTGTGTTCCTCTTAATAAGGTTGGTGAGGTTACTCTCTAAGTTTTGCTGTTAAAAGAAGAGGGAGAAAGTGTTATTCTGCATACTTTTCTACTTTAGCATATATAAAATTATTCATCCTCAAAAATATGCATAGACTTTTCATACTTTTCAGAGTCCAAGTATTTACACATGTAAAGTGGATTTTCAAGAACTGTATTTCAAAAACAACTCCCACATATATTCAAACATCAACTTTCTACTCATTTTTATTGTGGTAACTCACTTAAATTTAGTTGAATAATTACCTATGTTATAAATAGGTCATGAATTAGGGAAAAAGTATGTAGTTTTCCATGTATCCCTTTGTTTGAATCAGAGATAGAAATAATAGGGGCTGGAGACTTGACTCAGCAGTTAAGAGCACTGGCTGGGTGAGTACCCAGGTTCAAACACCAGCACCCACATGGCAGCTAACAAGTGTCCTTAACTCTAGTTCCAGGGGAATTTGATGACCTCTTCTGATCTCTGAGGGCCCTCTTCTCATATCCGAGGGCTGTTCATGAAACAAGCGAACTTACATAAATGCAGGCAATAAACTCATACATATAAAATAAAAATAATGAATAAAATATTTTAAATAAATAAACAAAAAAGAAATGGCTATGATATAATGAATATATCCCTATAACTTATAGCCTATTATTACATTTGGAGGATTTACCAATTTATAGCCAGGTAGAAGTTAATCTCCTGGAAGAAGGTTTAAATTGGCCAGCTACAGTTGACAAGATGGTCATTTACAGACTTTTGTAAGAAGTTCTGTCATGCCTGCCAGGCATAGTGGTGCACACCTTTAATCCCAGCACTCAGAAGGCAGAAGCAGGTGGAACTCTGAGATTTCAAGGCCATCCTGGTTTATAGAGTGAGCTCCAGGCCAGCTGGGATTAAAGGGAGATCCTGTCTCAAAAAAGACCACCACCAACAACAACAGCATCAGCAACAACAGCAACAACAACAACAACAACAAAAAGTTCTGTCACATAAATTTCCTCAGTCACAGTACATCTTAATGTGTTTCCATTTTTTCCTCTATCAGTGCCAGATCAAACGTCCTTGAACACTATATTCATATTAATGATCTTCTTAAGAATATAAAAAGTATGCCTTGTTTCTTTCGATCATCAAATTGAAAGTTCCCTGGAATAAATATTTAATAATATTTTCAACCACAATAAAACTCTGTTCTGAGTATGACTCATTAAAATGTCCTCATTGCTTTTTATTCCATGTGCTCTTCATTTATGCCATCCATTCATTTATTACCCAGGCACAAAACAAATACTTATCAAGATTTTAGTACATATTAGGGTCTGAGGGATATACCGAGGACATACCAATAAGAATCTGTATTTCACGTTCATAAGGAGTTAGCTGTGCAATTGGAAGGAGATGCTATAAATGAAGGATAGAAGGGGAAGATCTGATGACTGCCCCCAAGGAATCCAAGACTATGAAATCTTTCAGCTAAAGCTAGATGCACAGGCAAGGAGATTTTGCTAGGCAACAGTGGCAATTTCTTGGGAAGATGAGACACAGGTGGACCCGATAATGCAGAAGATTCTTCCATGAGAAGGAAATAGGACAATGTCACATGATGAAATCAGGAAAGAATGAAATGAATGAAATACAACAAAAATATGGAATGAATTGGGGATATGGCTGAATGGTAGAGCACTTGGTTAGCAAGGACCAACATTCTAGTAATAACAAAGCAAAACAAAATGAATAACAAGAAAATCACTTTGAAAATGAACAATATTATAGTTTTGTTATACTGTTGAATTTATGAAAAAAAAAACCTGTTCTCTTTCCTTTAACTTTACCCTAGTGAAGGTTTATTAAGGAAGATACTGGTTTTTATCTTATGTTTAATATGAGTATATCAGGAACAGAAATATCTGTTCATTTTTAAATGAACCGACTTTACAAATATGGTATTTATCCTATTGCCTAAATTTGGTGTCTTTTATTTGATTGTGGTTTGTTTGTTTGTTTATTTGTTCGTTTGTTGAAATATAATCTTGCTTTGCAGCCCATGGTGACCTTGAATTCTCTCTGCCCCTGATTTAGTATCCCAAGTGCTGGGACTACAAGTATGGATCACCATACCAGGCTTGCCTAGTGGTTTTTTATGATGAACACATTTTCATTTCCAATGAGTTCTTTATTATATCTCCCTTTTCTTATAAACTGTTTTCCATTCCTTGTCCAACTATGCAAATCCTCTCATAATTTCAAGAGAACTAAACATACTTGTTCTTAAGCTGTTTTGAGAGTGATTCCACATTCCCTGGTGTTTGCTTAATGTTTCTCAAGGATCTGATTTTATCTTGTGTCTTGTAATTTTTGTCTGACCGTTCTTCTGCTATGATCTCTGTTCCCTGTGCTGTGATTTGAGTATTGATATAGCCTAGGCCGGAAAGGTACATACTCTAAGGGTGGACTTGTTCTTTTCCCAAACAGAGTACTCCCACAAGACATCCTTATGCAAGTGAGGCACAAATCCTACTTTGGCTCAGTGTTCCAAGTTCCTTCCATGTGACTTCCATGTCTGGCTTCAATTCTAGAAAAGGTGTGATGTGTTCTTCAAGCCAAGTGTGTGCATGGGGAGTCTTTTCCTCCATCTGTGTGGGGCTTTTGCCACAAGAAGTGGACATTCCCCTATGTGTTCCTTAATATCCATCCCCAGGCTTGTATCTCTTCCTCACTTCCTGATAGCAGCCCAGATTTAGTTTCCCATCACCATTCTGTCCTTAATTTCATTTCTTGTCCTTGAAATTTTCCCACGTATGTTTAAGGTTGATTGCATGTACTTTATAGATTGAGTCTGACAGAGAAATTTAGATGCAACCTAATGATCTTGTGCTTGCAAAAGCGAACTTGTTTTCAAGGTTCTTCATAATAATCTCCCTCTCTCACACACGAAAATAGTTGAAAGGTTTTATAATGTTTGGACTAAATGAACTGCAGCTGGTTACAACTTTAGGGTCAGAGACTAGAGAATAATTCTGAGCTATTCCATTATTCAACGTCCTTGGTTTAGTTTTGACTATTATAAGGTATATTAGTCAACTTCTTTTAGTGTGTTAATCTTAGGAATCCTTTTACTTTCCATTTTGGCTGACTGTTCATAGCAGGAAATTTCTAGGGAAATACATCATCTAACTGTTTACAGTTCAATTGTCATAGGTATGACTTTTCTAAAGCTAGTCAGTAAGACAGCCAAATAAATGCAATCCAACACATTCAGATTTTACAAACATCTGCTTGCTTACCCGTCCCATTATTGAGTATACCTCATGCATAAAATCTGGTTTTAATCAACTAATACAAAGACTAAAGCCTGTAGTTTAAACATTTTGACCTACTCAAATCCCTTGGGGTTATTCAAATTTAAATAGTATAAGTGTTATTGAGGTCCACAAAGAATTACTGAGGCAGTTAGATATATAATAAAGGGAAATTAAGCTGGGAGAGAGATTTGTTTCCAAGTAGTACCAAAGTGGCTGACGACACTTTTGAAGAGAACTTAGGTAGTAAGACAGGAACAAAATCCAGTCTTCACTAAGCCATGCATCCATAAGCTTCTGCTACAAGGAATTCACTGGAGGTTTTCTGAATTTAACTGTGTCATTAACATCCTATGTAGTAGTGAGCAGTTATTTAAACTTCTAAGTTTGACTGTGCCTTTAAAAAAATACATAATATGCTTCCTTACAAGTGTCTGAGAAAAGCTGGGTAGATAGCTTAGCAGTTAAGAGCACTGGCTGCTCTTGCAAAGGACTCAGGTTCAATTATTAGTACCCACATGGTTGCTAACTCCAGTTCCTGGGAAATTTGATGCCTTCCTCTGACTTTGGCAGGCAATACACATGCAGGCGATATGCCCAGACGCAGAAAAATAAAAAGAATAGATCAAATATTTTTTAAAGTCTTAGAAGTATAGCACTTGGGAAATGGAGGAAGGAGAATTGGTAATTCAAAAATCACCTTTGGCTGCTTCAGACCTTGCTTCAACAAAAAAACAATGAAACATCCCTATCTAATGCTTACTTTCTTATGTATATGCAAAAGATACTACAGAACACACAAGAAATTTTAGTTTTCTGTCGTCACCTTAAAGCAGTCAATATGTCTAGATGTCCTAGTCAAATCAACTTTATAGAAACCTAAAGTATAGATGTATGAGTATGAAGAGATATGGGCTAGCACCCCAAATGGTCTTTCTTGGACAAATAACTGAACCTATTTTGGGCTCAGTTGTCTATACATCATGAGAGGATAATGGTCAACACATATCTATTTCAGCTTAAAGGCCATATGATACCACGAACACATATACTAGCAAGCTACATAAATGTTGCTTGAAATTATCAACTCAAAGATAAAACACATAATCTGTTCTCAGAACAAGATACTAGAGAGCATTAATCTATGCCACTGGCAGCCATGATCAAATATATTTACTCATCAAATATATTTATTCCATGTACCTGTGCTCTTATGTCTCACAGCTGTGCCTGAACCCAGGAAGGGCAGACTGTGGTACTGGGGTAATTCAGGAAAGGCTGATGCCCAGTAGAAGCAGTTCTCTACCAGAAACTGCTGGCAATTAGCAAATGAGCAGCTCAAATGTCTGGCCTGTTTGGATGGGAACATTCTGACCCTCTCTGTATAAAAATTCCCTCAGGACCCCAATGGGTAGGAATGTGTGTGTTCACAGCAATCATCTTCATTAACATTCCCTCTTCCTTCCTCCTTCTCTCCCCTATTTCCTTTCCTTTTCTGGTGCTTCCTGCATCTTGTCTGATTTCACACACTTGGAGTCTGCTTTTGGGAGAACTCACATAAGACTGTTTAAGCGGACATCCTAAACATTTTATTGGAGTATGCCTTTTGATGACTAGTCGAATTAAAAATAATTTGGCTGCTTTAGAAAGATGATTTTAAATATAAGAGATCATTTGCTTTTTTCCATGAATTTCCAGTTTTCTATTTCTAGAGGTTCTAGACTATCACTGTCCACAAAAATCTAATGTGAGCCACAAACTTTACTCACATTTAAAATTTTCTAGTAGTCACAGTTCAAGAAATATAAACAAGTAAACCTAACTTTAATAAAGTTATTATTCCAGCATATAATCAGTACAGAAGCTTGATGTGCTACATTATTTTCCCTTTTACTAAATCCTTAGAATCTTTCATTTATTTATTTAGAATTTAAGGAGTATCACATTTACATAATTTCTACCCCCTCTGTCACCTCCTTCATCTAACTCCTTCCATGCCCCCCCCACTCACTCTGAAGTTCACGACTTCTTCACCAATAATTAGTATTGCTATACACAATGTGCTGGATAGCTTTAGTGTCAACTTGACACACCTGGGTTGAGGGAGCCTCAATTGGGGAATTGGCTCCATTGGATTGGCCTGTGGCCACATCTGTGGAGTATTGTCTGATTGTCGAGCAGTGACAGTATAAGAAGGCAGGCTGGGCATGAGTCAGGGAGCAAGCCAGTGAACAGCATTCCTCCATGGCCTGTGCTTCAGCTCCTGCCTCCAGGTTCCTGCTCTGAGTTCTTGCCTTGGGCTCCCTGAGTGAGAACTGTGACCCAGGAGATGTAAGCTGAATAAACCCTTTCCTCCCCAAGTTGGTGTTGGTCAGAGTGTTTTGTCACAGCAAAGGAAGAGAAACTAGGACACACAAGAAGAACACCACAAGCACACAAAACCTATTCAGCCCATTTTGTGTTGCTGTTATATTCATGTATTTAGGGCTGACCACTTGATATTGGATTGTTGGATAACCTATCAGGGGCCTGTCCCAGGGGAAGATTGTCCCATCTTTCACCAGCCACTGAATGCCTGTACCTCTTCATCTGAGGGTAGAACCTTGTGAAATTTCTCCTACATCCCTTGGCATGTTGACTGATAGTGTCATTAAGTAGCTCTTATTTAGGCAAACACATTGTTGACTTTTCATGGGCATAGTATCCCTCTCTTGTCTAGAAGACAGTATCTAGAAGCAGGTTTCCTTGTTTTCTGGCTCTTACAATCTTTCTTTGATATGTCCTGAGTTTCAGGTGTATCCACTGCACAGTAGATAGACCAACTGGGCTGGGAACCAACCCCACAGTCACTTTATGTATTTTAGCCAGTCGTATATCTCTGTAGTATTCTCCATATGCTGTAAAAGTAAACTTGCTTCAGAAGGTGTGAGAGCTACATACGCAATACACATACAAATTAAACTTACACAATGGAATACGTTATAATTAATGTTATATATATGATATATATATATATATAACTATGTAAAGACTTAAGTCTCAGTGCATACTAATTATCAATTATCATATGCACAGTTATTTCAAATTCTGCAAACTGAAGCCAAGTCACTTCTAGACTTAATTCATTACCTCTTCCTCAGGTGACTTTTTCACAGCACACTTATTCTGTGAGAGGAATGGATGTGCTAATGGTCACTCTTGAGATGGTTGAGTGCTATGGTTTTGAGTATGCCCTAAAGGTCCATTCTTATTAAAAAAAGCCTTGGTCTCCAGGGTGGCACTACTGGGCAATGTGAGAACCTTTATGAGTTAGGGCCTAGTGAGAAGTCCCTGGGCAGCAGCATGCCCTTGCAATCTAGATTCCATGGGATTTTCTGATGGTTGTCTCAAGAGGGTTATTATAAAAGCCTGAGTCTGGCCCCACCCAATTTGCTCTATATGTCTCTTCATTCAGGATGCGATTCCAACACACAAGTCCACCATTACCACAAGCTATTTGCTATGATAACCTCAATCGAATACAGCAAATTAAGGTGCCATGTACTCCAATCTTGAGGACTATGAATTAAATAAACCTTTTTTACCTGGAACACTCAGGAAACAAAGTGGGACAGAAAGATCACAAGTTTCATGCCAGACCAGGCTACATAGTATCTCTCTCTCTCTCTCTCTCTCTCTCTCTCTCTCTCTCTCTCTTTCTCTCTCTCTCTCTCTTCTATTCATAAAATATTAGCTTCTTCATGGATTATGCACTGCTTTATAGTGAAACAAAGCTGATAAATGTAATTAACTTTTAGTACTATTCCGTGAACTCCAGTACTATTCTCCTACCATTACCACCACCAAAGAATACAAATAGATCAAGATGATGCCTCCAAAGATTTTTGAATCTTTTAATATTATACAAGATCGGATACAGGTGAAATTTTGAAGGATAAAGTTGTAAAACATGTGTGGCTCAAAGAATGAGGCGTAATACCTATTTTGTGCAAATAGATGATTTCTAATGCTTTTGTTTGTAGTGTATTTTCCTGGAGCTATAATCAAACTCCTTTGTGGTACATATTTTGTGAGGTGTATATGAGTTGATATTTTAACCATCAATAGTCAGTCAGTTGATTTTACTCCAGTCTCCATACAAGTCTTCAGACATGGGTATAGATATCAGCATGAAACAGTAAATCCAACTTAACAGATGAGTTTTGTACTTCTACCCAATCAAACAACAAGGTAAGCAGACAGATACTCCTAATTTTAGCCTTTGGAGATCTGAACCTAAGAGTCAGATTGCTGGGAATTAATGGCCTGTCATTGAACACTACTATTAAAATGTATGCCTGAAATAGGAGATTGCAGTAATTCCTTTTGGGTTTTCCCAGGCCTTAAGAATGTTTGCTCTTAATCTGGAGTCAATACTTCAGAATGTCTTTAAAGTATAATATTAGGTCTGGATACCTTTCAAGACAAACACAGATCTGACTTGTTTCATTCCATAATATTCAGGGCAACTTTCAAGAACTATGTTCATAGTCCTGACACCTAACACTAGCACTCCAGCACCATCAGGATATAGACACGTCCAGTGCCACAACCCATATATTTTCTTCTAAGGAACTTTAATCACAATCCTTGATATGAAAACACTCTTGTATTAACACATGCCACCTGCATAAAAGCATAAATTTTTTATGTGTAACTGAACTCTTAAGATGTTTTAATTACATTTCAGGAGTCTGAGGATATCTTTGCGTTTGACTCACGACAGACCACAAATGCATGTGATTTATATTGCTTTAATTTTAATGCTTTTTTCATTGGTTATGATAGTTACCGTTTCCAAAGGCCCTGGCAAGACAGGCTGCCCAGGGAAGTTCAAAAACCTAATAAAACACAATCTGCATACAAATTTAGGTCTAGTGTTCCATGGACTACAATTTAAGTCATTTTGATACATGATACTGTATTTACCTTGTCAGGTTTTATTTGAAATTTCTATATTAACACCACAGAATCTGCTCTTTATATTCATAAATTCCATCATCAAGAGTTCAGTGTTTATTTTTGTAACCTGGTAGTCAATAATATAGAACAGTTTTAAATACTGTTTAGGATCCTAGATGTACTTTCAAATTTTAATAGAGGTAAAGAAATATCATTGTATAGCTATATTCACTTAGTTATAATTTTGGCAGATCCAATGACGACCAGTTATATCCAGGTATTAGAGATGTGAATGGTCTTTTTTGTTCACGCCTTACTCCCAGTTCCATTTCTACCCATAAGAGAGGTGAGAAACTGACTGAAAAATACACTTGTCAGTTTTTTTTTCCAGTTTGCAGAATGGAACCCAGTGCCTTGCACATGTTAGATAAGCACTCTACCACCAAGTGAAATCCCCAGATTCATACTTGTCAGTTTAGAGAACTGTTATTTACTGAAGTTGTACTAAGAATCTTTGAAAGCCTCTAACTTAAATTAACTGGCAGAAGTTACAAGATTTATGCCTGGAGATAAATGTTTCCAAGATAATTGCTATATCTTTTGTCAATGGAACATGTATGAAGCATTTTATAAGATTACAATGTTGGTCTAAGAAACATAGAGAGTCCAATTCTGTAATGTTCCTGAGGCTCTCTGTCTCTGCTCAACTTCCATACCCTTTGCAACGCTATCCTGGAGGGGCTGCTATAGCCTATCAAGCTAGCCAGCTTGTCAGATAGGAATCATATAGTGCAGAAAATATTATACTAACACACACACACACACACACACACACACACACACACAAACATACCAAGTATTTGAATTCATTACCTGTGTTCAAGTAAAAAGTTTTCATATCAGGATTATATAGTGGTAATATCTTAAGCCAGATTTTGGCAATCTATGGCCCACAAGCCATATCCTACCCACTGGTTGATTTTCTATGGCTTTCCAGATAAGAAATGATTTTCCATTTTAGTTTTCTTTGTTTTCAATGGTATGGTCTTTCTCTGTGCACCAGTCTGGCCTCATACTTGTTATCCCTTTCTTCTACCTCCTGTTTACTGGGATCACAGGCATGTGCTACCACACAAGGTTCATTTTGAAACAGTTTTTAATTCAAAGAGTGAAAATTTGGGTATGTGAATAGTATAGGAAATCCATATTTATCTATAGAGACTCACTGGAACATATACATCCCAGTTCTTTTATGTACTGTTTATTGACAGTTTTGTGCTATAGTTAGTTGTGTATGTGTATAAAGACAAACACAAGATTTACTGTTTGGCAAGTTAATGAAAATTGTTCCATTTTAATAAATCAAGTACCTTTTATTAGTATATAATTAACATATAGTATATGTTAATTATAATAAATTATACTATATAATTTATGCAATTTAATTCATGAATCATTTTCTAACCCAAGTGCTAGTGTGTCAGATTATTCTTCAAGTTCGTAGGTACACTAATTTTTTTTAAATTTTATTTATTTTCATATGTGTATGAATGTACTGTCTGCATAAAGGTTTGTGCACCCATATCGTGCAATGCCTCGGAGGTCAGAAGGTGTCGGATTCCCCTGGAACTGTAGTTAAAGATGATTCTCAGCTGCCATGTGGGTGCTGGGGATCAAACCCGGGTCCTCTGCAAGAGCAGTCGGCGCTCTTAACCGCTAGGCCATCTCTCCAGCCCCTAGGTACACTAACTTTTAAAGAAGAAGAATCTTTTGGTCTCCTTTACTAACAAGCACAATTTTAGCTCATATAAAAGTAACTAACTGACTGGTAAATTGCAATGAATAGAAAAAAATGTTGTTTTATTTGTAGATTTTTTTATTTGTAGATTTTTTTTTATTTGTTTAGACCAGTAGAAGAGTCAAAGGAAAAGAAAGAAATTATGGTCTCAAATTCAACCAAGTTACTAAGCCAGAAACAGGGTAAAGGTTTAGTTGATGTCTTTTCCATTCATGATTAAGTGTGTTGGGTTAGAAGTTCACATGGAACTTGGAATTAGTTGTTGACTTCTGTCTCTGTCAATTCTATCCCCTTCAGTCTTTCCTTCATAATCTTAAAATACACCTTTAAAGGGAGGCTTAGAGCACTGTATAATTAATGTCTATGAAATCCCCTGATATTGATGGATGTCATACATGTTATTTGTTTATGTCATTTCAAATTACTTCCTCCATCATTCAAGGATTGAATAATGTTGAGCTTATCTGCTTTCTTCCATCTTAAGCAAAAGATAACATTGCCAGAAACTCAGTAATGAACATGTTCTGGAATTCCTACTTAAACATGATTTTAACTGATACCATCATAACAACCTCATAGCCTGGAAAGGATGAAAATACATTTTTGTTATTCAGATAATATGAGAAGACCAAATCTTTTTTTATGACAGTACTTCATATTCTGTATTTCATGTTGGTTGAAATAAAGATTGTAAATATATTTCAAGTGGAAATAGTCAACACTGTTTGGTTTGATAATTTTACATAGCTAACTGTGACTGGTTTGTTTTTGTAGCAATGCTTAGTTTCCTAAGTTCTAAATTTTATATGAATTGCCTTTTCTCATCTTTTTAAAACCCTTGTCCAGTTTTTTTTTTTTTTTCTTGAACTTGTGGCATTTCAAGGAAGGGTTGATGTTGGTCACAATTTCCATACCCCTACACTGGTGACATAAAAAGTATTTAAAGTCAAAAGAGGTTCATCTCTTCAGCTCAAAAACTAAATTAAAATTCCCATCCAATGTGAGTCTGGTCTGTTAGGAATTTACAAAGTCAGTATTATGTAAGTCAATTCCCTATTTGGGATATCTTACGGAATTGAAGAATATGAAAGTATGCCATTGTTTTCCAACTCTCAGGAACTTTCAAAGACAGACCTTGGCCTGGAGTTCAGAACTTGTGCCTCTCAAATTATTTCAACTCATTGCTTCCTTTGGCCTTCTCACTTTTACTCAGTTCAGTTCTTTCAGCCTTTAGTAGGACTCACACTGCTTTTGTGCATTCAACATGACTTACACTGTGTAGAATTTAAAGAAACGTGGAAATGATAGAAAGCAGCAAGATGATGATCATGCATTAGGTGACTGGTTCCCTCCCCAACATGCATACTGCAATTGCCTGAGGAACTATAAAACATAGTGGATGGTTTACTACTCATTTTCAAACAGGGAATTCAAGTAAGGTGATATGGGGAGAGGTTCAGGGAGGGGGTTTTCAAAAGCTCCATGGGAAATTATAACATGCAGCAAATGTTGGGAAAAACACTGCTTGAAAGGGAAGCTATAAGCTCAGTGATACAATGAACAAAAATTAATCATTTGTGCAATTTACTAGTTTTACACTTTAAGATTGATTCATACTTAGTGTTTTTGCATGTTTATAGTAACAACAGAAATAAAAGTATAGAAGGCTATATATAGATATATCAATATATATGAATTTATCATAAGAGATCAGAGAAACTTCTCTAAAACAGTGGCTAGAATAGAAACACATGTTGTTAAGAAATTTAATTTGTGGGGACTGGAGAGATGGCCTAGCGGTTAAGAGCACTGACTGTTCTTGCAGAGGACCCGGGTTCAATCCCCAGCACCCACATGGTGGCTGAGAACCGTCTGTAACTCCAATTCCAGGAGAACTCCAGTTCCAGGAGAATCCGTCACCCTCTTCTGACCTCCGCGGCATTGCACAACATGGGTGCACAGACCTACATGCAGACAGTACATTCAAACATATAAATAAATAAAAATTAAAAAAAAGAAATGTAATATGTTTTGTTGAATAATTTAAACATTCCTAATGACAAAAGGACCCACTTCTTTTCATATTTTGCAAAAATCGTATACAGGATAAATTTGGTCTATTTCAGCAATGATTATTTAATCAGTTATATAAAAGAATTATACTACAGATGTTTATGATTCAACAACATTTTAATACATTAAATTGAAGATTTGGTTGGCAATTTCAATCTGTACCAAAGAATTGGTCCATTATTTTATCCATTATTTTTTAAAGGCTAACTCAGTCAACATGACTACCCTGAAAACTAGAAATTCTGATAGTCTAAAAGGCAAAATGAAAATATTTTCACTGATTGAAACCAAGGTGATAACATAATATTATTTCTTTGATTAATTGCTACTTTCCTGAGGGGACAACATTCTCGAGAACTAATTGTTTAACTTGTAGTGCTTTACGAAAAATTACTGAACCATTTTCCCAAGAGTTCATTTATGTATACATAACCAAAGGCAATTTAAGGTTCATTGTACTTCAAAAATGAACTATCATTTCCCTGGAACATATTTTAGTTTATATCTACAATATTTTGCTAATGAGTCAAAACCAAAGAGTAAATGCTGCTTTTAAACAAATACAAGTGGCTATTAAGACAGCAGGAAGCAAGTGTCCAATAAGTACAGAACTGGAATAGACTTTCCAATTACAACACTTGCAAAGCACCGAGTCCTATCTTTTCACAGACTCTGGAGGGAAGGCCCTTAGTTGTTACTGGGAAGATGTAGATTAGAGCAACAACAGCAATCCTGGGGAACTGATAAGAAAGAGAGTGCTGGATCCCACTCTAGACCTACTGGCTCCAAATTTGGATCCTGATGGGTACACAACCATGAGAACTCCTTAACTACAAGGCTGTAACTTCCTTCAGTTTGTTCAAGATATTTTTCAGCTTTATTAAAGCAAATTAGACAGGACGCTAAAAGGAGGGTAAGTGATCTCCCTGTTGCTTTTCTACCTTTCCTTTCTAGAAGAACCTGTGTGCATTTCTCTTACTCAGTCTTTGTTATCTGGACTGTTGCCAGTTCCTTCAGTCTCCATTGGAGACCAGGAAGCATAATAGATGAGGAGAAATATGGTGGGGCTAGAGATGGAAGTCAATGTCCTGGAAGATAGATGGTTCAAGAATGGAGTTCTACCTTCATCATCCATGCTTTTAATCTTACTACCACTAGCAATTCTGGATTGCTTTGTCAGAAAAAAAAATAGATAGAACTCAGATGTTCAGAATGTGTTTTTAAAAACTCTCATTGGGTGTTTGAGTGTTGGCTCAGCGGTTGAGAGCACTGACTGCTCTTGCAGAGGACCCAGGTTTGATTCCCATCACCCACATAGCAGCTAAGGACCATCTTAACTCCAGTTCCAGAGGAATCTGACACCCTCCTCTGATCTCTGCAGCATTGCATGACACGGGTGCACCAACCTACATGCAGACAGTACATTCATACACATAAAAATGAAAAAATTAAAAAAAAAACTCTCATTGACATTTCCCCAGTGTATTCTCAATTATTTATAAATGCTTGTTTTTGTTAAGTTTTTTAAGTGGTGTTGAAAGAGAAAGAGGGCAGCCAGCCGGCAGAGGACACAAACTCATCTGTTTATGACAAAAACATACCATCCCCTTTCTTAGATGGAGTCACTTCACCCCTCAAAAACTTGGCTTAATATGAGATTTTTATTTTTTTTATTTTTTTTTTAATTTTATTTATTTTTGTATGTGTATGAGTGTACTGTCTGCATGTAGGTTTGTGCACCCGTGTCGTGCAATGCCGGGAGGTCAGAAGAGGGTGTCGGATTCCCCTGGAACTGGAGTTCTCCTGGAATTGGAGTTTCAGACGGTTCTCAGCCGCCATGTGGGTGCTGGGGATCGAACCCGGGTCCTCTGTAAGAGCGGTCAGCGCTCTCAACCGCTAGGCCATCTCTCCAGCCCCTAATATGAGATTTTTAAAAAGCCTTTGCCCTCAAGACATTTTGGTATGGTTTTTTTTTGTCATTTCATTCTCCAATTCCTGTGAACTTGGTTGATCATTGTGAGAGAGCAATGTAAAAAAGCAGAATGTTAACATATGGTATCAGAGATAGCTTAATAATAACAAATGGTGATGTCAGAAATATGTGGAGGCTGTCTTTAGTAAAAGTAATGGCTCTTCTTCACGTGGGCTTGGATATATAATGGTAATAAATATATAATAGGAACTAACTATAAGTGGGAGAAAATGTGGAATCTCTGCTTCCACTTTGTGCCTTTCTCTTTTGCTCTGAGTCACACTCTTTTACAATCATCTTAGATTCCATGAACAAGTGTGACATACAAACTTCTTGTGACAAAAGTCAAAAATACACTCTAACCAAGGAGTTATCATGACAAAGCTCACCTTTATCAACCATGAGATGATCATCAGCCAGATTCCTCCAGTCTGACCATGAATGATAAGCTATGTATGCTTTTGTCTCTTCTCTATGTAATGTGTGACATCAGGTCAGTACCCTTTAAGAAACAGGTAACTATACCAGCCCCCTTTACTTTCCCACTCTAATTATACTGTTACATTTTTCTCTTAATTTAAATTAATTTTGAAAGATTCCTGGGCTCCTGAGGCACAGGCAGGATGCCATAAATCACTCAGGCAGGTAATCCTGCGGGTGGACTCTCTGTCTTAGGGGTGGCTGGAAGAGGGTCTCGACTCTGAGCCCTCTTCTGGGGCTCCCCGTCTCAGAGGGACCACGCTTTGCCTTTGCAGAGTGAACAGAGGGTTGGGTTTAGGTCTGCTCTGGTCCCGCTGCGGGGGGCTTTGTGTGGGCCGGCTCCTGAGGTGCAGGCAGGACGCCATAACTCACTCAGGCAGGTACTTTTGGGGGTGGACTGTCTTAGGGGCGGCTGGAAGAGGGTCTCAAATCTGAGCCCTCTTTCGGGGGTCCCCGTCTTGGAAGCACCACACTTTGCCTTTGCAGAGTGAACAGAGGGTCAGGTTTAGGTCTGCTCTGGTCCCGCGCCTTTGTGTGGACTGGCTCCTGAGGTGCAGGGAGGATGCCATAAGTCACTCAGGCAGGTACAGGGGCATGGGCTAGGTCAGGAGCGTATCCTGCCCCCGCCCCCACCAATGGGAATTGGTGAGAATCCAAGTGGACATCCTTTTGGAGAACCTTCAGAGCAGGAAGAGAAGATGGACTTAGGCTTCCAATATCCAATATATAAACAAAATTGAAAACCTGAAACCTAGACAATACTCCGTAAACAAGGAGGAGGAAAGGAAAAAATAAATAAATAAAACCATTGGAAGGAGGCAAGCAAAACCATCTGCTAACATAGTGAAAAGTCATTTGTGATTTGAACCAAAAAAGGGAAACCCACATGCCAGGGACAAGGCGAAGAGACAACATGGGAAAGACACAGGATAATCCCGCACCAGGATCTGCCAAACCTGGAGGAGATAGCTACAACGGGATCCCCTTGGAGGAAACCCAAGGAACAGAGTTTAGAGGAATAATTGCAGACCTATGCNAAAAAAAAAAAAAAAAGAACCCTGCCAAGAGAATGGAAATGAAGCTGAAACTACTGCTGTTTTATGAAATTTGTGATGCGCAAAATTCCATCTAAGTTAATCTCCTTCTAGAGAAAAAGAAATGTACTTAATTAAATTTGTGGCATACTATCCATAGTTTCCTTTGCAGAGTATAGACAGATTTCCTCTGCACTGATTATTATTATTAGCATCAGTTCTTCTTCATGGTGAATGAACCACTTAAAAATATAAATAAAGACCATGATGTTTCCTCTCATTGAAACAGCTTGGGAAAAGATTCATAAATTAAAATAGTTCTGAGAGAAAATTCCATGTGTTTCTATGGTAATCAAGATCAACAGCGTGTTCCTACCATAATTATATATTCCAAAGCTCAAAGAATGTTAAAAATTCTCACTGAAATTCTGTAGCTGCTAAAGAGAGAGGATAAGGGTGAATTGTTATCCAAATCACATGAAGCATTTTCAGTGTAAATACATAACAAAATTCAGAATAACTTTAAAAATAGCCACTTGGTGTAATGTCATTCAGAGCTAAAGCTGAAAGGGGTGGTAAAATGGTGTACTCCAAAACCATCAGTTCACAAATCATGAAAGTGAAGTAAATAAAGAAAATGAAAATGACCTGCAGCTAACAGAACTCAGGGTATTTTGTCTCTCAGTTTGTTGATCATTCTAATAAACTAATAGTTTGTTTCTCAAAAATTCAGGAGCTGAAGAGGAAAAATGTCTCAACACTTAAGAACACTAGGTGCTCTTGTAGAAGTCCAGGGTTACATTCGCAGCACTCACAAGGCCCCTAACACAGATCAGGTCCATGATATCGGATGCCCTCTTCTGAACCTCCTGGACATTACATGCATGAATGCACTTACATACATACACACAAAACACTCACACACATAAAAGTTAATAAATACATAACAAATTAAAACTTCAAGGGCTTGAGAGATGGATCAGTGGTTAAGACATTGAATGTTCTTGCCTAGGACCCAGGTTCAATTCCCTGCACCCAAATTGCATCTAACAGGTGTCTCTAACTCCAGTTTCAAGAGATCGGATGCCGTCTTCTGACCTCTGCTGGCATTGCATAACATGGGTGCACCTGCGTATGCAGACAAGTTACTCATACTCATAATTTTTTTTTTAATTTTTAATTTAATTTTATTTATTTTTGTATGTGTATGAGTGTACTGTCTGCATGTAGGTTTGTGCACCCGTGTCGTGCAATGCCGCAATTCCGCGGAGGTCAGAAGAGGGTGTCGGATTCCCCTGGAACTGGAGTTCTCCTGGAATTGGAGTTTCAGACGGTTCTCAGCCGCCATGTGGGTGCTGGGGATCGAACCCGGGTCCTCTGTAAGAGCGGTCAGCGCTCTCAACCGCTAGGCCATCTCTCCAGCCCCCAGATGCAACATTTTACACGCAGATAAAAAGCTCTCTGAGCCTGAGAGATGTGTTCAGAGTCACAGGACAAATAAGAACCGAAACTCCAGCTCTCAGCAAGGATCCTTTGTGTTTCACTTCAAGAATTTTCTAGTTAGTTTTGAATAAGTGATTTCACGTGAATAACAAGAATTAAAATGACACAAGGACAATACTATGGAGGGGGGGAGGAGGCTACTCTAAAGGCTGATACTGCTGAAGAACTGTTTAATACTCCCAAATTCCTGTAATGTCACTGAGGATCTCAATACTCAAGTGTCA